>OX123183.2:124953278-125470289 GCA_944739405.2 Euclidia mi
ACTCTCTGTAGGGAATCTAACTTTTTTAAAGTACATGTATAGAGTTTGGACTAAGATTGGGTAGTTTGCAGACAGTGGAAGCAATTAATTACAGGCAAAGGATCTAAACACTATTACTGTGATTGCACAGTGAATTCAAGTAATAGGTAGGTACATGAAAATTTTACCTTATATCTCCTGGTGTTCCTGATGATGCTCTTGAGTGGACCTATAAGATTAACTCATAATTTTGCCCACAATAACAAAAAAATCGAATAAATACCACAGGATCCAGTTCGGCGTTCTACTCCTCGGTCACCAACCTGGAATTCACACACGTGTTTTGTAATGTTCGATAAGTTACAAATGTTTGACTTTTATCACAGTTTACCGATGCCGGCAGATCAAGAAGCGGCCTTCAAGCGGGTTCCAAATTTAATTTTATATCACAATAGCACGCGAGAGGCAAAACGTGGATTACAAGATACGGCGTGGTCAAGGCAACTTTTTATACCGGGTTTTTCACTGACCGCGGGAAACGAACAAACTATTCGCGAAGCTACCAGGATGTGCTTTTCAAAAGGCGATCAATTTATTTCAATTACAAACCCACGCGAGAGAGAACATTTTCAGAAACCAATTTTCAGAAACGGAAATTGACAGTTCAGTGTGACCATAGTCAAAATTTACTTTAGACTAAACTAAACGTTACTAAATCGATATAATCGACTTGACTTATCACAAATAATATTTCTATTTCAAACAGTACATTATTTTTATTAAAGCTCGGTGTGCTCGTTCAATTTCTATAAATTTTGATTTAGCTGCCCCTCCCCAAATAGGGATACAGTATACCACAGTTGATTTTTCTATTGCATTATAAATTTCATTTAATAGATTTCTAGGCGGACCTATATTTTTATTGATTTGAGTAGGGACGACATACCGTAAGGTTTTAAAAATCCAACCAAGTTTCCTAAGCCTTCCAGTGATGTGTTCCAGATGAGAGTACCACGAAAGCCGTTGGTCAATTATGACACCTAAATATTTTGCTTGTGGTATTTTATCTATTTTTGGACACTTACAGGTATTATAAAAAGGTTTGTTACAAGAGTGTATTTTAATTGTAAAGTCCTCCTCCGGTTGCGAACGATTTGAGATGCTGAAGCAGACGTAATTTGTTTTGGATGTATTTAGGGTGAGTAGATTGTCATTGAGCCAGTTAGCAATCTGGGCCATACCCAGCTCTGCGTGAAGTTTGACTTCCGACCAGTTTTTCCCAGAGAAGACAACAGCCGTGTCATCGGCGTAGGCTAAAATTTTAGCGTTTAACACTTTTAAGTTGTAGAGATCGTTTATATACGTTAGGAAAAGTGTAGGTCCCAGTACGCTTTCCTGTGGCACGCTGAATGACACATTCGCCGCGTCACTAGTGAACTGGTCTATCTTTACCATTTGTCGTCTATCCGTGAGGTAGTCTTTTAAAAATTTAAGAGGGATTCCTCTTATACCAACGTTTTCTAGTTTAGTTACAAGGGTTGGAACAGAGACGGGTTATGAAGGGTTGGAACAGAGACAGAGATTATGTGTAAGTACGTACGAAAAAAATTTCATAACCTTTCATAAAATCGATTTCTAAAATGTATTACCAATAAATATTCAAAACTAGCTCCGAAAAATATAAACTGTGTATTTATCAGTATATGAGCTATGTAAACTAGTGTAAAAAATACTACTTACATGTTTTTATACTCATATTTGGTCACTCACTTAATTCAGTAGGTAATTTTACAGAACACACACACTAATTAATATTTACTTTTACTCGAGAGTCTATCAGTTAACTGCGCTTAGATTAGCGACTAAACTTAAAACAAACTGATTGCACCTTGACAAATTCCGGGAAAATGCGAACAGTGGCCAACAATATAGTTAGCCAATTCGATGAGAGTCCATATACCTATACTATAATATAATTTGATTTTTTTATAGTACATACTTTAAATTATTGATATTACTTAATTATTAATATCGTAACAATATTGTACACGCACTAAAAATTTTAATGGTTTTTATTAGGTGCCCAAATCGCACCTGAGTAGGTGCCGAATCTTTAATTTTATTCCAGGGTACGAGTGGGTACCTGAAAAAATAATTAAAATAATCTGGTCCCCTACCGGGGTACCAATGGGCATCTAAATAGGGAACCAATCTACAACTTTTATTCCAGGAGACGAATATTAGGGGACCAGTGGATACCGACCCAAAATATAACACTAACAAATCTAAAACTACGTTTGTGGATAAAGTAGATCAATGATGTTTTCAAAAAAGTACGTCTTTTCAATTTAACCCGGTAACAGTTTAACTGTCATAACTGACGATTGAAAAATCAACCCTTCCAATAGTCTTCATTAAACCAATGATGTCTTTATTTAACCAATGAAGTATTTATTTTACACTAGGAAAAACACGACGACGAAATCTAAATCGATTCTCCTTCGCTAATGTTTATCGCTCTGTTTCCTGAAATTATATACTGGCCGGATACCATCTCTACGACATTTCAGCCTGTTTTGGAACATTCGGACAACATTCGCCAACAGAATCGAACATTCAAGTCGAACAGCAACGCCATGCTACTAGATGGCGCTATTTTTAATTTATCGAGTAATCTCTTCTCTTCCAATTCTCTCTCTTGCCGATAGATGGCGTTATCCTCCACAAATATCGCTATTCTTATCTTAACGGAACCACTGTCTTCACCTCATCAAATATAGCAACCACTTATTTTGCCAGCAAAATTAACTTTGTTTTCCATAGTGTTTGTATACACGACAAAGTTATAATCGCAGTTTCTGAATAGGTACCTGCTTTATCTCAAATACATCTCGTTGAAACCAATTTACGTCGAAAATTTTTAATACGATCTACAGCACTAAACAGAGATATTTTATTTTGCAAATATGGGTACATTTTCTCTGTAGACACAAAGTAAATATATACGTACAAGTGCAGCCATATTTTAACAGTTGGCATGCAAAAATATAAGGAAAAAACAATAAATTCAACCATGAAACCATTTTAAAAGTAAACAACAAATTAATAAAATTCGCAAATAATTTACAGTACAATTTACATTGAGTCTATAAAAAATATTTACATAAACATATTAGAAGGATGAGAAATATGAAAATAAAACAAAATAGGTAGGTATATACTTAGACGGATGTCAACAAAAATTCACTTCTGATAAAATATCTGTAATATTGTAGTACTTATGCTTTATCGGCTCAGAAAAAGAAAGAAGTTCAAATGTTCGTAACGTTCTTTTAAATAACATAGTATTGAGTATTTTCCAAGATTGAGGTATATACATATTTTTTTGTGCTTTAAAAGCAATTTCTTTTGACTTGAGTTTGCCCAGAATATGATTCCATATCATAAGTGAGACTCGAGCAGCGATAGCCTAGTGGAGATACCAACAAACTGCCATGCAGAGGGTATCGGGTTCGAATCCACGACGCGCACCAATGACTTTTCGGAGTTATGTGCGTATTGAATTATCAATTATCGCTTGCCCCGTGCCCGGTTGTCATGAAGAAAGATCTTCATGACAACCGGGACCGACGGCTTAACACAGTCGTTATAGGGCGTCAGTACCTTCTAAATAAACTGATACTAGTCTTAACTATGGAATATCGCTATCCCTTCGGGTTGCGTAGGTCAGACAGGCAGTCGCTCTGTGGAAAAGCTAATATTCAGCCAAATCGGTTAGACTAGTAAGCGGACCCCAGGTTGAAACTGGGATAACGCTAGGAGGATGATGATCATAAGTGAGATTCGACAATACCATAGTAGACAGTGAGAAGTGCATCAGTGTTATAATTGAGGAGAAGAAGTATAATGCAGAAACTGATTTAAGTACTTAAGTTTTTGCAGAGTATGTCAATATGCACTTTCCAATTTAATTTACTATCTTTTTTTAAACCTAGGAATCTTGTATTTTCTGTCTCTCTACTTGTGTTATCGTGATGTTTGTATAAATAAATTATATTATTATGACGTTGACTGAAATTCATTATTTTGGTTTTGCTTAAATTATTAGATTTCTGCTATCTAGCCACCGCACGATCGTTTTTATTGTGTTACAATATAAATAGCAAAGGGCCCAGAAAGCTCCCTTGTGGCACTCCAAAATGTACTAATCTTTGCGGTGACCTAAATATGTCTTTGCATTTATTGGATAAATTTATTCGTCTTATTTCAATTAATAGTTTTCTGTTACTTAAGTAAATTCAATTAAATTTAGGACATTACCTCTAACACCGTAATTTTCTAACTTGTTAATGTTGCCATCTCTCATTTAAAAAATTAGAGCAAGAATAGTATGCATCATTATATTTTGACACTTTTGCTATTTTCTGGCACACACTGCTAACCTTCCAAACGGGTTGGCATTTTTTTTGTATTTATGAATATTACAACATATTAAAATTTCAGCCTTGTGGGAGATGGTTAAAATTTATATTTTTTTACATTTTCAATCACTTTTTTGATGATAAAGCAACCGCAAGATCGGTGCCAGAATGGTATTTTCTTTATTCGTTTATAAAAATTCCAGCATTGTGGTTGGTGGGTTAGTGAAATGGTTCTGTACTGTAGCTGTTAGTCCATGTAGTGAGGTGTGTGTGTGTGCAGGCGGCGTGGGAGGAGTCGTCGTGGAAGACGTCGCTGCTGTTCGTGCTGTCGCCGGGCGTCGACCCCACGGCGGCGCTCATCCAGCTGTCGCAGGACGTCAAGATGTTCGACAAGTTCCAGACGCTCAGCCTCGGACAGGGACAGGCGCCCACCGCCACACGGTGACCATACACAACACTCTACACACAACTACTAGTTTAGCCATCATCTCACCATTACTGTATGTATTCACAAAAGAAAAGTATATTAGTATGCGTTTTTATCCATTGCCTTGAACCCTAGTCCGGACATAAAAATAGTGGTCAAATAAGAAAAATTGCCGGTGAACCAAATAATGCGGGAGAGCTACGGTTGATCATTACAAATAAAGTTTTAAAAATCCCCATCGATCCTATGTGTGCTACAAAAGTTATTCGGGATCAAAAGTCAAAATTTGAGACTATTTTGATTTTTCTCGAAAACGGTAAGTTTTATCAAAATAGAAACTGTACCAAAATTGTAGATCTTAAAATTCTCTACAAAAATTGTACATTATTTTTTTTCCTAAGAGTTACCATTCCTAAGATATCGCGATTGTAAGAGTCACATCATACATGATATTCACACATTTCCACGCCACCCGTGAGGTAGTGTATTCGGTGCGTTTTTTTTACCGTGGTTTCCCCTGTTGGCCTTCTTCACTAACTGTCATGACAATTTTAGGATAATTTAAGGAAACAATACCAGTCAAGTCCTAGATATTACCTTATTATTGATAATGATTATTGGTATTGCTATTGATTATTGGGTTAAATATTGTTTTGATTTCTTTAGATATTCTAATCAGATTCATACTCTTGGAAGTCTACTTCAACAGTAATGTCTTCTTCGATTTTTTTTCCACTTCCTCTTGCTGGATGTTCATAAATTGTTCAAATGTGGCTGAATCGTTGGTCTCTTCATTAAAATAACAGGAATCTTCCTCTATTGTACTCAACTGGACAATGAATGATCAAATGTCTATATTGACCGGACTACCCATAGCACAAGCTCTGCTTAGTAACGGACTACATGGTGCTGTGTACAGAGCCTTTATACATCCGGAATATCTGTAAGTCTGTCTTTGTGACGCAGGCCACTACTATTTGAACTAAATATAAACTTGCAAGGAGGACGTATTGTGTGAACGGATTTAAAAATTGTATACACAAATGAAAATTAAGAATACTCTCTGTATATGGAAGGGAAACTAAATGAAACTATATACTATACTAATAGAGTTTCGTAATCGTATAGATACTAGTATAATTTAGAATGTTGTATTCTTGTAAGTTATGTATGCACGTCACTTTGAATTGTTGTTGAAATTAAAGCTAAGTAGTCGCTAGTAGAAGAACTTCATTGGCGTTATTTGTAGCTTTTTGTGACGGTGGCTGTAGATGATCTAGTTCATCATCATCATCACATCCTAGAGACGTCCACTGAAAGACAAAGGCCTCTCGCAAGGCTCTCTACATAGACCGATGGAAGTGGCTCGCCCAAGGCGGACTGACGATCTGATCGCGAGAAGCGGTTGGGTGTGGTATAACTGAGTAATCCGAATATTTGTGTTGTCAGGATGCTCTCCCAGGGCATGAAGGAAGGCGGCTGGGTGTTCCTGGCGAACTGCCACCTGGCGTGCGAGTGGCTGGGCGGGCTGCGAGGGCTCGACAACCCCAAGATTCACCCGCGATTCCGCCTGTGGCTCTCCTCCATGCCCGACGACAAGTTCCCGCTCAGCATGCTGCAGAGGAGCATCAAGATGACCACGGAACCGCCACAGGTTAGCTTTTGGAAGTCTATCTCTTTTGTTTTAATGAGAGAAGGAAAGAAATGGAAATGCGAATTTTGTATTTTGAGGAAATAACTCCAAATATACTTAACGGTATAGAAAGGCACTGTTACTTTACGTCGATATCCTGTGCGAGAGTAGTAATTCCTCCGAAACGATCATTCATGGTGAAATCGGCGAGGCTCTATGACCTACAGTGTGTTGTGTTGTGTCGCGCAGGGTCTGAAGGGCAACCTGGTGCGTCTGTTCGCGAACATCAACGAGGACAAGTTCGACGAGGCGACGCCCAAGTACCGGCGCCTGCTGTTCTGCGTGTCCTTCTTCCACTGCACGCTCATCGCGCGCAAGCGTTTCCGCCAGCTCGGCTACAACGCCGTCTACAGCTTCAACGACTCCGACTTCGATGTTAGTTACCACATCCTATCATGTTTCTACGTTGCTTTCATTAGCAATCATCATCATATATCAGCCGTTAGACCTCCACTGTTGGATATAGGCTTCATCCAAAGCTGTCCATGTAGACCGATCTTGAGTCGCCCACATCCATCCGCTTGAATAAATAATTAAATGTATTTAAAAATAAAAAAAAACGTAAATATTATACCAGAATGTCTAATGAAAATTGGCTTGTTTATGCGAATACATTGATTTTTGAATAGTTGATTTAATTAGGTTTAGTTTTAAGCCTAGGTAAATAAACTTCTAAGCTACGCGGCTACGATTAAACGTGTAACGGGGTATAATAATATGCTTTAGCTGCTAAGCGTTCCTCAATTTGTATGTTACTTACATAGTATGGGTATTGTATTCTATGCCGGGTGGTTGACGGCATAGAATACAAGTGTCACCACCCCCTATCTTCCCGTGGGTGTCGTAAGAGCCGACTAAGGGATAACACGATGCAAATACCATCTTTGCGTAGAGAAGGAAAACTCGACATCAAACCCTATACGACTGCCTCGTTAGTCTCGCGGCATAAATGTGCGCGTGGGATCGGGAGGTCCCGGGTTCGATTCCTGGGTCGGGCAGTGTTATTGGGTTTTTCTGTAACGAAATTCTCAGTAGCAGCACGGAGTCTGGAAATATGCCCGGTACGGCAATAGGCTCGCCCCTTATTACGTGGGACTAAAGTATATCTGGCGAAAAGTGGGTGTAGAAATACACCTCTGCCTACCTCTTCGGGGATAAAAGGCGTGACGATATGTATGTATGTATGTATTTTATTTGTTAATCATGTATGTATTAAGTTTATGTATTAATCTATTTATTCTACAATACATACATACATACATAGTCTCACGCCTATAGCGGGCGTGAGACTATGTATGTATGGTTATAACTGTATCTGTTGAACATATTCACGATCGAACATATTGGAATCTACTTATCGGATGTTTGGACTGACTGATCGCATGTAGCAGAGTTAAGAATGTTAAGATGGATGTGTGGACTGACGAGAATGAACATAATTAGAAACGAGTACATTGTATTAGAGGTAGTATGGAGGTGGCGCCCGTACACAAAAAAGCAAAACATTTCACTTAAAAATAAAACTTAGCATAAATTAGGGGCAAGGCAAGAAGATGATAGTTCATCATATCAGCCAAAAGACTGCAGGACATAGGCCTCCCTCAAAGATCTCTACATAGAGCTATCTGCAGGTGTCGGACAACTTGCTGGCGAACTACCTGGAGGAGTACGAGGAGGTGCCGTGGGACGCGCTCCGCTACCTGTTCGCCATCATCAACTACGGCGGCCACATCACCGACGACTGGGACAAGCGCGTGCTCATCGCCTACATCAACCAGTTCTTCTGCGAGGAGGCGCTCGACATTCCCTTCTACAGGTAGCGCACACACTTTTGTTTCACATCGCTATAATCTATACATAGAAAATTGGTGCGTTAGACTGTGATTTCAAAATAACATGTTTTCAAGTGCATAAGAACAGCTCGGCAGCTATATAATGGCATCGAATGGATTGTTGCTACTCTTAATTTTTTTATGAGACGTTGTTTTCTTGTCTTTTCGATAGTTCCTAAGATGAGCGCGTTCGACTAAACAATGTCTATAGATGTGTCCTGAGTATAGATGTATATTTGCGTGTGTTGTGCAGGCTGTCTCCGATCCCGGCGTACCACATCCCACGCGACGGCAGCCTGGAGTCGTACCGCGACTTCCTGGACCTGCTGCCCGCCACCGAGCGCGCCGAGTCCGTCGGACAACACGCCTCCGCCGACGTCGCCACGCTCGCGCAGGTACCGCACCACACACACACTACTCGCTAGCCGACCTCAACACAACTCAAGCCCTGTACCTATATACTACTGTAGGGCACTAACGGGTAAAGATTTGAGATGAATGTTAGAAATTTATGTCAATTACATGTATCTCCAAATCCATGAAAAGATCGAATACTAAAACCGAGCGTAAGAGAAGGACTGTACGGTTGGCGTAGTGATTTTTAAGAGACAGCCTCACCGCTTGACACTGCGCCTAGTCTTTTGGGTTCGATTCCCACACGAAACAACACTTTGTGTGATCCATAAATTGTTGTTTCCAGTCTGGGTGTGCATTGTGTCCGTTGGTTGTATGTTTGTAAAGTCCCCCGCGACACAGGATTTATTTCCAGGGCAGGAGTTAAAAAAAGAGGGCAGAGGTAAGCCATAACCACCCTGTCCAAGTGTAGGTTGGTAAAACATATCGCCACGCTATGGACGCTCAGTACGTATTTTTCATAACAATATGTTTGTACGCGACACAGGACGCGCTGCAGATGTGCTCGACGCTGCTGCTGCTGTCCACGACGGCTGGCGGCGGCGGCGGCGGCGGCGAGGACCAGAAGGTACGCATTACTTCACACTTAACACTTACACCACTACCTGATACATACAGCCTTACTTGTCAAACCTCACCAACCGTATACCAACAAATGCCATTCTCCAGAAAGCCTATAATTCACGTCCAGACCCTTGGACCTTTGCCCTGCCATATGCTTTGGCTAGAGGCGGGCACGTAGCTCTTGTTCTGTATGGCTCTGATCATTCATGTATAAGGTAGAAAGTCATTAGCCGAGTAAGCATGATTAACTGAAACCATACTGAGCACAGATCAGCTAGCCACTGTACAAGGTTATTTTTAGTATAGTGCAAACCTTCTAGGCGGGTGATTTTTCTGGTAACTATTGAGAACTTTTGTTCTGGATATTGCCATAATCGCCATTACATAATTTGTACCATACCGAATTCTGAACTGCTAGTTTATTGCGATTTATGGAATGTACCTTAAGAGGATTTCACGTCATCCACTCCATAGGCTGCTGGTTCATATATCCGGCTCGAAGGACCAAAAGACGTAGTTTGTTATTGATGGGACGCTGGTAGTTGTTATGCATTTTGAAGTGAATTTGTAAATAATTCACACACATACAATATATTCATTCTTAAAGTTTATTGTAACAGATTGCATAACAATTTATGGCACTGTAAAATATCTAATAATCAAATCTAATCTAGATATTTAAAATACTAAAAAAGTATTTTATAAGTTTCTCTATAATAAGGTGCATATCTACGGTAACCTTCATTTGTCTGAGTCGCATTTTACGTTGTTTGTCGTGTGACTGTTAACAAATATACATAAGCGCGCGACGAAGTAATAGTTACAACTGAATAAACATATTTAAGGAGTAATTTATTTGTGCTACGAAATAAAATGTGCTGTATAATTGTTATTGGCTCGTACAGTACCAGAACAAAAGATGTTTACAATAATTGGTATAATCATCGTTAAGAGGTTTACACTGTACCAAAGAATAAACAGTACTTACGTAACTGTACTTACTATGAATAACGTTGCATACTGCCTGCAGGTCCGTCGTCTATGACTCGTTGCATCATTTAGCCGACACTACAAGCCTGTATAGGCTGGTGGTTTTTCTTTCTATCTTTTTCTTGTGAGAGTATGGCTAACTTTGGTATTGGAGTTTTCAGGTCACCCAAAAGCCTCCGATATGGTCTACCAATTCTTGCCTTGAGATAAGAATCGAAACCGACAGGTTTACATACATACATACATAGACTAGACGCCTGTTTCCCCGACGGGGTAGGCAGAGGCATGTTAAACGTCCACTTTTCGCCAGTGTTTTGATTTCACGTAATAGGTGGCGAGCCTATTGCTGCTTATCGGGATATTTTGTTTACCAGAGCCTCGTCCGTTGATCGGCAGGTGCACCACTTGCAGGTGAGGTTGGTTTGGGACCCTTAGTTCTTGGTGGGAACCCTATGCACCCTTCTTGATGGGAACCCTATGCACCCCCGACAGCTTTACGTGCCATCTAAAGCTCGGTAGAGCTCTGATGAAAATGCCACATACACGTTATCTACGATTGAAGTAGTGACCAGCGCGAGCGTTGCCTTATTTTGCCGACCTAATACGGACGAAGTCTCCTTACTATGAGTAACGTTAGTTCTATACTTCCTACCAGAATGCATCGTTTATGACTCGTTGCATAATTTCGCAGAGCAAGAGCGTTGCTTCTATCAGCCTTTAGTGTAGTATATGATCTGTGTGTGTATGAACCAGCGCCGAGCACGTGTCCGCCAATATGCTAAACTGGCCTCCTATTTTTATACAGACGACAGGCGAGTAATGTGTGTACTAAATTGTAGTCTCCGTTTCACATTGTTTCATGTCCTTTCGTCTTTTATGGAAATAAATGCTCTTTCAATATAGGAGTTTAAACTTTCGTGGTCACTATCATTACTTTTTACTGTTGTAGCGCTCGTAGCGAGACTTGGCTTGCCGTTCGTAACAGATCGGCAAAGTTAAGCAACGCTTGCACAGGTTACCACTTGGATGGGTGACCGTGTGTGGCATTTACATCTGAGCGCTACCGTGCTTCGGAGGGCACGTAAAGCTGTCGGTCCCGGTTCTTGTCCAAGGATAAGGATCGTTAGGCCATGTCGGAGGCCTTCGGGCGGTCTGAAAACTCCGACACCAGAGTTGGCCACACGCTCACACGAAAAACAAACAAACAAAAAACAAAACAAACAAACTGTTCCTACGGGATATATACCACGTACCTTTGTTTTGAGTAACCGATATTTCGCCACTGTTGCAAGTTACATCCGTGAACATGGCACTCTTCGTTCGTTTCTTTTTTTGTGAGTGTGATCTGTATGTGTGCGTTAGGTGGACGAGCTGGCGGCGGAGATGGCGTCGAAGCTGCCGAGCAAGATCGACGTGGAGACGACGGAGCGACTGATGGGCCCCGAGATCGTCATGCCCATGTGCGTCTCGCTGCTGCAGGAGATCGGCTACTACAACTTCCTTATCGGGTACATCGTCAAGGGACTCACGGTGAGAGCGCACACCGACCAACAATATCATCATAATATATGTTGATAAAATACTAATAATCTGTTTATATTTTATTGAATCCAAAGTTTGCGGATCCTAAGAGCCTGTCCAGAAAGCACGATTTACGCGCGCAACCACTCGCGCGTTTTGATTTGTATTGCGTCCAGATGCGGCGTTTCACACGCGTTCTTACGCGCGCATGTGATGAGACGTATTTGGGCATTTTCACTTTAAATGACACATTGCTGTTTTAGAGCTGTCCGTAGGAATATGCATTTTTAAGAAATATAAATACTAATAGTTTTGGTAATGAATTGAACATACATTGAAAATATACGAAACAAGCTATCCATTGAATTACTACCTAGGTAATAATTCAATGAAGCTATCTGTTTTTGATATTAACAAAATATATTATTTGAAATTTCATGAATTTTCATTTTCATACTGTCCTGATTGATTCTGATTGTCAAGTTTGGGTTGAGATTTTAATATAATTTTATATGATGAATTTTGTAATGATGATTTTAATGCTTAAAAGAAAGCTAGTTGTTTTCGTTAACACAATTTTTAAATCAGTTTTCGTTATAGTTAATTTATAATAATTTTTTTTAGGTTGTCCCTTAGTTTTTTAGTTTCCGGACAAATCCAGTTTGTAACGAGCATTATGTATTAATATTTTTGCCCAAGAGTGGTCAATTTTATACGTCGAGCAACTCCGGGCATTAGTATAATTATTTAAGACTCAGGCATTTTAAAATCCCTGTAAAATTTGTTTTTGTGAGCGTGGACGTGTTTGGGCACTCAATTTGGTATCGGTGTTTGTCTGGTAAGTAACGTGCTTTTTAACAGACCATGGATCAGAGATAATTAGTAAAAAGATTGTCACCGCTACATACATACTCTTTTCAATGAATATTATAATATTTATATATTACAACAGAATTGAATACGTCCACTCGCCACGGACACGCGCGTAGTACTGGACGCAGCAATGGCGCCGGAGTATCTCGACTCGCGCGGCGCGAGTCGAAAGTCCCGCTCATTGCAAGCGTTTTACGCGCGTGTGAGGTAACGCGCGAGAGCATCTGAACGGGATGTATGTAGCTCTAGTATCTCGAACACGCGCGAGTGTCTACGCGCGAGTGGACACACGCGTAAATCGCGCTTTCTGGACAGGCTCTTAAATGTGTGTTTACAAAATATACCTATAGCTTCTTATGAGGACGGGGATTATAGAGCCACTGCTACATTAGTCATTAGATGATGGTTAAATACTAGTGCATAATTAGCTCTAGATACGACTGCATCACTTTATGTTATGTGTGGTTAGGAGCTGCGGCGCGCCATCGAAGGTCTGGTGGTGATGTCGGAGAAACTGGAAATCATGTACACCTGCATCTTCGTGGGAAAAGTACCTACATTCTGGCTTAAAGGTAATTAAATAAAAATTAAAAAGAAAACCGTACTTTACTGTAAAAGATTAAACTAAGTAGTTTATTAACGAGTCTCAATATTAGGTCCAAATCCTTTATCTAAGATTTGCCAAGAATCAATACAGTCAGGATCTTTAAAATGTTTGATCTTGAATTACATCTAAATTTGTATACTGTCAGCATAAATGATAAAACTCAACGTGTTAAAGTATCGGACCCAATATGGAACCTTGTGCCCTCCTTTGTCTATTTTCAGTTTGTGAGAAGAAACAGCGCAGCTATTATCTTTCCGACTCCACATAAATATTTACGATTATATAAACAGCTATGATATAATACCAGTTGCCATTTGCTTTATTTTGTTATAGACTAACTGTGTACTCACTACTCACCACAAAATATTCATTATGGTATCCATACAACCAATGTACAACTTAATGAATCTAGAATCGAGCCCGTCGAGATAACCATGTTTTTAGGTATTATGCTCGACACCAAACTACAATGGGGTCCACATATAGAAAGGCTATCGGGCAAACTCAGTTTTGCAGCTTATGCAGTTAAGACAATTAGACGCCTCACAGATTTAGAAACAGCTAGAATGGTTTATTTCAGTTACTTTCATAGCTTAATGTCGTATAGAATTCTTATCTGGGGGAATGCTGCAGACCTAAATACAATATTCGTTCTGCAGAAAAGATCTGTAAGGGGAATTTATAACCTCGATCCAAAAGTTTCTCTAAGAAAGGTTTTTGAGAAACTGATTCAGAGTAGAATACAATTTCATTTGAAACAATTTTTCAATATTAATCAGCACGGCTTTCTGCCTGGCAGGTCAACCACGTCGAACCTTTTAGATTATATCACGAATATTTACGAAGCAATAGAAGACAAATCAGAAGTTCATGCTATTTATACAGATTTTTCAAAGGTTTTCGACGTGGTTGACCACGGTCTACTTATCCAGAAAATGGCTCATGCGGGAATTTGTGGTTCTTTACTTAGATGGTGTGAATCTTATCTCAACAATAGATTACAGCTCGTTAAAATAAGGGGCTATAAGTCTGTAGCTAGAACAGTGCCATCTGGGGTGCCCCAGGGATCCCAGTTGGGGCCTCTTTTCTTTCTAATCTATGTAAATGACCTATGTTCTGTCATAGCATCTAAATATCAAATGTTCGCAGATGATCTTAAAATATACAGAATTGTATCTAACCACAATGATGTTTGCTCTCTTCAAGTTGACATTAACGCAATAAATAATTGGTGCTCATTAAATGGAATGACGGTAAATATCTCCAAATGTTTTCATATTAAATTTACACGTAAACGAAATCCCATGTCTGCTACTTATTATATCGCCAATACTCCAATAACTGAGGTGTTGAACATAAGAGACCTGGGGGTTGTAGTTGACAGCAAATTAGACTTCCGTGAACATATAGATAGCATTACATGTAAAAGTGCACGTTTAGCAGGATTTGTCATACGGCAAACTAAATTCTTTAAGGATTATGAAGTTCCTGTTCTTCTTTATAACTGTTATGTAAGATCAATCCTTGAATATTGCTGCCAGGTATGGAGCCCATCTTATGAAGTACATATTTCTAGAATAGAGAAAATTCAGAAACAGTTCCTATACCATTTATCATATGCACATAACCTTTGCCGTAATCTAACGTCCTATGAATCTAGGCTTAAGCACTTCAAACTTATAACTTTGAAACATAGAAGACATGTCGCCGATGTCGTGTATCTGCACAAATTGATAAATGGAAAATTAGACAGCCCATCTTTACTTGAAAATATGAACCTTGTTGTTCCGCGGTCTGGAAGCCGTATCCATAATAGAAAAACTTTAAGCTTGCCCCTTTGCCGCACTAATTATGGACAGCATGCACCGTTGAATCGTATGTGCTCAGCCTACAACAATCTTTGCAACGAAATTGACATTTTCCATGTATCGGTTCATTCGTTAAAAACTTTTCTTTCCAAAAATAATCGAACGCAACTGGTCGCACTCGGGGGATACGAATCAGTTCCCTTTTTGGCTGTTTCTGGAGTTCCCCAGGGATCCAACCTGGGACCCCTTCTATTTCTTATATTTATTAACGACTTACTAAATAATCTCAACAGTGAATGTTTAGCTTATGCTGATGACTTAAAGATATTTAGACGCATTTCAGACTATCAAGATTGTGTAATTCTTCAAGCTGATATCAATACAATTGTCAATTGGTGCGAGAACAATTCAATGTCTCTTAATATAAAAAAATGCCAAGTCATCACATTCACAAAAAATAAAATGCCGCTCAATTTTAAGTATAATATTAAAGGGGTGGCACTAGAGAGGGTCAAAGTTGTTCGTGACTTGGGGGTAATATTTGATTCCGAAATGTCTTTTAGATACCATTATGACTATGTCTGCAGTAAAGCCAACCGAATGCTATCATTCGTGATTCGAAATGCTAGACCTTTTAGGAAAGCCAGCTCTCTATTATCATTGTACTGTAGTTTGGTAAGAAGCATAGTTGAATACTGTTCGTCTGTATGGGCACCTATTTATAAGACTCACATAGATCGCATAGAAGCAATTCAGCGAAGATTTGTCAGAGCCTTATGCTCAAAATTTGGATTGCGACGTAAAATAAGAGAATACAAGGATCGGCTTAAACGTTTCGAAATGATTACTCTTGAGAAGAGAAGGTGGATTAGCGACTTGAGTATTTTACACAAGATAGTCAATGGTTCATTGGACTGCCGGCTCATTGAAATGCTCAATTTTAAGATACCAACGAGATCTGTGCGCACCCCACAAGTTTTCACTCTACCCCGTAGCAATAATAATGTTGCATACAACAATCCAATGTTACGTATGTGTAGGCAATACAACTCTATTTGCTCTGAAAGTGACATTTTCCATGATGGTTATAATGTATTCAAAAAATACCTGCTAAATTACAACATCCCCAATAATGAAGTCTAATTGGAAATATAACATTATTGTTGCACTTCAATAAGTATTGCGTTAAGTAAATAGATATATTCATTTTTTCTTTATTTTAGCTGCTTGCATTTGCTCACATAAATTTTAAATAAAATTTAAATGATGTGTATGGTTTTAATTGGACTTCAGATTGGAAACTGTACAATTTTGAATTGAATGTTGTGTAAGGCTTAATCTGTTGTCTGTTACTGTACCTATTTAATAAAAAAAAAAAAAAAAAAAAATAAAAAAAAAAAAAAGATATATAATTTATATTTCATTATTTTAGTTATAAGATTGTGATGTACTAAACTTAAGTCTATTTTTATAAAGCATGTTGTGTTCACTTCAAGAAGGTCATACACTATTACTTGTATTTAAAAGTGATATCCCCGATGTTATTTTAAGTGTTATGTCCGGTTTAGTGAACCAATAAAAAGAAAAAAAGAAAAAAAAAAGTTCAAAGAAATAAACATTCTAACTGGTTGTATCACAATATATTTATGAAAATCTGCTATACGTACATAAAAATATTGACAAATTTTGTAAAAAATGTGATATACATTCTGTAAATACAAGAAACAGGAATAATCTCGTAGATCATAGCACTCGTCTCCACAAATAAGTAGCTGTTTTATGGGGCAATGTATACGCTTTTATAACAAGCTCCCTTATAGTATAAGAGACCTATCTATAAATAAGTTCAAAATTATTGTAAAAGCGAAATAGTGTTCAAAAGCATATTATAAAATATCTGAATATAAAGACGACCAAAACGCTTGGGACTGAGCTGTTCTAATTCGACACACAAAAATAATTGTATATAATGTTTTTTTTTGTTTCGTAAGTACTAGCAAAGTTTACACGAAATAAACAAGTATTTCATTTCATTTCATTCATTTCATTCATAATGCTTAGAGAAAT
Organism: Euclidia mi; assembly: GCA_944739405.2. NCBI lineage: Eukaryota > Metazoa > Arthropoda > Insecta > Lepidoptera > Erebidae > Euclidia > Euclidia mi. The sequence continues at coordinate 124,970,475 of OX123183.2, forward strand.
TGTCACCTTATGTTTCAGTTTTGTTATTGAAAGTACAGTTTTAAAAAATGCAACAATGTTTTCTACGTGAAATCGTGTTACTGGCTGGTCATCCACTTATACGGTCTCCTTTCAACTTGGCGGTTACAACGCACTAAATCTCTTTGGCATTCCACTTGAGTTGGCTCTTTCAGTTGCGCAAGTTGCTATCTGCATTCAACCAACATTAGCCTGTATGGTAACCTCCTTTTTATAATATACTGTTACGAACTGGGGTTCGGCGATAAATTAAAATCACTATGCGACTAAAATTGCACTTTATTAAACCATAACATAACATAACTTCACGCCTTTTATCCCCGAAGGGGTAAGCAGAGGTGTACTGCACACCCACTTTTCGGCAGTTATATTTCAGTCCCAATGTAATAGGGGGCGAGCCTATTGCCATCTACCGGGCAAATTATTAAGAGAGCAATAATTAACATTTTTTTAACACGTTGCCTGTCCAGAGCATTTTGCAGAGCATTTGTCCGTGACGTCCATTTTTTTCGACTTAACTGTTTCATTTTATGCACTAAATAGATACTTCCAATGCACTTATCATACGTCTGAAAAAGCCGTGTGGTTGACGGCATAGAATACAAGTGTCACCACCCCCTATCTTCCCTTGGGTGTCGTAAGAGGCGACTAAGGGATAACACGATGCAAATACCATCTTTGCGTAGAGACGGAAAACTCGACATCAAACCCTATACGACTGCCTCGTTGGACACGCGGCATAATTGTGCGCGTGGGATCGGGAGGTCCCGGGTTCGATGCCTGGGTCGAGCAGTGTTATTGGGTTTTTCTGTCACGAAATTCTCAGTAGCAGCACGGAGTCTGGAAATGTGCCCGGTACGGCAATAGGCTCGCCCCTTATTACGCCGGACTAAAGTATATCTGGCGAAAAGTGGGTGTAGAAATACACCTCTGCCTACCTGTTCGGGGTTTTAGGCGTGAGACTATGTATGTACGTATATGTGTACGTCTGAAAAATAAAAAAAAATTGCTCTTATGTCCAGTCTATAAAACCTACATAATTAAAAAGTATGGGCTCATGCATTACATTTAATGCACGTACAGGCAACGTGTTAATACACACATAACTTGGAACAGTCAGAGGTGTGTGGGGTACCTGGGGATCGAACCCGAGACCATCGTCTCGGCAGTCCGTTACGTACACCACTGAGCTATCGCCGCTCCAGTAAAAACTTAATTACACACTAGAAACACACGACGACGTAATCCAATTTTTGTTTGTCTTGCCGATAGATGGCGATATTCTCAAAATATCGCCATTCGTTATAGTACCTTCTTGGCTTATTTTTACATACATAAATACATGTCGTCACGCCTTTTATTCCCGAAGGGGTAGGCAGAGGTGTATTTCTACACCCACTTTTCGCCAGATATACTTTAGTCCCACGTAATAAGTGGCGAGCCTATTGCCGTAACGGGCACATTTTCAGACTCAGTGCTGCTACTGAGAATTTCGTGACAGAAAAACTCAATAACAGTGCCCGACCCAGGAATCGAACCCGGGACCTCCCGATCCCAGGCGCACATTTATGCCGCGAGACCAACGTGGCTTATTTTTGTGTGTTACAATTTAGATATTGTCACACTGTTGTGTGTATGTTATAAAAATAAATGCGTTTGTCATTTGATTTGATTCGTCACGATGACGTCACAGGGCGTCCGTCGATGAAGCCGCTGGGGTCGTGGTGCCGCGAGCTGGGCCTGCGCGGCGCGCACCTGTCGGGCTGGGCCAACGCTCCCCGCGCCCCCCCCACGCTGTGCTGGCTGCCCGCCTTCGTGGTGCCCACCGGCTTCCTCACCGCCGTCATGCAGACCACGGCGCGCGGCGAGGGCTGGCCCATCGACACCATGTGCTGGGAGTTCACGGTGATGCCGCAGGAGGAGAGCGCCTTCGTGCGCCCGCCGCGCGACGGCGGCGTCTACATCAGGTACGTCTAGCACCTCACGCGTGTGTGACTCGGCACGGTAGTGTGACGTGTGTGTGTGTGTGTGTGCGTGTGTGCACCACGGTACAGTGACGTGTGCGTGTGTATGTGTGTGTGTGTGCAGGGGGCAGTACCTGGAGGGCGCGTCGTGGTGGCGCAAGGACGCGCACCTGGCGGAGCCGCTGCCGATGCAGCTCGTGTTCGCCATGACGCCCATACACTTCAAGCCCGTGCGCGTCACCGGCAAGAAAGTCCGCAGTAAGACTCTTTCTCTCTCTTTCTCCCACTATTTCACCCCCCCCCTCCTCTCTCTCTCTATATCTCTCTTTTTCTCCCTCTATCTCCCCACTCTCTCTTTATCTCTTTTTAAACTGTGTCTCCACTAGAGGCCGCGTCTTCTGGCGCGGCTGCTCCAACTCGCGATAGTGCAGAAGGAGAAGCTACCTCAAGCCGAAATGACATAGTGTGAGGTTGAGACAGCTTATCCATTTGCACTGTCGCCAGTCGAAGCAACCTCGACCCGTGGTAGCCTCTCGTGGGTACACAGCTTTATACATAAGACATGTAACTTGTATCAGTTCTCAGAGCTCAGATGCAACGATGCTCCATCGCTTCTAGTCTAATGTTTAGGGTAAAATGAATGTATGAGACAAGTGTTAACGTGTACAATGTGTGCGCAGACCGGTACATCTGTCCGTGCTACTACTACCCGCTGCGCATGGGCGCGTTCGTGGTGGCCGTGGACCTGCCCTCCGGCAAGGAGAACGCGGAGTTCTGGGTCAAGAGGGGCACCGCCATGCTTTGCACGCTCGCCACCTAACTCACCCTCGCAATCTACTCCATCTAGCTCGTAATAAATGTACTCACTACCTTTACCTTGTCTTTTATTCTGCATTCACCTGCCTGGATATTCATAATTGTAAGATTTGGTTTTTATAATTAAATTCACTACTTTACGCTGCTCATGCCATATTGTGCACTTCAATGCACGTTAGACTATTTGCAATCTACATATTAGATATAGCATACTGTTTGTTTATGAGTTAATTCTACTTGTGGTTTCCATGCAAATGGACGACACATTTATGGCTCAATACAATGATACATCGCCTTATAGTCTTATAGTCCAAGAGCCCAGGGCCGCTAAACCTTACTTATTTTCTCAGAAACGAAATGTATAGAATAATATGTGTCATGACGTGTACACATACTTGTTAGCTTGGATCGTGGGCCAGTTTTTAGGTACGAGGTGCTAAAGTTAGGTCAAAATAGTACAAACTTTTCTTAAATTCTCAGTGCTGATTTTTACGTATGTTTTAGAAAATATTATTAAAAATTTATAAATAATACTGTCGCACTCATTTCGGCGGCGGTAATTTTTCCCAGACGCTTTAAAGTTTCCAAAATATCTAACTATCGATAGATACCACTAGGGAGCGCATTTAGAAAATGTATGGAAATTGTCTCCGTGGACCTTTAGCACCTCATAACTATAAATTGGCCCACGATCCAAGCTAGCAAGTATGCGTACACTCATAGCAGATACTAACACTACATTATTCTATACGTCCGAATTCGTACGAATTCGTTTCTGAGAAAATGAGTAAGGTCTGGCGGCCCTGGGCTCTTACTCTATTAGGTCCTTTCTGTTTCGCCCGCACCTGACAGTGCTGTTGGAAACAGATATAAATTTACTGTATAGCTTGTTTCTATTTCCACGAATGTTTGAATTAAAAATGGCGAATTCAGTTTACTGAATTCTTAATTTCATATTAAGTTTATACGCATAGACTTTATCACAAGTTTCATCACCTTCACTAGCTGGCAAAATTATCCACACAATTTTGTAGTTTAGATTTTTTTAATAAAGACAGACACAAATTATCTTTTAACAAACAGGATAACAATATTATTATATTAAATGTTTAACCTCTCATATATAACAATGATATTTTGTATGAATGCATTGGAGAGATATCGTTCGTGACAAGTTGTTGTTGCACATACATATATTAATGTCGTTTTACTATATTTAGTAAGTATGTTTTGTCGGGCACGCGGCGGTGTGCCGGCGGGTAGTAGGTGGCGGGTAGATCCTCGTCGGCGTCGGACTCGGAGTCGTCGGTGTCGTCGGACGAGGTGGAGGAGGTCTCCTCGAGCGAGGCCGAGTCGTCATCGTCAGTGAGCGCCGTGGCGTCGGTCGCGTCCGACGTCGACGTCCCCTCCTCGTCCGACGACTCCAGGCTGTTGGTGTCGCTCCACTCCGGGCTCGGTGGGAAGTAATCCAGAATACTCTCGTAGATGGCGCCTGCGTGCTGACGACGAATTAAACTTGGTGGCTCTGCCGAGTGAACAGACGTTAGCTTAAGTGTTGCTAATTAATGCGATTGTTAAATTGCTTAGTTATACAAACTTAATGTAATTTAAAAGAGCTTGCTGCTGACTGCAGTGGCCAGTGTAATATGAAATATAGCAAGCAATTTCAATTGGTCGCTATTATGATATGAAACCTCTTAGAGTAAGATCCCAGGGCGACCAGACCTTATTTAGTATGTGCAATGTAGGGTTAGTATGAGCTATGAGTGTATACGCATAGGTACTATTGCTAGCTTGGATCGACGACCAATTTTTAGGAACGAGGTGCTAAAGTTAGGTAAAAATAGTACTAACTTTTCTTAAATTCTCAGTGCTGATTTTTATGTATGTTCTAGAAAATATTATTAAAATTGAAATTAAACTACAGATTACGGATTTTATCGCGTTATGCTACGATTGCTGTTACTATTTACGCAGAATGAGCTCGCATAGTAATACCAATAGTTAAAAAAAAATCGGGTACTTTGAGATAACTTATACATTCAAGAAAGAAAAAAGACAAATATCATCTCAGTTTGCCGTGAACATGAATCCTGTAAAGAATTCGAAACGTCGGCTAGTAATAAAAATGTAGTTTCTAGATCATTCGGTTTAGATGTAATAACTAGTGAAACCAATATAACGCGATAAAATTGATGACCGGTTGGCGCCGCGGGAGTGTAAGCGACTGCTACGCCGAAGGTCGGGTTCGATTCCCGCTCAAGTCAAAAATTTGTGTGCATGAACATGGGTGTTTGTCTTGGTCTGGGTGTTCCTATGTATAATATGTATGTATTTACAAAAAAAAAGTAATACATGTTTATCCATTATCTGGTACCCATAGTACAAGCTTCTGCTTAGTTTGGGGCTAGGTGGTGTTGTGTGAATGTGGTAGAATATTATATTATTATTTCAATTTGTAACATTCGCGTAAACCCAAGAAAATACTATAGATATTATTAAACATTCATAAATAATACTGCCCTGGGATCTTGGACTAGGTACCTGTCAAATAACTTTGTAACCGACTTTATAAAAGTGAAGTGCTAGCCAGGATTAGGAGTATTTCTTTCTCTCTCACATGCGTGATCCTTTGTGACTGACACCGGCCTCAAAATATTGTTCTTGTAAAAAAATTTACTTGCTCCTTTTCAGTTTTTCAAAATTTAGATTGGCATCGACACGCTAAGAAGAAGTTGTTGTTAGTTATTTATTTAAGTCCTTGTCTTAGTTCAGCTTTATTTAATTCCTTGTTATAGTCGTCATTCCTTGTTAGGACTATAACTACTAGGACATCCATATCCGGATAAGGTTAACTATCCATTAATTATTGGCAGATGTTAAAAGCAATTTTTGTTAGTCAAGTTGAATGATGAATTTTTGGTGTTCCATTAACATTAGAGAAAACGTGGTCCATCAATCGACGGCATCTTATTTTTACTATTATTAGTTTGTAAAGGCAAAATAGGCAACTTTTAATATGTGATTTGCGATTTGTGGTATTTTACGGAATGGTTTTTGGATCTATTTCGTGACATAAGTTTGCTTTCATAGTCTGTGTGTGTCGTGTGTGAAGATTTCCACAGCTGTGGAGTTCCATTTCGTCACAAACTTGAGAAATTGTATTTTAAAAGAAATACATACTCTTCATGGCGTTTTCCCCATAGAGGGCTTTTAGGCAGTGGTGCTATAAGCACGACTGCGTTACGGAACTTCAGTATCTATTACAAAGTTTACATTCAGCACATTCGTGATTAACTTACTATCGTGAAATATTGGCATAGTAATATACCAATAGTAAACTTGCTTGTTGACATAGTTTCAATATCACTTGTTTAAACAAAAGTACTTGACGGCGACTTACGTAACTCGTCGTACTCATCTACCTATCGTCAAAACAAAAATACGCGCGCACTATGTCATCTTTCGCTTCAAGTGACTCGCATCAACATCGACGGAGTAAACATGTCGAGACCCACGGAGCCGTATCTATATACGTATCTGCGGATACACATCACTTCTAAATTTAATACTAGCATCTATAAACGTTAGTATATAGTGCCTTAGGTACTTACCTAAAGATTGGCTTATAGGGAATATTCTCTCCCGAACGTCTTGTTTTGAGGGATCTGGTGTCCTCCACGCAGCAGTCACCTGAGAAATCACAATAATGATAGTATGCAAAATTGCATGTGCCAAATATGAACATTCACTTAAAATTGCCAGTAAAATGACACATCCTTAACCAAGGCTGACATGCTTATGCATACACCTACTGATGGCGTGGAGGCATAATGATTCAGGTCGTGCTGGTTCCCTCAATCAAGGATGAGCCGTACGATGGCTGTTGAATGCGAGCCATCAGCGGGCTGAGTCAGTTATAAGCGTCAGATGATATCCGGCATTGTATTCTCATCTATTATGTCTGGACTTCAAAAGAATATAAACGAAGAGATGAAATATAATGAAATGACAAAAAAAAGCAATGGCTGAGTTTGTTTCGGCCTTTCTTCTCAAGAAGTCTTTAGCTAGGCAAGGCTGGCGCGTCATCTAGAATAGGGTTTTGACTTGTGTAAGTGTTGTAAACAACCAAAATGCAGAAATAAATATGTCTATGTCTGTATATTTTGTATAGAGCTTATGTCAACTATGTAAGTGCCTACCCAAGTACCTACCCCTTATCTCCAAGTCCCTGAATAGATCAAAATATATATTGAGAACGGCCGTAAGTTCATGTGGTGATGGATCAAGAATATAAAATGTCATTACCCCATTTCATTCCATGGATAGTACCTATAGGCGAATAAGGAAAATACACGAATCAAATAGTAGAGAAAGGTACCAAATATGGAATATGTTCCTAATAATTATGGGATACGTTATATTTCGAAGACATGTACGGTCGAATATTTCAAAGTTTTGTTTTAGTACACCTATATTAAAAGTAAAAATTATGGACTAAGTATATCTAAAATTAATTTAATATTATCAAATCCTCAAATTTTGAAATATTTAGGGCACTGAGAAAATACAATAGTATTCCATCAGGGGACGTATTCCATAATTTGTACTTTTCCCACTACGTTTGCGAAGAGACGGAAACCTCTGATTGAAATCCAATAATCAATAGTATATGGGCATGGGCTATACAGTAGAACTAGGGATGTGACTTGGTTCCTAAAAAAACGATAATCATCGCTTTTTTTGATTATATTTTATCAGGAATTATCGCTTGCAAAATATTCTATTGTCTTTTAAACATCGATTGTACACGTCGTAGGTTAGGTAAGATAGTTTATCCGCCGCGCATCGCACCGTACTCTTCACCAGCGGAAGACCACGAAACTTTAAATTCAATAACTAAATTTGAACAGTAGGTACCTATCACAAATTGTGAGGTAATAATATTGTCTTTATTTGTATTCCTATCCGGAAAATTTAAATACTCAGAAAATATATGTACTTACAGTAATGAATGTGAGAAGCACGATGGTCTGCATGTTGGAGTAGTTTATGTAAACGCGACCCAGCGATCTTCTGTGAGTCCACAACAGAACTGAGTCTCTCGCTGTCGCGCAGATTCATACAATCATCAGAATTAAATAAGAACAATAAAACTGTACGTCAGGAGATGACCGCAGGCAATCAGAACAAAAGAGACTAATTTTAATAAAACAATGATATTATAGAAAAATTGATCATCCGTCGTTTGTTTATTGTTTGGCAGGACTCTACATTCGTCCGTGTTGGAGCGATGACGGACGTGAGATTGACTGTTGGAGAGTTTTGTTATTTGTTTACATTTTTCGATAAAAATAGATGAAGTTATTATGGTGCAACCATGTACTTGTTTTTTCCAAATTTAGGACCAGTGAAACAAACGTGACTGCACAGTTCATTTGGAAGCGTACCAACGCGACGTACTCATCTAGAAATGGATTCTTCTTGGTTGAGTAGACTTAAATCTACTTGGCTGACGTTGGTTCCTTAAGGTATCAATTTAGCACCTTCAAAGTATTTATAAATAACTAGCTGAACCGGCGAACTACGTATCCCCTAACTGTCGATATGTTATCTCCGTAAGAAGTACGGGGGTGGTCCCCGTACTTCAAGTAAAAAAAGAATTGGCGAAATCGGTTCAGTTGCTCTCCAGATTTAGGGTCGGCGCAAACGGGCCACCGACCACAGCCACTGGTGGCCAGCGACAGCCACTTAACACACTTTTTCATATATTTTGTATAGACGCGCCGCACACGTGTGGCCGGTGGCGGCCACTCGCTACAGAAATAAAATATATGAAAAGTGGCTGTCGCTGGCCACCAGTGGCTGTGGTCGGTGGCCCGTTTGCGTCGACCCATACAGTTAGCCACACATTCAGCGATTCATTTTTATTATATTACTAGAGGATGCCAGCAGCTACGCCTGCAATTTTTTTTAATGTACCCGATTTGGTCGATCCCGTGGGAATTTCGAAAAATCCCTTCTTAGTGCACCCCACGGTCCTCAAGGAACATACATGCCAAATTTCAGCTCCCTGCGCCCAATAGTTTCGGCTGTAGCGTGTCTGTCAGTCAGTCAGTAACGCAAGGATATATATTAAGATTTACAATTTAACAAATTCACTCACAAGCTCCTTTAAATACATTGGCAGAAACCTGTACCATAGCGTGCTCATAGTGTATAACTATAACAAGATTTGGTGCGTAGCTGCTGGCTTCTTCTAGTCATCTATATAAAGGTCGAATGAAAGTCGATGGTTCCAGATAGAATTTATAAATATGACGAAGAGTAGCGGAGATAGCACGCCACCCTGTAGCATTAGTGTTAGGTAGATCATGTGGAATAGAGATATAATAAGAGGTTTCTATGTGTATACGTTGTTGGCAACCATATACATATGAGAGCGTAGAATGCCTAGTATGATGTGATATCCACGGTGTTAAAAGCATTACTAATACAAAAGACAAAACCATAAGTGTTCCAAAATCTATAACTAAATTAATGTCATCAGTTACGCAGAACAAAGCAGTGACATAGCTGTGGCCAGGTCAGGTGAAAAATGTGGAGTTGGCAAAGATAAGGTAAAATGGTGATATATTACTTCAGCTTTGCGCCTGTTTTCCAGGGATTAGATATCAGCTGCGTTGCTCGTTGTTCTGAGTAACTTAACAACCGTCTTTGTATATCCTTTATGCGAAATATATTACATTGCCGATTCCAACTTGACTGGCATACTCAAGATTGCTTCGTAGTTCGTACATACGAGACATACAATAATAATTAAGTTCGAAAATTTAGATGATGGCCATGATGTCATAATAAATAATATTAGCTTGGAAGCAGGTGCCAATAAAGATCCCTGGGGACACAGATTATCTGTGCTATCTGTTATCTGTGCCTGAGGAGCTCCGGGAGGGATAGAACACCGGGCTGGTATGTGTGTTCGCCAGGGAACGGTTATCAATATACGAACAAACCCAGCGCTTCAAGTAACCATGGATACAGGAGCCAAGTAACTTCTTCTGGAGAAGCTTATAAGATTCTGCCTATCACTGAAAACATTTGCTGTAGTCGAAGTAGATAACGTCCACCTGTATATATATATATATATATATATATATATATATACGTTTTAGATGAAATCATGCGTCACCTGTAATTAAAATTAGTAGATCATACTCCTAGAAGCAACTTAGTTCCTGTCCATTAATATTATGAACAGCTGTATAAACCTTGGCGATATAATAATGGAGCGCTTCAAGTAACCATGGATACAGGAGCCAAGTAACTTCTTCTGGAGAAGCTTATAAGATTCTGCCTATCACTGAAAACACATGCTGTAGTCGAAGTAGATAACGTCCACCTGTATATATATATATATATACGTTTTAGATGAAATCATGCGTCACCTGTAATTAAAATTAGTAGATCATACTCCTAGAAGCAACTTAGTTCCTGTCCATTAATATTATGAACAGCTGTATAAACCTTGGCGATATAATAATGGACTGAATAATTATTATACACGATCATATTCAGTTCGACTGCAAAAAGCCACCTAATATTTACCAACTATGTACTGAGACATGTCTTGAACATATTCACCGACATGCGACAACGCGCAAATACTTACACCTGTATATACATACATTCTTACGCACACATGCATGCACGAACACACGGACATACAACATAATTAATTATCAGGACATACATTTTATTATATGAAATTAACTAAAATTTTAATTTTAAGTATTGTTGGTACTATTATGTTTATTTTTTAGTAAGTACATACATATTATTGTATATAACTTGCTGTTGACCAGGCCTACCCCCGTCCTCAACTTGTCTACAGTGGTCATAAAATAAAAAATCTGGTTGTATTTCTGGCAGTCGTTAATTTATGTTTTATTATTTATAGACTCACGCCTGTATTCCCGAAGGGGTAGGCAGAGGCGTAATATTACACCCACATTTCGCCATGAATATTTAGGACACACTGTTACCGAAAACTCGGTAACACTTTTCCGGAACCGGGAACCTAACCCGAGACCTCCCGATCAATACACGCATACGCTATCCAATGAACCACGGAGGTAGTCAGAGAGCATATCTATTCCTCCTATGTATCTAAGTTGTTGCGTCCTATTGGGATTGTACTGAAATCTACCAAATCTTCTATCAAGCTACCATATTGCAAGTTATTTCTACTATATCCCTTAACTGGTATCGGGGTCAAAATTGACCCCAAAGCGTCATATTTTTAATCACAGCTTTTCAGTTAAAGTACCTACACTCTTGTGCATCGAGGTAATCCACAGAGTACATTATGAGGTAATCTGATTACGTGGTGGAGTGCGGCGAGTGACGGGCCCTTCTCACTTGACTGCTACTGAAAACAGAGATATGTACACTGCTGGGGTCAAATTTAACGCCGATACATTTTATTGTATGATTTATGTTATAATGTTTTAATAATTTATATATAACTAGCAGCCCCCCGTAGAAGAGCATGCATGAGATGGGAGTGAATGAAGCAAGAGAGATATGTCAGGATGGTTGCAAATGGCGTTCCGTAGTCTCTGCCTACCCGCCCGGGAAACAGGCGTGAGTCTATGTATGTATGTAGCAGCCCGCCCCTTCGCACGGGTGGAGATTTGTTTTTAAATATCTTTCTAAGTACTTATCTATCGCCACCATAGGTACCCCGGGCACACACTCTGTCTTTTCGAAATTATGTGTGTATTAAAATGTTAATTATCGTTCGCTTAACAATGTGCCCGTTAGATGGCAATATGCTCGCCCCCTATTACATTGGGACCGAAACATAACTCGCGAAGAGTGGGTGTGTAATACACCTCTGCCTACCACTTCAGGGTTAAAAGGCGTGAAGTTAAGATCCTTTCTATCTATCTATATAGTCAAGCCTGTCTCCCATTAGTGTAGGCAGAGACTATGGAACGCCACATGCTTCGGTTTGAACATACTTCTTTCGCTTCCTCGACATTCATTATAATCTCAGCATGCGTAACTATTATGGGTACTTTTAATTTTGGCCTTTTTCGCCTCGGGCTTTCCCTGGCGACATGTCCACACCATTACTTATAGTTATAATGTACTGTAAGGTGCCATTCACACAATTTCCTGCATTCACTCTCCGTTCAACATCTCCCTCACATTTCCCATCTCTCGTATACAAAGACCCGAATTACACAAACACATTAACTTGTTCCACTTTTTCATCTCCTATCAATATATTACATTCAGTTACACTATCTTCCCTCTCTACGACCATGACTTTAGTTTTGTTACTTTCATATATTTCTTTTTATACGCCTCATACATCATGGTGACCATCGGCTACAAATCCAACGCATTTGATTTATTTATGTTATCATATGAATTATTTTATTATTAAACATTTTAAATAATCGATCGCAAGAAAGTCTCGTTCCGACGGACTATAGGTGTGCGAGCGGTGAATTTATTTTCTCATGCATTATTTTTATTTTGTTACATCTTTTAAGATATTCATTATAATGAAATACTGTAAAAGACAATTTCTATGAGCATTAAAAACACAACAATAATATTTTTCTAATATTTTATTGATAAAAATGGTTACTGTGGATTTTTGCCTTAGGATAGATAGACCTATGCTATTGCGGACTTTTTTGTAGGTAATAATGAGTACTTTAATAATGTAGTACATTTTCTGTATCGATATAAGTATAGAAATAATTATAGTAATTTACTCAGGGATAATGTCGCATTACAATGGTGAAAGAATTTAAAAAATCCGTTTTAGTTTATTCCTAACAAACATACAAAATACAAATCTTTTTTCTTTATTATATTATTATTATTTGTTTCTCTTTCACGGGTATTATTCTAATTTGTTAGAACAATACCCGGCCCTTTGGCAGGCGTACACGGAGACATAGGTCCAACGCGCAGAAGCCATTTGAGAGTTTTAATCTTGAATGTGTTGGAACATCTACTGAGGAGCCTCCGTAACTGCACTATTAAGTACAGTCACGGGGGTTAGCCGCAGCAGGTGACGGACTATTGCTACTTTTATGTAAACTAATTACTTTGGGCTATTGGGATGGGTGTTAAATGGATTGGTTTAGATGAATGTATATATATGTTTCTGATGTATTTTGTTGTATCATTCAAACGCGAACAGACAACACCTGTGCAACTATTTATGCGGGACGTGGGGCGGCATCACCCTACATAAGTAAGCACATGATGGGTAATGCCGCCGTTAATTATTCTGCTATTAGCAGCAATACAAAAGCACAATTATCGCGTATATGTACCACGACAATGTACACGATCACGAAGTTTGACACGCACGGCAACATGGCGCTCACTCCCGATACACTTGTGCATATTAGCTCTGTCCGTGTGTAAACAACCTACACGGTATACAGGGTGTCACTCATATAACGTTCAAATGTACAGTAGTATGTATCAGTTTGGTAGGTACTAGGTACTGAAGTTATTGGACATTATAACACTTAACTCCATGTGTTGAGGTTGGCAGCGGCTTGGCCGTGTCTCGGACATGGCCAAAGTCTATCAGGTGCGCCGTCAGATCGTCATCAACTATAAATAAAGCCGAGCGTCTCCCCCCCAGACACCGAAGCAATATCCTTAAACCGACAGTCGACAAACGAAAGTCGAAAGAATGCCTCATAAGTCATAACAGAACAACTGTTCCAAGAAACGGTAGGTTTCATGTTTGCTTGCTGAACAATACCAAATTGTAATCAGCCGAAGATTTATAAATTAATTATTGGATTCAAAGTCAAAGTCAAAAATTTTTTTGTTCATAGGTATCTTACACATAGTTAAACAAAGTAATATTAAAAAATAATACTAGATGAGGTTTTTCCTACCACTCAGGTAGGTTAGGTCCTGAGAGGAAACATCCGAAATAAACTCGACAGAGATGTCCTATGTAGTATCTTTTAAATTCCAGATAAAATTATTATAAAACATATACCTATAAAATAAAATAAAAATGTGTGAGACGACTATACACTACAATAGAGAAGAATTGATCCTTTGACAGAATTGCGCCAACAGTTCAGAGCTGGCCAGTCCCGGCAGTAGGCACCTGTTCACGAGTATGACGTGTGACTCAGCCATAGCTTTCGAATTCGAATCCACCATGACATAATTCGCATTAAAACACCGATTCATGTAGACACTGACATGACACGCAGCCCGAGAAACCATACAACGCATGACTGGCGATTATTGTTCAGTCAGACAATGCCATGACTTTCCACGATAAAGTTATCAACACCGCTCATATTATTGACCCATCCCCAACGTAACGTCGTCGTAAGAGCCGACTGAGGGAGCATATTATGCAGAGAACAGCACTGTAGGAGAAGGAAAACTTGATACAAACCCTATACCAACCCGCTTGGCCAATGGCCAGCGTGGTATAGTAGGCCAATTCCTCCTTTCAAAGGAGAGGCCTAGTCCAGCAGTGGAATATTGGCTGATTGGCTATAAGGCTGATGATGAGATAAAAAAGTTCTCTCCAAATGAGATGATAAAATCCTTAAAATGTTTAGCAACTTTAGGTTCTCAATTAGTCCTCTTCGTCAGATGCTAGCTTTAGTTTCAAATTCCCCAGACAACACATGATCTAAAAATAAAACGACATTTGCATTCTAAATTCCATAAAAAACATAAAAGGTAAACAATGACTTTATTAATCAGTAGTGCACTATGTCTATTATTAGCCTTTAAGGGTTAATATTGTCGCACGAGTGATTGATTTCCACGGGGTAGCCGGGATCGATCACTCGCCGAGCAATTAAAGAGAGATAATTAGGTTGTCTTACGGGAAATAAATAAAAAATATCACCAGGAAAGTTTAAACTCGTGTTATATTCCAGTTACACAATGGCTTTAATTACACAAAAAAACGGACACTTGAGATTAGCCGACGAGACAATTATCCAGGGCGTGGTGGTAGGTTGGCACTTCACAGGTCTTCAGATGGGGTACTCAGCTTTGGTCGTGTTGTCCCGGAGAAAAAAGGGCCAAACCACGTGTGTCCCCGGTATATATAAGGCCGGCGAGCGGGAGTGGGCGAGCGGGGCTCCCCACTGCTGTGCGTCACTCGTAGCGAGGCTCGCGAGCGCCGGGGCACGACGTCACACACCCCCCCCGTTAGGCCGGGATTTTCCCTAAGGAAAATTCCCTAGCCCAACGGGCGTAGCAGCCCTGAAGATACTCCCTGAAATTAGAGAAAACAAGGGCATGAGTACCTTGAACAAGTGGCAACCCTATACGCTAATTAGGATACCTAAATAATAATGACCCACGCTTGCATTCTTCACGCGTACAACGGCAGTCTGAATTTGAACATAAACATTTATCATTCATAATTCATCACACATACCTACATGTAAATGCCAAGGCCAGTGTAATAGCTTAATATTAAAGATAACAATCTATGGAGAAGCGCTTAGGGTAATTATTAAGTAATAATGATTTGTAGATATAAGAAACTTGATCTAGCCCTACGACTTAAAAATCTTGGGTTCGGCCTTTGCCACTAGATAAGTAAACTTTTTGAATATAGTTAGGTGTAACAACAGATTTTTCGTAACGATGAACAAAAATAATATAAGCCGCAGACACGACCGGACCGCTCAATGTCAAAGGAAAGAAATTAATAAATATTTTGCTCCAATTAATAACTACAACACGGCCAGTAAACACCTTTTGAATGCAAACAATGGTGAATCATTAGTTAGGCATTTATTTATCGGCGCGTCGCTGAGTGAACGCGCGTGCGTCATAACGACAACTAGGTAGGTACGATCTAAATGGTAGGTACTATTCGACTGTTCCGAGCTCGTGACGCACTTTTAATCACCCTGAATGTTTATAAAGTACCTATAAAATCAATTTGATTATGGAATTTATACAGAATTAAGAATAACAACAGAACTTCAGAACAAGGCACGGCGAAAAACAATACGCCAATCAAGATGCATTTCAACAGTTAGATTTGTGGAAAGAAAATACACATGCGAGAATCGAACCACAGACCGATCCGACAACTACTTTTTAACCACTGAGCTATAACTGATAGTTAGATAAACAACAGATTCCAATATTACATGTAATAAACTTTATTACAATTTATAACTGAAACATTTATTCATTTTATGTTAGCATGTTTACATAAATCATTAACACAACACAATGCATTATCTTGTGAGCTTCGACTCGAAAACAAAAGAACTATTGTTGGCCTTCACAAATAATTATGCGGGCAATTATAACTCCGCACAGATATGCGTCTTACATTGTTGTTTTTATACATTTATTATTCTTTGTAATTAATCAACTTTAAATCCTTGATGTGCCATTCACCTAAAGGTTTTCCGGCCATGTCGTTAAGTTTGTATACTAGAGGTGACTTTTTTGAGGCAATCTTACATTTAATAAATTTAGGCGCCAATTTCTTGCTAAAGTATTTATCCTTGTCACTAAGTAGAAACGTTCTGCGCCAAACTATATCACCGACATTGAATTCTGCCGGTTTACGGCGAAGATTATAAGATGAACAATTTCGTTGGTGGGCCGACAACAGAGCTGAATGTACCTTCTCGAAAATAGAGGATAAGTAGCCTAAAGTTTCGGCATAGCCGTCCCGTGGTTCAAGCACCATATTGGAATTAAATTCCTTGTCAATATACTGAGAACCACATGTTATGACCTCCCTACCAAAAACAAGGAAATTAGGAGAATAACCAGTAACCTCACTAACTGCGCAGTTAAGGGCGAATTGAACCTTAGTGATTAAAGTGTCCCAGATTCGATGATCAGATTCTATGAAAGTTGAAATAGCTGTCATAATGGTTTTGTTGTAACGTTCAACTGAGTTAACGTGGGGAGTATACAACGGTGTAAAATGCAAATTTGGAATTTTATATTTTGACAACATACTTTTAAAGGTTGCGCTAATAAATTGTTTACCGTTATCCAAAACAATAGTAGATGGAATTCCATGCACCAAAAATACATTTTCCTCGAGAATTTTTGTTTTCACTTCTGCAGTTGCCCGTTTAATGGGGAAAAGCAAACAATATTTAGAGAAACAACAACTGACCACAAATATAAAAGTATTTTGTTTTCTGCTGGGAGGCAATGGACCAATCAAATCAATACTAATCGTCTGAAAGGGCTTTTGACATGATTTGGTTTTTCCCATTAGACCTAAATTTGGGTGATTTTGGTGTTTATGGTTGATACAAGGTTCACATGAACTGACGAACTTGACAACATCGGAGTACATACCAGGCCAAAAGTAATTAAGTGCGAGACGTTTGTATGTCTTAAAAATACCCAGATGTCCAGCAGTGGGCGAAGAATGATTCTCCCTTAGAATGTCAATTCTTTGGTTAGACGGAATAACCTCCTTCCATTGAAATTCTCTAGTGAGAGGGTTTAATGTTTTTTTAAAACAATACAATTTATTGTTTATTACTTGATAGTTAACAAAGGAAGTCGGAGAACTTAAACAGCCTTTATATATATTTAAATACCAAGGATCATTAGTAGAAACTGGTAAATTCTGATTAGAATTATTATCTATATTTATATCATTAGCAATAGCAGAAACGGGTAAAGAGCGAGACAGAAAATCAGGTAAAACGTTATCGGAACCCCGACGATGACGTATTTCGAAATTATAGGAAGATAAACGAACTCCCCATCTGGCTAACCGGCTAGTAGGGTTATTTAAGGTCAAGAACCATTTCAAAGCAGCGTGATCAGTGTAAACAATAAACTTTTTACTATTTTCAACATAACAACGCCAGTGTTCTATAGCAGATAGAACAGCCAGGGCCTCGCGCTCTGTGGCACTGTAATTTTTTTCTTGCTTAGTGAGTGATTTGCTATAGTACGCTATGACTCTTTCCTCACCATTTAACCTTTGACAGAGGATCGCGCCAAGACCAAAATCGCTAGCATCTGAGTGTATTTCAAACGGTTGCGAGTAGTCAGGACAAGCCAACACCGAGGAGGAAATCAAACAATTCTTTAGGTTATTAAACGCCTCATTAGCCTCTGTCGTCCAGCAGAATGGAGGTGCGTTTTTACTTTGAGATGTTAACTTATTTAAGGGTGCAGCAATAGAGCTAAAATTCGGTATAAAACGCCTGTATCACGAGGCTGCGCCTAAAAATCGCCGTACTTCTTTTCTATTAGAAGGAGTGGGATAATTTTTCATTGAATTTACTTTATCCGGATCGGGATGCAATCCACTAGAGTCGACAACATAGCCTAAATATTTTAGTTTATCTCTAAAAAATTGACATTTTTCGAGATTAATTGTTAAATTAGCGCTTTTTAGTTTATCAAGAATGCGTAATAAAAGAGTAATATGCTCGTTGAAGCTGGACGTGATACAGATTATGTCATCGATAAAACAGAAAACCTTATTTTCAAATTCTGGACCATAAAATAAAATATCAACTAATCGTTGTTGAGTAGCTGGCGCATTCGTAAGACCGAAGGGCATTCTTTTGAATTGAAATGTGCCACGCGTGGGAATATAAAAGGCTGTTTTGCAACGGTCCTCTTCTTTAATTAATGTTTGCCAAAAAGATTTAGACAGGTCTAAACTAGACAAGTATTTAGCATCTCTCAGATTATCTAAAATTTCCGAAATATAAGGCACGCTATAAGCATCTTTTTTTGTAACGGAATTTAATTTACGACTGTCCAAACAGAAACGCAGTTCACCATTCTTCTTTGGGGTCAAAATGACCGGGTTTGACCACGGGCTTTCGGATCGTTCAACAACATCCTCTGAGAGCATGTCGTCAAGATGCTTTATTAAAATTCTTTGTTTATCGGGAGACATGCGATAAAATCTTTGCCGAATCGGGGGCAATCACCTGTATCAATTGAATGAGAAATAATATTTGTGCAACCGAGACCCCGCTTCTCGTATGAAATATCGGTAAATTTAGAAATAATGTTGTCAGCGGTAGCTCTCTGGTCGACTGTAAGATGATCGTAAGAAACAAGATGTGTAGGGGGAACTGCCTGCATCTCCATTACTTGAGCGTCAGACTTGTTCACAATCAAAACAGACTCTAATTTGTTAGGAAATAGGCCGAAGCTTCGCCAAAAATCCATGCCAAGGATAAGGGAATTTTGAATCCCAGGTACAACATGAACTTCTAAGTTAATCAATTTATCCTGAAACTCAAAGGGTAGAAACACCAATCCCAAAGACTCAAATCGTTCGCCGCCTGCTGTTATTAAGCTTAAAGGTTTCGATTTATCCAAAACATTGTCTTTCAAAAATAAGTTATGCAAATTATTACCTAAAATTGTAACACAAGATCCAGAATCTAAAAGACCAGTGGTAGGTATTCCGTTTAATTTTAGAGTAACGTAAGGTAAATATTCTACTTTAGAATTACGGATTGAGGAAATATGATAGCTATTAAAGAATTTTTTTAAAAAGTCCAACCAATTATTCCACTCTGTTTTATTACAATTAGTTGTATTATTTGATTTTCAACAATCCTTGTTAACTAGTTTTTTGAAACTGTAGGGGTCGACTTAGATTTACAATTGGGGCAGTCTGACACCTTGAAACCCTTTGTGCCGCACTTAAAACAGATTAGGTAGTGTGGCTGACGGCAATTACATAATGAGTGCGAATTGCATCTACAACGCACGCAAAAAGTTTTATTTATATTAGAAGTACTCGATACGGCGTTGACTTGTGGTACAGACTTGTATCTCGATGTATCGGCGACAGAGTTATATTTATTGAAGTGATTATGATTGTAAACATTTTTGTTTGAAGAAAAATTAGAAAACGGATAATTATACGCTAGATCGGGTGCTACAGTATTCTTTGAAACTTTAGGGGGTTCAGAAAATTGCTTACTGCGACTTTGGTAATTTTCGAAAAGACGACAAACTTCGACCAGACTATCAACATCAACAACCTTTGCAGTGAGCAGACAATTAGTGTAACAAGGTCTAATATTATTTAGTAAAATTTCTAGCTTCTCCGAATCAGCGATAGGAGAACTAAGTCGCGAAAACAGACCGTGCATTTTTGCCACGTAAATAGTTATTGATTCGTTCTCGCCCTGTGAGCGCTGACGGATCTCCGTCATAAGCCGATAATCGTAGTTATGCGGACTAAAATCTCGTTTCAAAAGTTCGCAAAGTTCTAACCAAGTCTTTACATTATTTTTAACAGAACGATACCAAACTAATGCGTCACCAGAAAATATTTCAAAAGCGAAAGACAACATCTTGTCGTGTGGAATAGATCTACAGGACATAAATTCATCAATTTTTTCAATAAAAGATCTTACACATGATTTACCGTTAAATTTGAATTTACCTAATTCCGAAAAAAGCTTACGGTCGTAATTATAGGAAGTGTTTCCCTCTGCCACTGAGCAATCCGACCGCGAACTACGGCTCGTGATTAATTGTAAGTTCACATATAAGTCATTAAATTTATTCCACACAGACTCAATTTTTTTAATATCAAGACTGCCGGTATCCACCCTATTCAGTCGATGAAAACAATGGTGTAGCACGGTTTCGACCTTCTGTTGAAGCTCGGAAGTAAAGTTTGTTTCCAACATAGATAAGTGTTTATTTGATCTTAATAACGACTTTTCCACTTCAGCCACATCCTCCTCTGGTGGGAAGGGTGAAGATAATATATCCTCCGAGGGAATTTTAACTGAAAGTTTAGCGATTTGTTTGCGGGGATCGTCAGGCTTTGAAACGCCGCGTATTGTGGTCTCATATTCTAATTCCGCTTTAGTTAATAATGAGAAATTTATAATGTAAGCCATTATTACAAAACAATAATAGAAAATCTAAGTATTTACGCCGGTACTAGAAAAAAAATTAAATATCGCCAGAAAATCGAATACCGTGCTAAAAAAAGCTGAGATACACTAAATTATACAATGGTGTGATGATTGGTAAAGGATTAAAAAAACAAATTTCTTAAAGGTCACTCAAAGGTTGAATCACAATATTTTTTTCGCGAACACGAGGCACGTTAGTTCAACGGCTAAGCGGTTAGAACCGGTTGGCGGCTCGACACGCTGCCCGCGGTGGAACGTGATTTTAGACCGACGTTAATTAAATCACCGTTATGTTATTTACACAGTTAAATTGCTTATGGCCAACCAAAACAGATAGAAACTGTACCTGTACGCAATTCACCACACCAGAATATATGCACACACAGGAGAAAAATATACAAGAGAAAAAAAATTAAATTATTTCACTCACCTGTAAAGTGCCAACTTACGTTTTAAAAATATATTTAAAAATTCTATTGGGCGCCAATGTCGCACGAGTGATTGATTTCCACGGGGTAGCCGGGATCGATCACTCGCCGAGCAATTAAAGAGAGATAATTAGGTTGTCTTACGGGAAATAAATCAAAAATATCACCAGGAAAGTTTAAACTCGCGTTATATTCCAGTAACACAATGGCTTTAATTACACAAAAAAAAGGACACTTGAGATTAGCCGACGAGACAATTATCCAGGGCGTGGTGGTAGGTTGGCACTTCACAGGTCTTCAGATGGGGTACTCAGCTTTGGTCGTGTTGTCCCGGAGCAAAAAGGGCCAAACCACGTGTGTCCCCGGTATATATAAGGCCGGCGAGCGGGAGGGGGCGAGCGGGGCTCCCCACTGCTGTGCGTCACTCGTAGCGAGGCTCGCGAGCGCTGGGGCACGACGTCACAATATGGCACAATGGCTTATTTTTTAGGGTTCCGTAGCTGAATGGCAAAAATGAAACCGTTAGTCGTAGTGTAGGTCGCGCTTGTGGAGGACACCCACAATTGGCGTACAGTAGTCTCCTTCTGTGAAGCTGTAATGCTCCAGAAGGAGGCCGCCGAGCGGGAGCGTGAACGACGCAACCCCGTTCGCAGGCGAAGGCGGCGTCGAGGCGGCGGCAGCGGCCGTTGAACCTGACTCTTCCTCAGGTCTGCGGGCGTTGGAGGGGGAGCCTCTAACGACCCATCATAAGCGGATCCGAGAAGGCAGCGGACTGTGTGGCGCAGTCTGCTGTTAAAGGCATTGCACACCCCGCTTTTCCCGGGCAAGCGTCCCAAGCAAGGGGACGGACGCGACAGGTACAGCGGAGCAAAACAACCACAGTTCCCGTTGTCGCTGCAAGGCGTCGAGCTACGGAGCCACCGTGGTGGTTTTTAGTCGGTAACCCAGCCCACGGGGTCCGACATACCCCCTTCGACCGCTCCCCGGTCGGAGGGGCATAAGGTAACTTATTTTCCACACGATAAAAAAAAAAGTGTAGTCGCGCGGGGAGCGCGTAATATGAAACATATGAAACGCGCTTTTATATCCTTGTTGTTGTGAGTAGCGCCATGGGACTACGTGAGCTGTTGCGCGTAGAAGTGAATCGTTCCTGTGCGCTAGTTCTGGCAGTACGGCCCGAGGCTGAGTCAGCAAGCAACCTCATGCGCGGGTGGTGAGGCTTACAAACCAGAGGGCCTACACGAGTGGTTTTCGCTTCTCATTTCAAAGCTTTAGCAAATATCGATATCGACAGTGAAATACCACTTGTCTACAGGGCCAGCTTGATCTTGTTGCACAAGATATCCCCGCAGTTAAGTGATAACTAGTTGAAGCATGGAGGTGGATACCTTTGTTCTCCTAATAACGTCGCGAGATACCTTCTAGTTAGTCCTACTTCTGCTTCGACCAATAATATAATGATTCACTTCATTTAAACCGAAATTTGCTTGAACCGCTGCAGTTCACATAAATCGAATGTGAAACGAATGACAGTCCTTTCAGTCATGAAAACTCGTAAAATGTTATTTAAATCTTGAACATCCTGTAGAGCGTTTAAACTGGATCATGTTCAAGTTCGCTAGGAAGTGCATCTTGCAACAAATTCAACAAGTGGTGTTTTCCGTGCCAATATTTGGGCAGTTGTATTGACGGAGCGCGGAGTACTGAATTACGTGTAGGAACGGTATTGGCTCACGACGAGAGGCTGCTGGGGTATAAAGCCGCAGCCAGCAGCACCACAGTCACAGCTACTTGAAGCTTGAACACCCTCAACTCCTCCACAAACACTCTCTCGACATGAAGAGCATCGCCTTCTTACTTCTTGTTGTTGTAAGTACGCCGCGTTCTTACTTATTAAAACACTCAAACTATTATTAGTGATATGCCAGATAGTGGCATCCTGGAGCCATCCAGTGAGCCAAAGTTAGCACAATTTAGATATATATTTTTCACCGCAGCAGCTCAAACATGCCGCTTTTGCTGCGAGACAACAGTGAACAAAACGCGATTTTGATTCGAGCGTGAGGCAAAGTAGCTTTTTAATTTTTCAATCTTCAGTGCCACGAATTGACATTGTTTAGCCATAAATTAGAAACATTCAAACTTTACTGTGCTCTGTCTCTTTCATCTTCTTAATATATAAAATCCTTGCGTTACTGACTGACTGACAGACACGCTACAGCCGAAACTATTGGGCGCAGGAAGCTGAAAGGAGAAATACCAAATACGGCCTGTAGCAGCCAGAAAGTAGTGAATCGTTAAAATTAAACATATAATTTTTAAAATGAATACATCGTTTTCGTTTCTTGATAGAGCTTCGGTGAAAGATTTTAGTTTTTAAAGATTATTGTTTTGAATAGGCTATGGTAATAGCGGATGAATGTCTTATGTTGCCAGCATTAAAAATAAAATGAAGTATGGTAGGCAGACATTGTTTTAAGGAAATAATATTTTATTATTATATTAGAAAACAATATCTCTTATTTACTTTATAAATATATTCGTACAATGAATCAAGAAATATATAATTTATTATATATTCCATAATTATTAATTGGTAAAAATCGTTTTGTTTTTTAATCCATAAATATTTTTTCAAACCATTGCAACACATTTTTTATTTGTTATGTCATTCGTGTTGCTACTACCCACAATATACTTATCTGTAGTTGATGAATGAATGTTTTGTCCTGATTTATTGGTGTTTTCGTGCGGGTTTAATTGTAATGTAGTTGAATATAAGTAATAATTGTATTCAATAATAATAATCACTACCTTCTACCCATGCTAAGAATATGCAGCGGTGTTTGTGATTGTGGTTAGTTTTTTTGGACGAGTATAGTACGAGGTTCCCTAGTACACAGGTGATAATTCATTATTATTGGCCTCTCTTTATGTAGTTTTTGTTCTATATGACACAAAGACATACCTTTATTTACTCCTAGGTATTATATGTATTTATGTTAAAATTCAATTTTAAGGTATATTTAGTTGTGGAATAATTTCCATTTCAAATATCTCGTATCTGATTTCCACCAGAAGTTATTTAAAAAAAATTTATGCAGGGTAATAGAGTAGTCATTTATCTTCAAAACACACATGGTTTCGTGTTTGTCCTTGCCAGGCACATAATGTATGGCCAAATGGTACATCTCCTTTGGCATGTATGTTCCTTGGGGACCGTAGGGGTGCACTAAGAAGGGATTTCCCGAAATTCCCACGGGATCGGCCAAAACGGGTAAATTTTAAAAAAAAGCAGGCGTTGCTGCTGGCGTCCTCCAGTATGCATATAAAAAAGCGAGTGAAAAAACAAACTCCTTCGAAATTCGATTTTTGAATTCGACCTCAAAGAAAACACGTTCGGAAACGCGTTATACCCTAAATTTAAAGATATACAGACCTACAAATATCTTTATATTTAAAGAAATTATGTGGTTTTTTAAATATTATTGTTCATATGTTTAATATATTATTGGATTTTAATAAAAATAAGTCTAATTAATGGTATAAAATTGGTATTTAACCAATATATTTTTATTTGCAATTTCAACAATGATACATTTGAAAAATAAACATCTGGGGCGCGGTATCAAAACGCGATTAAAAAAAATAGCGGGAATAAAGTAAACATTTCGCTGATGCTGATAGCGTATGGCGTAACGTGTTAAATTATCTTAATATATAAAATCCTTGCGTTACTGACTGGCTGACAGACACGCTACAGCCGAAACTATTGGGCGCAGGAAGCTGAAATTTGGCATGCATGTTCCTTGGGGACCGTAGGGGTGCACTAAGAAGGGATTTCCCAAAATTCCCTCGGGATCGGCCAAAACGGGTAAATTTAAAAAAAATGCAGGCGTAGCTGCTGGCGTCCTCTAGTATTAATATAAAATACTTAATCTAAAAAGATGATTGAAACTAGCGATGATGACTGTACTTTAACACCAGAAGAGTTAAAACAACAAGTGATTAATGCAGAATTTTGTTTTCAATTTATTCCTGTTAATTTTTATGTCTCCTAAAAAGTAATATGTGTTCTCACTGCTGAGGTGAAAAGTTATGTGTGCTACACGAGAGCAAAGTTTTTTGCATCTCGTGCAGTTGAGTCCCCCACTACGCTTAGGATTCTAACTTTGATTCACTCGCTACGCTCGTGAATCAATCATAGAATCCGTCGCTTGCTCGGGACTCCAAATCAGCACTCGAAACAAAAAATAACTTTGCTTTCTTGTTGCACAAATAACTATTCCAGCGCCTGAATACTAACGTCCGTATCTCTAAGTATTACTTAAGTTCAACTTGTGACAGCAAACATTTTAAAGCAAATAATGTCAATGTGTAAATGTTACTCACCGCAGGAACAGCTCCCGTGATGTGTTCATGTGGTGAATCATGTCTCCTATAGTTGAAAAAAAAAACAAATTATTTTATCCGGTGCCAATAAGGCTTGAGCTTGAGTAACAGATGGGTCATGCCACTTCTGATATGCTCGGTATGCTCTCTTGGCATATTCAAGTGGACTCTGACTGAACTGGACGCCCTAGACAGAAGAGGCCGTATATTCTTGACGACGCGACGCATCGTATGCTGTTATGCGGTTGTACATCCCGCAGAAGTGCGACTGATATTTAAATGTCAACACGCAATAATAATAATTAAGTTGTTATGTTCTTGTTTCAGGCCTTCGCAACTTACGAGTCTGAACGTAAGTGTTTTCAAGTTGTAAGCAAAATTATTTTTATCGTTATGTCCTACCTTTTAATAATAGTTTTGTAAGTGAAAGTACGAGGAGTCATTGAATTCATCTTCTCAAATCACGTCAACTGCAAAAGTAGACTGGCTATGAACTCATAACTACTTGCCGAGAAGTCCAATGCTTTAACTATTGAGATATCCCGACGACAGGCTCGAATTTAATATCAATTAAAATAAACCGTAGGCTCCCTGAATTCTGTCATTGTCTTAACTCGTACAGAGAACATGTGTATATTTATTAAATATGTATGTACTTTCAATCCACAGAAGCTGCACTCCTTGGCAAGTTGATAAGCGGTCTAGGTGGTGTAGTAGAACCAGTGGAAAAAGATGTATTTGGGCTTGTTAAAGATTTGGGAATCAAGGTGGGATCAATTGTAAAAGATGTGACCAAAAAGGGGAAATCAGATGTAAACCAGGTACAGGAGAACGTAAAATATGAGACCGAAAAGGTGGAAGATAAGGTGAAATCAGCAGTAAACCAGGTACATGACAACGTAAAACATGAGGCCGAAAAATTGGGAGATAAGGTGAAATCAGATGAAAACCAGGTACAGGAGAACGTAAAACATAAGACCAAAAATGTGGGAGATAAGGTGAAATCAGATGAAAACCAGGTACAGGAGAACGTAAAACATAAGACCAAAAATGTGGGAGATAAGGTGAAATCAGATGAAAACCAGGTAAAGGAGAACGTAAAACATGAGGACAAAAATGTGGGAGATAAGGTGAAATCAGATGAAAACCAGGTACATGAGAACGTAAAACATGAGGACAAAAATGTGGGAGATAAGGTGAAATCAGATGAAAACCAGGTACAGGAGAACTTAAAACATAAGACCAAAAATGTGGGAGATAAGGTGAAATCAGATGAAAACCAGGTACATGAGAACGTAAAACATGAGGACAAAAATGTGGGAGATAAGGTGAAATCAGATGAAAACCAGGTACAGGAGAACGTAAAACAGGAGAACGAAAATGTGGGAGATAAGGTGAAATCAGATGAAAACCAGGTACATGAGAACGTAAAACATGAGGACAAAAATGTGGGAGATAAGGTGAAATCAGATGAAAACCAGGTACATGAGAACGTAAAACATGAGGACAAAAATGTGGGAGATAAGGTGAAATCAGATGAAAACCAGGTACAGGAGAACGTAAAACAGGAGAACGAAAATGTGGGAGATAAGGTGAAATCAGATGAAAACCAGGTACATGAGAACGTAAAACATGAGGACAAAAATGTGGGAGATAAGGTGAAATCAGATGAAAACCAGGTACAGGAGAACGTAAAACAGGAGAACGAAAATGTGGGAGATAAGGTGAAATCAGATGAAAACCAGGTACATGAGAACGTAAAACATGAGGACAAAAATGTGGGAGATAAGGTGAAATCAGATGAAAACCAGGTACAGGAGAACGTAAAACAGGAGAACGAAAATGTGGGAGATAAGGTGAAATCAGATGAAAACCAGGTACATGAGAACGTAAAACATGAGGACAAAAATGTGGGAGATAAGGTGAAATCAGATGAAAACCAGGTACATGAGAACGTAAAACATGAGGACAAAAATGTGGGAGATAAGGTGAAATCAGATGAAAACCAGGTACAGGAGAACGTAAAACAGGAGAACGAAAATGTGGGAGATAAGGTGAAATCAGATGAAAACCAGGTACATGAGAACGTAAAACATGAGGACAAAAATGTGGGAGATAAGGTGAAATCAGATGAAAACCAGGTACAGGAGAACGTAAAACAGGAGAACGAAAATGTGGGAGATAAGGTGAAGTCAGATGAAAACCAGGTACATGAGAACGTAAAACATGAGGACAAAAATGTGGGAGATAAGGTGAAATCAGATGAAAACCAGGTACATGAGAACGTAAAACATGAGGACAAAAATGTGGGAGATAAGGTGAAATCAGATGAAAACCAGGTACAGGAGAACGTAAAACATAAGACCAAAAATGTGGGAGATAAGGTGAAATCAGATGAAAACCAGGTACAGGAGAACGTAAAACATGAGGACAAAAATGTGGGAGATAAGGTGAAATCAGATGAAAACCAGGTACATGAGAACGTAAAACATGAGGACAAAAATGTGGGAGATAAGGTGAAATCAGATGAAAACCAGGTACAGGAGAACTTAAAACATAAGACCAAAAATGTGGGAGATAAGGTGAAATCAGATGAAAACCAGGTACATGAGAACGTAAAACATGAGGACAAAAATGTGGGAGATAAGGTGAAATCAGATGAAAACCAGGTACAGGAGAACTTAAAACATAAGACCAAAAATGTGGGAGATAAGGTGAAATCAGATGAAAACCAGGTACATGAGAACGTAAAACATGAGGACAAAAATGTGGGAGATAAGGTGAAATCAGATGAAAACCAGGTACAGGAGAACGTAAAACAGGAGAACGAAAATGTGGGAGATAAGGTGAAATCAGATGAAAACCAGGTACATGAGAACGTAAAACATGAGGACAAAAATGTGGGAGATAAGGTGAAATCAGATGAAAACCAGGTACATGAGAACGTAAAACATGAGGACAAAAATGTGGGAGATAAGGTGAAATCAGATGAAAACCAGGTACAGGAGAACGTAAAACAGGAGAACGAAAATGTGGGAGATAAGGTGAAATCAGATGAAAACCAGGTACATGAGAACGTAAAACATGAGGACAAAAATGTGGGAGATAAGGTGAAATCAGATGAAAACCAGGTACAGGAGAACGTAAAACAGGAGAACGAAAATGTGGGAGATAAGGTGAAATCAGATGAAAACCAGGTACATGAGAACGTAAAACATGAGGACAAAAATGTGGGAGATAAGGTGAAATCAGATGAAAACCAGGTACATGAGAACGTAAAACATGAGGACAAAAATGTGGGAGATAAGGTGAAATCAGATGAAAACCAGGTACAGGAGAACGTAAAACAGGAGAACGAAAATGTGGGAGATAAGGTGAAATCAGATGAAAACCAGGTACATGAGAACGTAAAACATGAGGACAAAAATGTGGGAGATAAGGTGAAATCAGATGAAAACCAGGTACAGGAGAACGTAAAACAGGAGACCGAAAATGTGGGAGATAAGGTGAAATCAGATGAAAACCAGGTACATGACAACGTAAAAGATTCCGCTGACGCCAACACTACTAGGCAGTGCTCCTTCTAGATCATCACGTCCAGTTAGACGACATACTTCACCTGACCCGGCTATACCCACACGGATATACGAAACGATTTTCTAAACGTGGACGCTATTCCTATCGTATAGCACAAAAGCCACAAAATAAAGATTTGAATATGCATTCTTTTTTTTTCTTTTCTGACCAACATAGTATGTACATGGCATTCATGCTGTCCGAGTATGAGAGTGAGAAGTGCCAACTGTAGGTCGCCATCACAAGGTGATTGTGAAAGTGGCCCACAGAGCAACATAGTTTCATCAGCTTGACTTCATGCTTGAAATATGCAGAAGTATAACTGATGCTCCTGATCTCAACAATGAACTAGTTCGGCTATATGCTCTGAACAAGTAGCTTGGTGCTCGTATGCGCCGCTACAATACGCTTCGCACCCTGCCTTGTGTCTACTGTAAATAGCTCCATAAAAGCCTACCCGGACCGTAATCCATTTTCAAACGAGTCCCGTATTGTTTATAAGGTATGTTTAAGCTATTATGAAAGCTTCAATACTTGTTATTCTTTCCGTTATTTTTATGAATGCGATATATTACCCTGGACTACAGTGGGTGTTCGGATGGATGATCCTCCATTTTGACTGCACGGTTGGCGTAGGGGTTTAAGCGGCCACCTTGCCGCTTGACACTGCACCGAGTGTTGTGGGTTGGATCCCCACACGAGACAACACTTTGTGTGATTCATAAATCGTTGTTTCAAGTCTGGAGGTTCATTGTGTCCGTTAGTTGTATACTTGAATAGTCCCCCGCGATACAGGATTAAGACCTAGTGCGTGAGTAGTATTAAAAAAAATTACCCCGTTACGGGTTGATTTCCCGTGGGACGACGAAGATGTTTCTTGACCTCTAACCATCATCTTCCTCCTAGTGTTGTCCCCGTTAGAACCTGGTGTCCGCTTTCTAGTCTAACCGGATTTGACAGAATATTAGCTTTTCCTCAGAGCGACTGCCTGTCTGACCTGCGCAACTTAAAAGGATAGCCATATTCCATGGTTTAGACTAGTGTCAGTTTATTCATAGGTACTGACACCCTCTACCGACCGTCAATGATCTTCATGACAGCCGGGACCGACGGCTTAACGTGCTTAAATCCGAAAAGTCAGTGTAATATTGCGGCTTCTGCGCCCCAATATTACACTGCTAGCACGATAGGAGATACGGGCGGGGCGGTTGGCATAAGAAATTTAATATTCTTTCATTCATCGATGCATCGTAATAGCAATGGAGCTCTATTGCTTCTACTGAGGATGACATAATATTATAAACAACATTCTCAAGTTCGTCCAACGCGCTCAGCGCGGCTCGGGCACAGGGATGCATTCGTACTAATTTATACGTACATGTTATCTTTTTACAGCTCGTTGATCATTTTAATGAATCAATGAAAATTCTTGGCCATGTTAGATGATTAGCTGTTCATCGGAATATTGACATTCATATACGTAATATCATTAATCAATAAGTATGTATTTCTTAAATTTTAATATTATTATTAGGTAATTGTTACTTAAACATAATATTTGTACTTGTCAAATTCAAATTCAAAATTCTTTATGCTGATGATCAGGTAATACTTGCGTCTTCAGCGGAGGAATTGCAGGAGATGTTAACAATCGTGCATGGTGCGTTAGAGAGGAAAGGATTGAAAGTGAATGTAAGTAAAACGAAAGTTATGGTTTTTGAAAAGGAGGAATGCGTTACGGCTTGTAATGTTTTGATCGATGGACAACGAGTGGAGCAAGTGAATGAGTTTGTATACTTAGGTACGTTGTTTACAAGAGATGGTTAGAATGAAGAAGATATTGAAAGAAGAGTTAATGCAGGTAATAGAGTGAATGGAGCTCTGAAGGCGTTTATGAATAGCCAAAACGTGTCCAAAAAGGCACGTTTATATAGAGGGGTATAGAGGGGTATTAGTGCCTACCCTTATGTGCGGTAGTGAAAGTTGGGTTTGGCAGAAGAGATTTGAAAGTAGAATAAATGCTGTAGAAATGAGAGCACTGAGAAGTATGTATGGTGTATCTTTGACCGACAGAGTAAAGAATTGTGTGATAAGAGAGTGTTATGGGGTAAAAGAAGATGTAGTGACAAGTATAAAGAAAGGCATGTTAAGATGGTTTGGGCACATGGAGAGGATGGATGACGATAGACTGACAAAGAAGATATATAAGGCAAGTGTAAATGGGACAGGACAAAGGGGAAGACCTAGGCGGACGTTCTCTGACAAGATTGGAGACATCCTGAAAAAAGGACAAGTCAAAAGTATCCATAACAGAAGAGCATGCATGAGAAACTTGATGGGAGTGAGTGAAGCAAGAGAGGTATGTCAGGATCGTTGCAAATGGCGTTCCGTAGTCTCTGCCTACCCCTCCGGAAAACAGGCGTGAGTCTATGTATGTATGTATGTATGTATATATTTGTAAAATGGATGCAAAATTAATAATAATATACGTAATAGTAATGTAATATTCTGAATCTAGTTTCAACCCAATGACCAAAACTGGGCTATTTTTTGCACGTTTGCTTCTAAACCATTCATATTATGTGGAATTTTTCCTTTTAATTTATAATTTTATATCTATTAATTTTATGTTAAAGCGAATGGGGGATTTTAAGTTCGAAAAAAATAAGTACCTGCATTGTTATGAAATAAGTGACATCGAGATTTGCCATTCATATTCAAAACTCATTCGGCAAATGTTGACAGTTTCTTGCAAACTCCTTTTTAAAGGGAATACTGCAAACAGTGGGACTTAATGGAAGTTCTTATACCCAAAATAACACCGAATCCTATTGAATTAACATGTAATAAAATATTTTCTATAAAATATATTTACAGGATGTAACTGTATTCTGCAACATATTATCTGCAAAATAATATTTTATATTAATCGAAAATATAGGAACATATTTATATTACACTGGCATCCATAATGTCTTACGTCAGTTATTTTGACATGAAAACCATGATGGAAACAGTCAAAATACTTTTTTACCTATGAACGTTGCGTTTGTGTTTTGATCATTATTGTGAAAATAAGTAATTTACTGTCGTTTGAGTTGAGCAATCCCTTGTAGTCCAAACAAGTTTATTGCGTGTTGTCAATCAAGACTAGTGTGTTGACCAGATTTTGAGACAGGACTCTATTGGTAACATTAGTATTGTTACGAATGGCGATTTAATTGAAAACAACGCCATCTATCCGAGAAGGATAGAACTAGAAGAGATTTGACGTATCGGTGGTTTAAGGGTAATTCATCTACTCTGTACTAGATGGCGTTGCTGTATCGAGCATCGACTGTTCGCGATTATTTCGACAGTTTTGTCCAAGAGTCTAGAATGCGCTAGTGATGTTATCCGGCCAGTATAAATAGAGCGCGAGCGCGCGAGACAGACACAGTAACAATTGAAGAATCGACAGCGATCAAGAAGCGAAGGGAAGTAATTCGAAAGTGTTTAGTGAAGTGGAAAAGTGTTCGAAATAAGAGTGTTTTTATTAGTGGTGTGTAATTAAGTGTGTGTATCTAGTGTTATTGTGTTAGTGAATAAAGTTCATTTTAAGTGGCATAGTGAGTTATAATTTATCGTCGAACCCCAGCTCGTAACAAATTGGTGTCAGAAGAAAGGGATAAATTATGCCGGTTATGCCGAAGGAAGAAACTGAAGGAGTTCGAACTAGGAACCAGCGCCAGCAAGACCTGGACCAGAGACGCTTCGGAGACGTTCCTTCTCCATCGTCTGGTGGACCAGACGACTCCGCGGCTGTAGTGGAGTCTGCAAGCGCACACTCAGTGGCGGTGCCCGACATCGCGGCTCTGATGACGTTCATGCAGGAGCATGCGCGCCGCCTGGAGGAACAACTACAGCGCGACAAGGAGGAGCAGGCCCGCCGTCTGGAGGAACAGCTGGTGGTGATGAAGGACCTCAGTGCCGCTGTAGGGAAGGACCTGAAGGTGGTAAAGGAGGAGCTCCAGCAGCGCGAGGCTCGTATCAGCGACGTGGAGAAGCTCGTACACGACCAACTTGAGACTCGCGTCGCCTCTATAGAGAAGCGTGTACACAACCATCACGAGACCTGTGTTGCTGAAGTGGAGAAGAAATTGCGTGGGCTCGAAGTGACACCTGCGACTGTAGTGCCCTCACCTCGTGGGTTTAAGGTTCCACCATTTGATGGCTCGTCATCATGGTCTGCATACAAGATCCAGTTTGAGGCTGTGATGAGATCGAATGGGTGGACCAAAGAACAGGCCTTAACCGCCCTAACCTTAGGCCTTCGTGATAGGGCCTTGACAGTGTTGGAGGCACTCGGGCAAGACGTCACCTACGAGAAGCTTCTGGAGGCGCTGGAGGCGAGGTACGGAGACGCGCACCTCGAACATGTGTATCGTGCTCAGCTGAAGGACAGGACGCAACGCACCGGAGAAACTCTGCAGCAGTGGGCTCTAGAGGTGGAAAAGCTGGTCAGGAAGGCATACCAGTCGTCTCCTGCGCTTATTGACGGGCCTAACCTCGTACAGGCGTTTACGGATGGGATCCGGGACCTGGAGGTCAGAGCAGCAGTGAGGCTTGGGCACTTCAAGGACCTCAAGGACGCCTTAGCCCACGCTCTGGAGGTGGAAGCAGTGCGACGCGACGACCGAAGTCACCGCATCAGGGAAGTTGTGTCGTCACCTCGGTGCTACAACTGCGGAGAAAGAGGCCATATCCGCTTGAGCTGCCCAAAGCGTAGGCAGCCTGGTGACACCCTGTCTCCAACAAAGGGGTCGCCTGATGTGCCTGCCAGGCAGCGAGAGCAGGGAAACGAGTAGAAGCCAGGACTGCGGGGCGGGTGCTGGCTGGTAATGGAAGAGCCCCAAGTATCTCGATCTCGCAATCATGTGACGGGAACAGCCTGATCATCGAAGGCGAAATTAACAGAACACCATGCAAGCTGACATTGGACACGGGTGCTTCTCGCACAGTCATCGGTTTCCATCTGGCAAGACGGGTTCTTCGGGGCTGCTTCAGGAACAATGAATGTGTGAATCTGAGAACAGCTACCGGTCAGCACATAACCATCCGAGGTGAAATGGAGGTGGATCTGAAGCTAGGCAACAAAGCTTACCGTCACAAAGTCATCGTAGCCGATATAGTGGACGACTGCATCCTGGGCTTAGACTTCATGAGGATGTATCGCTGCGAGATCGATGTTAACCAGGAAGTGTTGAAGTGTGGCTCGGAAGAAATCTTCATGGAAGGTGCAACTTCAGGAAAAGTGTACTGCCTGAAGAATGTCATTCTTCACCCGCGGTCGGAAACTGTTGTACCAGTTTGTTTACCAGGGAATTTTGGTCTAGGGAACCGCTACGTACTAATCGAAGGTCTAGAGAAAGAGGCCTCCTGGAAGATTGCACGAGCCTTGGTAAGGGGTACTAAAGTTTCATCGGTACGCGCAATGAATGCAAGTGACATGGAAGTGTTGCTCAAGAAAGGGACGGAATTGGGCACCTGGGAAGGAGCGGCTTGGATGCGTAGATGTCAAGAACAACCTACCAGTACCAAGGTTCAAGGTGCACGTTTCGACGTGTCTTCACTTTTAGAGGACTGCCAAAGTACCCTGTCGGAAGAAGAGAAGAGCTAGGCTAAGAAGATGTTAAACCGGTTCGCCGATATTTTCTCGAATAGTGATGCCGATATAGGGAAGACAGCACTAGTCCAGCACAAAATAAATACGGGAAGTGAAGCACCGATTCGCCAGCGACCAAGACGTGTGCCAGTGGCACGGGAACGTGAAGTGGAAGCTATGATCGACGGAATGGTGAAGGAAGGTGTAATCGAGCCTTCGTCCAGCCCGTGGTGCTCTCCGGTTGTGCTAGTTAAGAAGAAAGATGGCTGCATGCGCTTCTGTGTTGACTACCGCCGATTAATCGACATCACGAAGATGGACAGCTACCCGCTGCCAAGGATCGATGACACACTGGATACGCTGACGGGGATGAAGTGGTTTTCTACCTTAGACCTAAAAAGTGGCTACTGGCAGTTGGCAAGTTATTCAGATGGCAAGTGAACTTTCTAGGACATGCGGTCTCGGAGAACGGTATTCAAACTGACCCGGATAAGATCATTGTCGTGAAGGAATGGCCAGTTCCAGAGAACAAAACGCAGGTCAGAGCATTCCTCGGATTATGCTCCTACTATCGACGGTTTGTGAAGAACTTTGCTGACATTGCTCGACCTCTTCATAAGCTCACCGAAGACAGAGTACAGTTCTGTTGGAATGAGAGCTGTGACGTTGCATTCCAGAAGCTCAAGGAACATCTGTGTACTGTACCTATTCTAGGCTACCCTGACAATGAGCATGAATTCATAGTTGACACAGATGCCAGTAACACCGGAACTGGCGGCGTGCTATCACAAAAGAAAGGTGATCAAGAAGTTGTTATAGCATACTTCAGCAAGGCCTTATCCAAACCCGAAAGAAACTACTGCGTCACCCGGCGGGAACTCTTTGCTGTAGTAAAGACATTGCAGCATTTCAACAAATATTTTTTGGGACGTAAATTCCACCTGCGAACCGACCACGCTGCGCTGAAATGGCTACTTCAATTTAAGGACCCAGAAGGACAAGTAGCTAGATACTAGAACTACTGCAAGAGTTTGATTTTGTTATACAACATCGAGCCGGCAAGTCTCATGGTAACGCAGATGCCCTATCGCGCCCGACCAGTGCAAGCACTGTAGCCGACAGGAAGCAAAGCGGGCAGCGCTAGTGAGGATGTCAAAGACGGATCTAAGCGACGAATGGAGAGAAGCTTTGCAGAGTGCTCAGCAAGACGACAAAGAAATCAGACGCTCCTAGGCCCAAATGGAGTGGTATCGCAGCAATGAGCCCTATCACCAAGAGTTATTGGGCACAGTGGGAAAGCTTGGTCGTCCAGGATGGAGTTCTGTGCCGCAAATGGGAAAACGCTCGCGGTAACCTAACCACTGCCATTTGCAAATGGTAGTGCCCAAAAGTAAGGTGCCGGAAGTCTTGCAGCTCTATCACAATGGTGCTTCGGGAGGTCACATGGGAGTTAAGAAGACCCTTACTAAGATCCGGGAGCGGTTTTATTGGCTCCACTGTCGGGATGACGTCGAGGATTGGTGCCGCAAATGCACAAGTTGTGCGGCTGTGAAGGGGCCACATACTCGTAGCAGAGGTGCATTAAAGGTGTACAATGTGGGAGCCCCATGGGAGCGCATAGCGTTGGATGTCGCTGGGCCGTTTCCTGAGAGCCAGGACGGAAACAAATACTTCTTGGTTGTGATGGATTACTTCACGAAGTGGCCTCAAGTGTTTGCAATCCCAAATCAAGAAGCTACCACAGTGGCCGATGAGCTAGTGCATGAAGTCTTCTGTCGGTTCGGGGTGCCCTTGGAAATCCACAGCGATCAAGGCCGGAACTTCGAATCTGAGGTACTCAAAGAGACTTGTCGCGTGATGGGTGCACATAAAACCAGGACCACGGCTTATCATCCGCAATCAGATGGCATGATTGAACGGTTTAACCAATCACTGGAAAGGTACCTGGCGAAGGTCGTGGAGAGCAAACAAAGAGATTGGGACAAGCACATCCAACCATTTCTCCTGTCATATCGCAGTGCGGTCCACGAAACTACAGGAGTAACACCAGCTTTTGCCAATTTCGGTAGAGAACTCCGTTTACCTGCAGACCTTATCACCGGTATTCCACCAGAATCTCCACGCAATATAACGGATTACGCAACCGAGCTACGCAACAGGATGAAAGACGTATACGAGCACTTCAGGGAATCTGGACAACAGATGTCTGAGAAGATGAAGACTCGCTACGACCGGAAGGCAAACAACAAAGGCTTCGATGAGGGATCATTGGTGTGGCTTCATAACCCAGTACGAAGCAAAGGTAAATCGCCTAAGTTACAAGCCAGATGGGACGGGCCATATCGCATAATTACCAGGATGAACGACGTCACCTATCGAATCCAGAAGGGACCGCGAGGTGCACCGAAGATAGTTCATGTGGACCGGTTGGCTCGTTACTATGGGTCCAACGATGTTCGAGACGAACACGTTTATGAGGGAGGCCGTGTTACGAATGGCGATTTAATTGAAAACAACGCCATCTATCCGAGAAGGATAGAACTAGAAGAGATTTGACGTATCGGTGGTTTAAGGGTAATTCATCTACTCTGTACTAGATGCCGTTGCTGTATCGAGCATCGACTGTTCGCGATTATTTCGACAGTTTTGTCCAAGAGTCTAGAATGCGCTAGTGATGTTATCCGGCCAGTATAAATAGAGCGCGAGCGCGCGAGACAGACACAGTAACAATTGAAGAATCGACAGCGATCAAGAAGCGAAGGGAAGTAATTCGAAAGTGTTTAGTGAAGTGGAAAAGTGTTCGAAATAAGAGTGTTTTTATTAGTGGTGTGTAATTAAGTGTGTGTATCTAGTGTTATTGTGTTAGTGAATAAAGTTCATTTTAAGTGGCATAGTGAGTTATAATTTATCGTCGAACCCCAGCTCGTAACAGTATGTTGTCTAGACCTAGAACAACTACCCGTGGTGAGGATCGCCGTTGTGTAAACCGTACCTTTGCGGCACCTCGGCAGCAACACCTTCAATCTTTGGATGAGCAATCTCATTCAGCGCTCAATATTTTGACATCATGGTTAGCGCCGGTCCATGTAAGTGTTGTTTACTTTTCTTCTCAATTCTTACCATTATCTCCTGCTATCCTCCTAACCGAATATTCAAACAGACTTTAACTTCTTGTGTCAGGAATGCAATGGAGTTACAATGCTACACATTAATTGAAGCTGGTGTAACTTCTGACGCCATATCTGCACCGAAATATATAAATAACGATATACCTACTATGTATGTACTATGTAAGCTCCTGCATAATTAGATGATTTATATGAAGAAGATTTATAATAACAAATAAAACGAAAAGAAACAATAGCCATGTTTCATTTACCTATTAGGGTCAACGCTCATTAGCGCCACCCGGCACCCACTCCGCACGGCGTCCACGAGTGGACGTCGCGCGGTCAACCAGCGGACCGCGCGCCGTCAACGAGTGAACGCCGCGCGGTCAACGCGGCGACGAGCAGTCAACGCGCGGCAAGCATGCGAGCAGCGAATTGCCACAGAGCCGGCCACGCGCGGACGGCGCGCCGTCCACGCGCGGACGGCGGGTGGACCACCCGCCGCCCGCGCGTGGACGGCTTACGACAGAGGCGATCTGGTGACGCTACGGAGTTGATGTAGTGAGCGCATACCCATACAAATCCATATAAAGAATACTAACCGCACGAGGCGAGGCGGTGCGGAGTGGGTGCCGGGTGGCTCTAATGAGCGTTGACCTTTAAGCATAAAACGGTATAGTTTGAATTGTAAATTTATAATAAGATCCAAAGGCATGAGCTTCTGTTTTACCAACTAGCCTCATTGAAATTCTCATTAATTGTACCACATGGTATTGAGAATTCACCAACAGTATGCCATACGCAGGGCTCGACCTCACGACGTACCATAGACTTTTCGAAGTAATTAGTTGATTATCGCGTGGCCTGTGCCTTAAAGAGTCGTCAAGATCTTTGACAATCAAAGTCAATGTCAAAGTCAAAATCATTTATTCATCTAGGTCACAAGGTGACGCTTATGAACGTCAATTTTAAAATTAAATTACTTAATGCTTCTACATTTACATTTACTGCCTCGTTCGCGAAGCAATAGGTAGAGCCACGAGAAAGAATGGGCAATAAAACTCGAGGCCACTCTTTTAAATCGCCAATATTATGGTACATATTTTTATTTTTGTAAGGAGCTGCAACTGTTACACATTGTACTAAATTACTTGTAAATAGTAATTAGTTACAGACATAATATGATGAGGATATCGCGTCGTTGACGGTACCTCAGGTTGTAGTTGTGTTGAAAGGTTATTGAAAATGATGCACTGCACACGGTTATAAGTTCAAAAGTTTATTGCACTAGAAAAGTTCCTAACTACGGCTATGTTCAGTTGCTGAGTCGCACGTTACGTTAAATTGTTATTGTTTTATTGACACTCACATTAGTACGTTACGGATGTTTTTGTACGACTGAAGTTAATAAATTGTTTTATTGCTTGCGTTGTTACAAATGTGCTGTACGAGCAATATTGGCTCATACATGCTCCCGAGGGAAGATAGTTAACGTCGGTGCATACCCAGACAACTGAACTTGCGTTACAAGTTAAATAGTAATAGTTTCTAAATAGTTACATGTCAAGTTATCAGATAATAAAACAATAGAAATGAAAGCATAAAATAAACAAATATTAGTTATAGTTGAAATCTTGTTCCACTCGCTGGTTGTTGCCGAAGATGCTGCTTGGCCTGTCTATCACCTATTGTAGCGTACGCAGGAATCTCCGTCATCTCTATGTCTTCCGTTCTCTTTCGAGTCTCTGTGACAGTTTGCCGTGTTGTATTGGTGTCAGTTCCTTTACGGGTGGCGAGGAACTTTCGTACTCTCCATGCTATAATCGCGAGGACGCTTCCTCCCACCAGGAAGGCGCTTATGGTATAATTGCCGATCTCATGGATACTTATGTCGTTAGGCAGACTCTCTCGTTGCTTTTGTGTATTTATCTGGGTGTCCAATAGTCTATGTTCGGTGGATAGGTTTGGATTAGTCAGGACAATCTTTGTATTCTGAGACGTTTGCCACATATCATTAGGGGTGTCGATAGTCGGTACATCCACGGTCATAGCGATGTTGGTCTTGCTACTAAAAACGTTATATGAGTATATCGACGTGTCCTTATGTTGTAAAATGCAATCCTGACCTAAGGCAAGAAGCCCCACCTTTGTTATAATTGTCGTTGTAATACGATTCTCGCATACTATACGGGTCGCGCATTCGCTGACATAATTATATAACCATATGTTTGGCCTCTGTAGTTTTATCCATTGGTCGGAACATGGTTGTACTATCCAATCGCAAGTGATATTATGAACTGATTGACTCAGCATTTTTGCTTCGCACGATGCTGTGGCTCCGTGTAAGTTTCTTATCGGTGTGAAGGCGTGGCATATGTAGCTATCCGTTTTCATTGTTGTGCATTGTTGTAAATCGACATCATCCAATTGTATGTATGTGTTCTTTGCAAAGTTTGCTCCTGTGTACTCTGAAGTTATCGCTATAGCTTGACATTGGTCGGCCGTCTGCTTTCTAAGTATAGGTATATTGCGGTATAACGTGTATTCATCGTCGCTTAGTAACGGGATATGTAGCTCAAAGAGTAGGTATTGTTCGGTGAGCCGCGCTCTCACGTAAATAAGCTTGTAAATGCTCTGAATGTTTTCTACATTACTGTTTCTAATTGGCAATGTTAATCTTTTCGATATAAAGCCGGCAATGTAATTGAGTTGCTCTGCTAGTTGTCTCGGCGTGAAAAGCTTCATGTCCAGATTTCCTCTATAGATATCTGTCAATGCATCTAAGAGAATTTGTTGGTTTCTTCGCAATATAGAGAGAAGGGAACTGGCAGTCAACGCTCCAGCGTTAACATCATTCATTGTTTTCATTATCTGAAATCTGTTTTCTAATATTGTTCTTCTATATTCCGTTGTGTCTATAAATTTTTGCAGAACTTGCAGTTGTGACTTTACAAAGTGCTCATTTTTCTTAATGATGTTGTTTTCGGACTCGATAATAAGTGTCTGATTTTTGATGAGTTGCAGTAAATACTGTTCGTTTGTTTTGATTCTTTGTATGTCTTGAGCGTATGTTTCTGCAAATTCGCTATCCAGTACACCAAATAGGGTCCTTACAAGGTTTCCTACGCCGTCAACGTAGCCGCGACGCTTCCTTTGTTGATGTTGAGACAATAATAACATGTTGTATTCGTTCACCTGATTCATTTCGAATTTCAGCTGTTGTATTGTAGATTGACAAGGTTCGTTGGGCATAGTCTCACATAATTGAGCTAAACTGTTGATGAATGTCTCGACTTTTGTTGTACTTTGCCAGAAAGTTGTTAGATTATAATAAACAAGTAGTTTCCATTCATCGTGGATAAGTTGGACATTTCCGATGGGGTCAAAGTAAACTGGTTGGTCGTCAGATAATCTTGTTATTTTAAAATGTTCTTGAGGTGCTGCTAGCGTACTTGAGAACGTTGTAAACGCGACTATTAACACCAAAAGTAAACTGTTCATGCTAAATTCCTTTTTCGGTGGTTTTCTAAGATTTTGATCCTCTTTGCGTTTCTCGGGGAGTGTTAACGGGGTGAGTTTCGTTATGGGCCTTTTCAGTACTCCATTTTGTGTCTTGAGTGTGACTACTCGTACTAACTTGTCGCTTCCGGGATGCAGTTCAACCACGCGGCCCATAGCCCACTTGCCGGGTGGCAGGTTATCTTCCTTCACGAGTACAAGTTGTCCTTTCTCTAAGTTTTCTCTTGTTTGTCACCATTTATTCCTGTTCTGTAATAAATGCAGATATTCTTTCGACCAGCGATCCCAATAATGTCTGCGCATGAGTTCGATGAGTTTCCAGTTGTTTCTGATGTCTATAGACTTCATTCCTTCGGGTTCATTGAGTGGTAGAGAGAGCGTTGGGCTCCCCGTAAGAAAATGTCCGGGAGTAAGATAGTCAAGGTCTTCTACATCCTCAGATAACGGGCTCAGCGGCCTGCTGTTCATGCACGCTTCAATTTGAGTGAGCAGTGTTGTAAACTGCTCATAAATTAGCTTCTGTTCGCCGATTACTCGTTTCAAGTGAGCCTTCATGGAGCGTACAGCGGCTTCCCATAACCCTCCGGCAGATGGCCAAGAGGGAGCGTTGAAGTGCCATTCTATTTGAAGTTTGTTGATCTCCTTGAAAAACTCTGAAGATAACATTGTCTTGTATATTTGAAACTCTTCATTTAATACTCTGGCAGCTCCGACAAAGTTTGTTCCGTTGTCGGAATAAATGTGTTTCGGAGTGCCTCGTCTCGCACACATTCTCTTCAGTGCTGCGATAAAAGTTTGGGTCGATAAATCCGAGACAAGTTCGATAGGTACTGCTTTTGTGCACATACACACGAATATGGCTATGTAGCCTTTGCAGGTTTTGACTCCACGGCCTTTGTTAATTTTTATGTTGACATGGCCCGTGAAATCAATCCCACAGTGTGAGAATGGTCTTGACGGAGTGATCCTCTCTTTAGGAAGATTGCCCATCAGCTGGTTAGTTCTGGTCGTCGCGTAGCGACGGCATCGTATACACTGTCTCAGCATTTTCTTGACGGTTCGATTTCCACTAATGATCCAGTATTTGTTCCTAGTGTAAGCTAGCGTTAATCTTGCTCCACCGTGTAATGTTCGTTGATGCGCGCTTTCGATGACTAATCGGGTCAGTTTTCCTCCTCCTGGTAGTAGTACTGGATGCTTGGTTTCTTCTGGCAAGTTGGAGTAGCTTAGTCGTCCACCGACGTCCTTGTCCAAAAATGGGTTGAGTTTCAAAATCGCGCTCTTGTTGGAAAGTTTTCCGTTTTTCTTGATAGAAATAATTTCGTCTTCAAAATAACTTTCTTGTACTGATCGAATAATTAAACATAATGCGTTGTCTATTTCGGACACATGCAGTTCATTGCGCTCGTTCGACCTTTTGTTTTGTGAAGCATCAGCAAAACGTATCACCCAGGCGAGTATTCTTGTAATGCGATCGATGTTGCTATGTCGCTCAAGTAATGAATTAATTAATTCATTTTTAATCGACACGGGTTCCGTAGTCTTTGTAATGTAACAATTCGTTTCAATACTCTCATTTGTCGTATACGTTTCCTTGGGGATAAGATCTTGTATTCCTTTCTCCTTAAGCCATTGAGGCCCTTCCCACCACAGGGAAAAGTTAACTAATTTTGATGGCAGCAGTCCTCTTGTTGCGCAGTCGGCGGGATTTTCTTTACTTTTTACGTAACCCCAGTTTATCGCAGGCACGATGTTTATAATTTGTGTTGTTCTATTTATAATATATTTCTCGTATTTGGTTTGACTGCTTTGAAGCCAAGCGAGGACCACTTTAGAATCGCTCCAGCAGCAAATCTTGATGTCGTAATCTGCAAGAATCTTTGCTATTTTTTCTAGAAGTTTTGCTAGTAAGACTGCGGCACAAAGTTCCAACCTGGGAATCGAAGTTTTCTTTTTGAGTGGTGCGACTTTAGTTTTTGCGGCCAATAAAGTAGTTACGTAGGTACCGGTAAGCGATACAGTTCGACTGTAGATGACGCATGCATAGGCCTGCTCGCTTGCGTCACAAAAGCCTTGCAATTCTATAGTTGCATTGTTTTCGTTTTTAATCCATCTCGGAATTCTAATGTTATTTATGTTTGGTAGTTCTGATTGGATA
This sequence comes from Euclidia mi, assembly GCA_944739405.2. Lineage (NCBI taxonomy): Eukaryota > Metazoa > Arthropoda > Insecta > Lepidoptera > Erebidae > Euclidia > Euclidia mi. The sequence continues at coordinate 125,014,051 of OX123183.2, forward strand.
CGAATCCAGTCTTTTGCAATGGTATCGGGTACATGTTCATCCCAGTCCATGTTACTGCAGTCCTCATTCCATAACCTTTGGAAAATGAGTTTTGCTTGAATGGTCAATGGAGCTAACCAACCGAGCGGATCGTAGATCTTGCTTATCTCTGATAACAACTTGCGTTTTGTGTATGTTGTTTGCTTAGCGTTGTACGGCGATTCGGTAGTGAAATGGAAAGTGTCGCTTGCGTCATTCCATGCAATTCCTAGTGTCTTGCTGATTTCCTGTTGTTTGAAGTTGAAATCGGCAGTGCGTTTCTTGTCCTCTAATGCTACGTCGCTCAGAATACAAGGTTCGTTGGTAGCCCATTTTCGTAAAATGAAACCGCCTTTCTTTAGTAGCTCGTAAAGCTCTTTCTGTAGTAACTTGGTGTTTTCTATGGTATGCTGGCCCGTAGTGACGTCATCCATGTAACACTCGTTCAATAGCACCCTTTTAGCTAAGGGGAATGCGTCGCCTTCATCCTCGGCTAGTTGTTGGAGAGTCCGCATTGCAATAAACGGTGAACTTTTCATACCATATGTCAGAGTACACAACTGCATCTCCCTGAGTGGTTCTTGCATGGAGTCCCTCCAAATAATTTTTTGAAGCGACTGTTGGTCTTGATGAGTCAGGATTTGACGGTACATCTTCTCGATGTCAGCCGTCAGGACATATTTGTAGCTCCGCCATTTAATATTAATGGCTAAAATGTCTTTTTGGAGGTTTGGGCCCTTCTCCATCAAGTCGTTTAGGCTGTAGCCGGAGTCTGTCTTCATCGATGCGTTAAAAACAGCTCGCAGCTTAGTTGTAGTCGTACTCTCTCTTAGTACGCCATGGTGTGGTAAATACGCTTGTACTTGCGTCTTGGATGCTGTAGCAGGTTTCATGTGACCTAATTGAATGTACTCGTTGATAAAGTGTTTGTACAAAGTACCAAAATGTTCTTGTCTTGCCATTTTCTTCTCCAGCTGTAAAAATTGTGCTATCGCTGCAGGTTTTGAGTTCCCGAGCTTTTGTTCATAATGAGCTTTCATTGGCATCTTTACCACGTATCTCCCATTGCTCAAACGTTTCGTTGTTTCTATGTAATATTTTTCACAGTATTCGTCTTCCTTCGTTGGTTCGGGTTCACATGAAATTTCTTCTGTCTCCCAAAACTTCGTTATACTGTCTAGCTCTGTTAGAGTAACGAAACAGTTAAATTGCCTTGTGGCACCGCTAAGAATCCAGCTCAGTTTGGTTTGCTGCGCTACAGGTGAGCCATTGCTGGGCTTGTGTATACCTTCTAGAATTACGTCCGAGTAAATATCCGCTCCTAGTAGTAAATCGATGGGCCCAGAGATGTTAAAGTCTGGGTCCGCCAGCTTGATGTTCTCTAGATGTGTCCAGTTCTTTGCGTTAATCGTTGAGTTAGGAAGGTTGTTTATAAGTTTGCTCATTACTAGTGCTTCAGTTTGGAATGTATAATCCGAATATATAGATTTACATTCTAGTTGTATAATTCCTCTGCTCTTGCCCATTATAGTACCGACGCCGGTGATCGCGGCATTCATTTTGTTTCGGGGTAAGTTCAAGCGTTGAGCTGCATTTTCTGTAATCAAGATCACTTGAGATCCCTGATCCAATAATGCGCGAAGGATGACGTAATCTCCCTCCTTGTTTTTGACCTTCAGCTGTAAAGTCGTTAAAAGTATTTCTTGATTGCCATTTATATGATTCGAGGTTCGCTCAGCCACCGTTGAGGTGGATGGCTTGGTTTGTTGACCCTTCAGATTATCATCATGAAGAAGAGAATGATGTTTAAAATTGCAGGTGCGGCATCTTTTCGTTGAGGTACATTTATTGCAGCCATGGCTAAACAAACAATTCTTACATAAATTCAATTTATTTGTTGTTTGATTACGCGATGACACATCCATGTTCAAAAATGTAGGGCACTGTCGCAGTGCGTGATCGTTTTTGCAGAGCGGGCATTTTCGTAGCGTTGCATGAAAGGTTTTTGTCGCCTTTTCTGCGTCTTTAAAGTTCATTGACTTAGTGTTGTTATAATTATTATAATTACTTTTATATTGGCTGTTCTTTTTTGAACGAGATGTTTCCAAAGTCATGAACTTCAATTCTAGGAACTCCATGAACTCGTTGAGGTCCGGGAGCTCTCTTGAATGTTTCATTTTCTCTATGTAATCACCGTAAGTGACATCATCGAGTTTCGAAGACAGCAGGTGCACGATAAGTGGACCCCATACAGGAATATCGATATCGATGTTCTTCAGCGCATTCAAACATTCTTTCGTGGTATCATGGAACCTTTTCAGATTCGCCGAGTTTGGTTTGTCGATAGATGCTTGATTGAGAAGTGTATCGATGTATGACGTAAAAAGCAATCGCTTGTTATTGTAACGATGCTGGATGATTTCTAAGCACGAGTCGTAATTTTCGGCACTCACAGGAAGATGTTTAATCAATTTTTCAGCTTCGCCTTTTAATTTCGACTTTAAATACTTCATTTTCTGTGTTTTGTTCAGCGTTGGGTTGTTATGGATCATCTCAAAGAATAAATACCTAAAAGAAATCCAGTTGTTATAAGCTCCGTTAAACTCTGGTAATTCTATTCGAGGCGTAGACTTCTCGTAATGAGATGATTCAAATATTCTTCTATTCAAATCTTCCTTGAGCTTGTCGTAGACTTGCTCCCAATGGTCGAGTTTTGATTCATAATCTTCGTCGTCTCCTTGCAGCAAGTAACTTATCTCCCAGTGGATCTTATCGATAGCTTCCCACTTCGATTGTAAGATGTTAAGTTGATCTTGAAGCTGCCACTTCTCTTTCATCTCCTCCAGTTTTGTTTTGGCAACCGCACGCTGCAAAGCGTTGAAATTGCACATTTGATTCCGCAATAATGTCGATAAGTGTTTATCCGACTCATCTCTAGTGGTGTCTTGCGTTATGCTGAAAAATGAGGCAGATTTGGGTTTGGAAATACCCGAAAAAGTCGGTTCCTCTAATAACTCGGTTCTCAACTGAGTCATAGATTGCATTGTTTCGTCAACTATGCATTTTGTTACATCGAAAACCGTCTTCTTAAAGTAATCATGATCTGTGTTGGACGTTTCATACTTCTTTATGATCTCGTGATTCGTTCGAAATTCATCCCAGAGCGATCGTAAAACTTCGATGCGCTTGTTGAGGTAATCTACGGTTTTTCTACTTCTAGAATCCTTTTTGTAGTTGGCTTGAAGAGCTTTGATTTTCTCATAGCTAGCCTGTTGTTTAGTAACGAGTTCCACAAACTGGGCGCAACCTTCTTCCGACATTGTTACTGCTGGTAATAGGTAACCGTGTGTACTCACGCAATTGGTTGTAAGTTAAGATGGTGACGTAAACAGTAGACGTTATCTCTGCTCCGTCGGTTGATACGTAAGGTCTTAGTCGCAGTGGACGTTATCCCCGCTGACAAAACCTAAAGATGCTGTATTTCCTAATGGTCGTTCTCAGTGTAGCCTTCCCTCCCCTACGTTATGTGCAACGTCTCAACGCTGCCGGTGAGACCCGCTTGTGGGAGGCCAACAACGCCGATTTGCTAACGTAGCCGGGATATACCACGCTGAGATCCTGCCAATAAGATACACGACAGTATAAGACTTACCAATCGTGTCGATCGAAGGACCACTCGATGATGAGGATATCGCGTCGTTGACGGTTCCTCAGGTTGTAGTTGTGTTGAAAGGTTATTGAAAATGATGCACTGCACACGGTTATAAGTTCAAAAGTTTATTGCACTAGAAAAGTTCCTAACTACGGCTATGTTCAGTTGCTGAGTCGCACGTTACGTTAAATTGTTATTGTTTTATTGACACTCACATTAGTACGTTACGGATGTTTTTGTACGACTGAAGTTAATAAATTGTTTTATTGCTTGCGTTGTAACAAATGTGCTGTACGAGCAATATTGGCTCGTACATAATACTTAAGCAATTAATGCAGTTACTAAATTATGTGTTTTAGTTAGCCGTCCAATGCGAATATTGTGTAACAGGAGCATCCACTTACGACTTATAATGTATACAACTCGTGACCATGTTCAGAACTATGGTGGAAATGTATGTTACAGAAGTGACGGTATATGAATACATAAAATTACAAAAACGTTAGTTCACAGACCATGATAACGAGTTATCTTCATCTTACAGTACAGTAAATTTTAATAAAATTAGTGGAAAAACAATGCAAATGTAAATGCAGTAAGTGGAATGACCAAATTATAATAAACGAATAATAATCTAAAAGAATTAGAAATGTGATATAATGATAAACTGAAAAATGCTAAGTATCTATATCAATTCTAAATAAGTAGTAGATCATGAGTTGTCTAGTGTAAGTGACCATCTATCCTTATCACTGAAATAATCACTAACAGTATAATAACCTTTTCTAATAAGGCAGTCTTTTATTTTACTTTTAAACGTATTAAATGGTAATTCTAAAATACTAATTGGTATTTTATTGGAAATACGAATATCTAGCCCTACAAAAGAATTGTTAACTTTATGTAAACGATGATAAGGGCCATATAACTTATGCCCGTTCCTAGTATATATAATTATTATGTATGTCACTTTTTGTAGTAAATAAACCTATATTTTGCCTAATATATAATATATTAGCAAATAAGAACTGCGAGGCTACTGTTAGAATTCCTATAGACTTAAAGCGTTCCCTAAGAGTATCTTTAGCACCTAACATGTATATTGCACGTACCGCTCGTTTCTGTAGAAGAAAGATATTCTGAATATCCGCAGCTTTGCCCCATAACAAAATGCCGTAGGACATGACACTATGAAAATAGCTAAAATAAACTAGACGAGCTGTGTCAACATCAGTAAGTTGTTTAACTTTTCTGACAGCATACGCTGCAGAGCTGAGCTTACCTGAAAGAGAAGACATGCTATATGTGCACCCCATTGTAACTTTTTATCTAATGTAATGCCTAGAAACACTGTAGAGTCAACTGTCTTAAGTTCTTCCCTATCTAGCATAATATTAGGTCCCAGTTGTCTAACGTTAGGTAAGTCAAATTTAACACATTTAGTTTTTTTAGAATTAAGTACTAGGTTGTTTGCTGTAAAGCATTGTGTAACTTGTATAAGTGCATTATTTACATCATCAAATTCATTCCTATTCCTGTCTACTTTAAAAATAAGTGACGTATCATCTGCAAAAAGTACGACATCACAGATGTTTTTTTAAATAAAAAGGTAAGTCATTAATATGTACAAGGAATAGAAAAGGACCTAGAATTGAACCTTGTGGAACGCCTAACTGTATAGGTAATTTAGAGGATGTAGTCCCATTTACATCGACACACTGAAATCTCTGCCGCAGGTACGACTCGACAACACTAAGTGCGATTTCCTCTACGCCGTAGTGGCGGAGCTTACGCAGTAGTGTGTCGTGATGAACGCAATCAAATGCTTTTGATAGGTCACAAAATACTCCGATAGCATTTTTAGATGACTCCCAAGCATTATAGACGTGTTTTATAAGAGCAACACCCGCATCAGTAGTGGATCTACCTTTAGTAAATCCGTATTGATCTTTGTGAAGCAGACTATTTAAATTAAAGTGTCTTAGTAGCTGCTTTAATTAAATCTTTTTAAATATTTTACTAAATGCCGGCAAAATAGAGATGGGCCTAAAATTATTTATGTCATTTTGACTGTCAGATTTGAATAAAGGTATGATTTTACTTAGCTTCATCAAATCCGGAAATACGCCTAGGTCAAAACATTGGTTAAAAATTATAGAGAGGTAAGGCGCAACAGTCTCAACTATAGTACTTAAAATTTTAATTGAAATGCTCCAAAAGTCACCGGTATTTCTAATAGTACCTAATTGAATTAAATGCGATCAATATATCTTGCGGCTTGCGGGGTGACGTGCTCGAATCTAAACACGCTCTTGCATTCAGGTACACTGCTAAGCAACAAATTTCCAGTGTACAAAGACCATGATTGTAAGGAACTAGTAGTTGTTATTGGTATGCTTGCAAAGAAACTATTGAACATATGCGCAACTTGAGATTTGTCTGTGACTAATAAATTGCTATCTTTGATTTCAAATTGGTTTTCTCGTTGTCGTGCTCTACCAGTTTCATTATTTATAATTCTCCACGTTTCTTTAATTATATTTGTCGATTGCTTAATTTTACCACTAATACATTTTGATTTTGCCATAATACAAACTTGTTTAAAAATTTTTGAGTAGCTTTTTACATAATTTAGAAACATCAAATCTATGTTGTTTCAAACCATATAATTCAGATAACTTGGCTCTACTTCTGTATAAACCTTTAGTGGCCCACTGGTTAAAAGATCCGGTAGTAGCCTTTAGTGTTACAGTTTTACTCTTAAAAGTATTTTGAAACTCATTAATGATTAGTCCAAAAAGTAAATTATAAATTTTATTTGGATTTTCTGAGTTCAATATTGAAGGATTGAGTTTGCGATAATATTGTTTTTAAAACGTATAAGACGATTGGTAGTTTGATGCGGACATTCTACTGTATGTGATTTATTATATGCTGAACAAGAAAACTAGCTATCTGTCCACGGTGATCAGAAGGAAGAGAACTAATAACTACTGGGTTTTTAGCAACACAAGAGCTAAATATATTATCCAAACAAGTAGAAGATGTTGCAGAGACTCTAGTAGGTTCACAGAATAAGTTACTTAAATTAAATGACTTAAAAAATTCAGAAATCTAGTACACTGTGAAGAGTTCTCTAAAATATTAATATTTAAATCAGCACAAACTATAATATTCTTACTGCTACATTTAATTTTAGTAATAGCATCTTCCATAACAGTCTCAAATAGATTATAATCACCAGAAGGGGGTCGATATACACAAATTACAATATATAAATCTAGTTTCACACAGGACAACTCAATAGAGCGGTCAATAGATAAGTTTACAATATCTTTACGTTCTTTGCATTTTAATAAATTTGAATTCATTATGAGAGAACCGCCTCTAATAGCCTGCTTTCTTATATACGCGGTCTGCATTGTGTAATATTGATTAATGACAATAATCTCATGGTTCTTTAACCAGTGTTTAGTTAAACACAAAACTTTAACATCATATTTCTCTAGAAATAAACTTAATTCTAATTCTTTGCCAGATAGGCCCTGCATGTTTTGGTGTACTATATTCAAATACTGCAGCCTAACTGTTGTCCTATCTTGGAGTTTAAATCACAAGATGTGTCAATAAAAACGTTGTTAGTACCCTATCAAATAAATTGTAAACACAAGGCTCTTTGCCTTGCTGTAAATTGTATTTTAATAGCTTAGCAATCTGTCGCTTAATATAAAATGGCAGATACATTGTATCTTTTGTCAAAGTAAATTTACTAATAAATTTATTAGTGTCAAAAAAGAATATTGCGTCACTATGACGACAAGTTATATTATCATCATCATCATCATATCAGCCAAACGACGTCCACTGCTGGACATAGGCCTCCCCCAAGGTTCTCCACACAGACCGGTCTTGAGCCGCCCGCATCCAACCTCCTCCCGCGATCTTGACAAGATCGTCGGTCCACCTTGCGGGGGGCCTACCTCTGCTGCGTCGTCCGGTACGTGGCCGCCACTCCAGAACCTTTCTGCCCCAACGGCCATCGGTTCTTCGAGCTATGTGCCGAGCTGTGGACTATGAGAAAGCCTTCAATTCGATCGAAACCTGGGCGGTGCTACAGTCTCTCCAACGGTGCCGGATTGACTACCGATATATCGAAGTGCTGAAGTGTTTGTATGAAAACGCCACTATGTCAGTCCGCCTCCAGGACCAGAGTTCGAAACCTATTCAACTCCAGCGAGGGGTGAGACAGGGGGATGTCATATCCCCGAAACTGTTTACCACTGCGCTGGAGGATGTTTTCAAGCTCCTGGACTGGAATGGACTCGGCATCAACATCAACGGCGAGTACATCACTCACCTTCGATTCGCAGACGATATCGTAGTCATGGCTAAGACCATGGAAGACCTAGGCACAATGCTCGATGGCCTCTGTAGAGTCTCCCAACAAGTAGGTCTTAAGATGAACATGGACAAGACGAAAATCATATCGAACGTCCATGTTGTACCTGCTCCTATTCAGGTTGGGAACTCTACGCTCGAAGTGGTCGACAAGTATATCTACCTGGGACAAGTAGTCCAATTAGGTAGGTCCAACTTCGAGAAGGAGGTCAATCGTCGAATCCAACTCGGTTGGGCAGCGTTCGGGAAGCTACGACATATCTTCTCGTCCGATATCCCACAGTGTCTCAAGACGAAAGTCTTTGACCAGTGTGTGTTGCCAGTGATGACTTACGGATCAGAGACGTGGTCGCTCACTATGGGCCTTATCAGAAGGCTCAAGGTCACTCAGAGGGCGATGGAGAGAGCTATGCTTGGAGTTTCCCTGCGAGATCGAATCAGAAATGAGGAGATCCGCAGTAGAACCAAAGTCGCCGACATAGCTCTCCGGATAGCCAAGCTGAAGTGGCAGTTATATTATACAATAACATATTTAATCGTTATAGGTATTCAGTACCTCTGAATAAACTGACACTGCGTTGCGGATGTCAGCAGGCAGTCGCTCCGGGGAAAAGCTAATATTCAGTCACATCCGGTTAGACTAGAAAGCGGACCCCGGATTCGCACTGAAATAACGTTAGCAGGATTAGGATGATGGTATTGAGAATTCTCAGTAAGGATTATATCAGACTGAAAAAAAAACAAATTTATATAATGCACAGGCGTTTTCATTTATGTAGCTGTGCTCATAGCTCCACTTCTTGTTACAACTATTTTCTGTTTTTGTATATATAACTACTAGAGGTTATAATAAATGCCAGTAATATGATTAAATACTATCACCAAACTTTACCTCAAAATATTCGGGATCTTAAATGTCCGATATCTAAGAACTGCCGCCGAATTTCGTATTTATTTTTTGCTAATTTAACCGTGTGGTTGACGGCATAGAATGCAAGTATCACCACCCCCTATCTTCCCGTGGGTGTCGTAAGAGGCGACTAAGGGATAACACGATGCAAATACCATCTTTGCGTAGAGACGGAAAACTCGACATCAAACACCTATACGACTGCCTCGTTGGTCTCGCGGCATATATGTGCGCGTGGGATCGGGAGGTCCCGGGTTCGATTCCTGGGTCGGGCAGTGTTATTGGGTTTTTCTAACACGAAATTCTCAGTAGCAGCACGGAGTCTGCAAATGTGCCCGGTACGGCAATAGGCTCGCCCCTTATTACGCAGGACTAAAGTATATCTGGCGAAAAGTTGGTGTAGAAATACACCTCTGCCTACCCCTTCGGGGTTATAGGCGTGAGACTATGTATGTATGTATGTAATTTAACTATGACTAAATTTTTCTATAAGTACCTAAATAACTGGTCAAACCATCAAGAAGCAAAATTAGCCCAACTTCCATACAAAATTGGTCATTCTCCTTTAGCATGGGTACTTTTCTACTCAAAAACGGATAAATATAACACAAACTGAATTATATTTTATATAGGTACCTAGACTGGCTCGTTGGTCCCGTGGCATAAATGTACGCGTAGGATCATCGGGTAGTCGCGGGTTCGATTCCCGGCTCGACCAAAGTGTTATTGGGTTTTTATGTTAGGAAATTCTCAGTAGCAGGACCGCAGGACGGAGTCTGCCCCCTATTACATGGGGCTAAAATATATCTGGCGAAAAGTGTGTGTAATAATACTGCTCTGCTTACCTGTTCGGGGTTAGAGGCGTGAGACTATGTATGTATGTATGTATGAATGATGTATAACTCGGATTGGGTGTGACGCGTCACGCGGACCTATCGAGATAAAACAGATTGAGTGCACGTGTAGTGTAGTCGTTAAGGCGATCGTCACGCCGCGCCGCCGACACATTGCGTAGCGTGTCGACGGTTCAAATTCCACGCACCACAATTATTTGTATGATCCATAGATAGTAAACAAGGAGATACAAAAAAATGAATTATAAACCTTATTCTGGTAAACAAGGAGATACAAAAAAATGAATTATAAACCTTATTCTGTCAAACATAGCGTAAATTTACCATGCACGGTCAAAATTACTCACACAAGAACGTTGGACGCTATCGTTGTGCTGTGCAAAAGCAATTTATTGCTCATATACACTAGCGATTGACTTAATTGAAAAGTTATCACTTCTTCAATTTATTAAGTATTGTACAAAATTTTTTGGGGACCTAAAAACTAAACAAATAAAAGAAGAGAATTTTCAGAAAATAATATATTTATTTATAAACCGCACATAAATAGTACAGAGGCGGACTTAATGCCAAAAGGCATTATCTACCAGTCAACCATTGGATGATGCTAAAAATGGTGAATATACCCAGTGGCGGCGCTAGGCGTCGGCGACGTCGGCGACCGCCGACGGCCTCGCGCCTGAGGGGGCCTCGCGCCACGCAAATTTTTTTTTTTTTTACAACCAAGAATTATACGCAAATTATTAAACAGTATTACTCTTTTGTATATGTTTAAAGACCCAAAGACTTTCAAAGTGGCAAGAGATTAAATATTACATGTTTTCTTTTGTTTAAGGTTTGTCCTATTCTGCCTAATAGTTTATACAATCTATATAAATATGTACGCATATACAGTATTACTCTTTTGTTTACGTATAAAGAACCACAGACTTTCAAAATGGAAAGAGATTAAAATAAGTATATTACGTTTTCTTTTGTTTAAGGTTAATCCTATTCTGCCTAATAGATTATAAAATCTATATGAATTAGACATTAAATTTAACACGGCATATCTTCATTTATCCATTAAATACCTATATTCATAGGTACACGTATTATGCATAAATATTTTTTAGATCTTTTGTGTATATTTCTGATAAAGTGTAAAATCACAAAACTGATATTCGTAGAAAAAAAAACAAAATTGTAGTTGTCAAAAAGTTTGAATTTAGAACGCGGCGCGCGGGAAATTTCGCTTTCTTGTTTATTGATTGTGTAAAATTTAATTTTAAATATAATATGCGCACGTATATGATTGAATTTTGATTGAGTTATTTGTGTTTATGTGTTTTTATGAATCAATATAAAATCCCTGAATCGCTGGTATTGGTAAGTTTTCATAATTTTCATATTTATGTTAAAACTGTGCTTATAAGGTACAACTGGTAAGTCATAGGTATTCCAGTAGCGTTGTGGCATGTGTTTTTACTAGTCAACCGCCTGTCTGACGCCAAACATCCTTAGTAATGTAATTGTTGTAAAAGAGGAGGGATATGAGATAAGTATGATAAAAAAAATATAGGATGTGTGACAGGAAATTAAGGCCTGAGGGTCCTGTCACAACTAGAGGGATATTAGGTAGAAACTACATGGAAGGGTCGTATGTACCTACCTATCCTAGGGTGGTTTTAAGGCCTGTCGCATTGTATGGCGCTGAGTGTTGCGATATAAGGCGGTTATAAGAGCTGTCGTATTCCGCGTGTTCGGTTAAGAACATGGATGGCGAACGCATACATGTAGATGGATGGCAAACGCTTGCATGTAGCAGAGTTGAGAATGTAACGATGGATGAGTGAAGTGACGGACAGAATTAGGATGAATGAAAAGAAGTATTAGAGGTAGTTTAAAAGTGGTGTCCATACACGAGAAACTGAAAATAAATGGTTTGGCACTATAATATATTTTTCTCTGAAGTGATGCTTTGTATGTCGGCAAATAAGGGATGACTATAGAAGTAGATGGAAAAAAAGGAAAAGGAAGGAAAAGATAGATAGACTGTGTGAGGATGAATATGTAAAGGAAAGGAGTAGATACCTAGATTATAGGTGACAGGGAAGTATGGAATCGAAGGACATGTTTAAATAATAATAATAAAAGAGTGCATATCCGAGCAATTGTTTTTTTTTAAGTCTGTTTCAGTAATTTCAGTGAAATATTTAACTGACTTACATTATACTGTAATTTTAGAGTCTTTGACAAAAAAATATGATCGTATTTCGACCACTGAGCGACTTCTAGTATGAATGAATGAGTACAAAAATATTTCAATTCTCCATGAAAAGACTTTGATTATAACAAGTTGTTCCTGCATACTTATTTAACAAAATAAGTACTTACTTATCTTTCCCTTCTTAGTGACTGAATATAATAAAAATATTCAGATCGAATATTTTTTTACATACAATAATCATCACACTAACGCTTATAATCCGTATACGTACTGTTACATTGCGTTCTTACCAAACTTAAATAAAAAGTATTTTTAGGTCATCATGTCTGGAGCACTCTCTAGAGACAGAGATGCAGGGAGAAAATGGGAATCCGGTGCGTCAAAAAGAAAAAGAAAGACTGAGACGGCTGTATCCAACCAAGCTCTGAGTTCCAGTATGATGAAATTTCTTAAAAAGCCTTCTTTAGGAGTCACTGCATGCATCTGAGTCATATGATGAAACTTTTTTTTTAAATCAGAACCAACTTCACAGTTGAATGAAACTTTTAGTCAAATTTCTGATACAGCTTTATCTTCAACATCGAGTGAAGCTGCTATGACTCAAATTTCTGAATCCAATAAAGAGTTAGAAAGTGAGTATATGTGTGACTCAGAAAGTCAAGACGGAGAAGTTCATTTAAGCGAGCCATTAATAGACTTGAATCCGGGTAAGTGGGTATTTCCACTAAACGATGCGCAGCGCCATGACTTAATTCAAAACGGTCCCGATCAAGACCTGGAGAAATCGGATGAAAATTACCCAAAAGACGCAAGTAAAAGACATTTTTCTCAATTCTATTTTACTAGAAAATTGAGTAACGGCGAAACGCAACATCGCAGATGGTTAACTTACTCTGTATCTCAAGATAAAGTTTATTGCTTTCCATGTAGACTTTTTTCACATTTACAAACACATATGGTAAAAGAAGGATGTTGTGATTGGAAGGATCTGAGTCGGATATTGCAAAGACATGAACAAAGTCAAGGACACATGGAGTGCATGATTAAATGGATGGAACTCTTTAAAGGAATCAAACATGGTAAAACAATAGATAAGGATAACGAGAGATCGATTAGGGAATCCCAAAAGTATTGGTATAATTTGTTCGAAAGATTGGTAGATATAATAAACTACTTGGCCTCACACAATTTGGCATTTAGAGCTCATCGAGAATCCCTGAAATTGAATGATAGCAAAAATTCTGGCAATTTTCTGGACTTATTTAAGTTGTTATCCAAATATGATCTGACACTACTAGAGCACATGAAACGTATCAATGAAAATCAACTTACTCACCATTATCTGAGCCACGACATCCAAAATGAATTAATTACATTAATGTCTCAATCAGTTATTAACGAAATCATACATAAAGTTAAACAAGCAAAATACTACGCCATCTTGCTCGATTGTACCAGGGACGTGAGCCGAGTAGAACAAATGTCAATAATATTAAGATTTTGTAATTTGTCAACTGGAGCGATAGAGGAACATTTTATTGGATTTGTTGCCGTGGCAGAAACAACAGGAGAGCATTTAACAAAATCAATATTACAAGAACTGGAAAGAAATGATTTAGACATTCAAAACTGTCGTGGGCAGGGATATGATAACGGCGCCAATATGGTCGGCATTAACAAAGGTGTCAGAACGAGAATACTCAATATAAACCCAAGAGCATTCTTCACGCCATGCGGATGCCACAGTTGGAATTTACTTTTGATAGATGCAGCTAACTCTTCAACGACAGCCAAAACCTTTTTCGGCTTTATCAATAAAGTATATGTGCTGTTTTCAAAGTCAAGCAAGCGTTAGGAGATGGTAAAAAGTAAATTAAAATTGTCATTACAACCTCTGTCTGAAACGCGATGGGAGAGTAGAATCGGAGCAGTAAAAGCAATATTATTACAATTTGATGATGTCGTCGAATGCGTGAATGATCTCAAAAATAAAGCTGGTGATTCCGAAACTTTAAGCGACTGTGAAGCAGTCCTGAACGAAATGTTAACTTTTGAGTTTATTGTGGCGATACACGTGTGGTATGAGGTTTTGCTACGTGTGAACAACATAAGTAAACTATGGCAATCGGTTCAAGTCAACTTGAAAGTCGCTATTGATACCTTACGTTCATTTTGTAGCTGGATTCAAGAATTCCGTAATACAGGATTTGAAAAAAGCGTAACAGAAGCTAGATTTTTTGTGGAGAAAAGTAATTATGAAATTAAGTCTCAATTTAAGGATAAAAGAATAGCCAGGAAAAACGAATGTTTAGTTACGAACATACTGATGAACCAGTTGAATCGCCTGAAATTCAGTTCAAAGTCAACTATTTTAACACAATGATAGATGCTATAATAGTCGACACCGAATGTCGATTTAAAGCGCTCAATGAATATTTTGAGCTATTTGGTTTTATTTATGATCTGAATTATTTGAAATGTATATCAAAAGAGGATCTACTCAAACACTGCAATAATTTGGGTACAATACTTCGTAAAGGCGAAAACAGTGACATACAGCCTTTCGAGCTGTATGAAGAACTTCAGCTTTTAAAATCGAATTCAATAGACTATGTCAAGGACGCAAAACAACTCATCCAATACATTTTAGAGAATAATTTAGAAGAAGTATATCCAAACGTTTACATTACAATTAGAATCATGCTCACAGTTCCGGTCAGTACAGCGTCCGCTGAAAGAAGCTTCTCAAAGTTGAAATTAATAAAGACATATTTGAGAAGCACGATGTGCCAAGATAGACTATCCGCACTATCGGTTCTATCAATAGAAGCTGAAATAGCGGCTAGTCTTAGTTACGACACAATCATCAAAAAATTCAGTGAGGCTAAAAGCCGAAAAGTTCGCTTATTTTAATTTCTGTGTGTAATGATTTCTCTCATCATTTATTTTTCATCAATAAAACTCTTTTACTTATGCAGTATTTTATAATTTGGCTCACTTAATTTAACGGTTTTTTTACTACGAAGCAACTTGATGTCGCCGACGTCCACATGTGGTCTAGCGCCGCCACTGAATATACCTAATCAAAATAAACAAAATGATGCTAAAAATATTATTTAGTTAATTACAAAATTAAACGCGACGACTCACAGAGCTTCCACCGCGTCAACAATAAAAGGTAGGTATTTGAACTCTGCTATGGTATTTTCTTGGGTTTAGGCGAATGTTACACATATAAATTAAACTAAACTACTAAAACGGTTGACAAATTGAAAAATATGTTAACCATTATTTATATAGATAGATAGAAAATTCTTTATTGTAAACCAGATACAATACAAATGCTACAAAACATGATACAATTTAACATAGGTATGTACAATAGGCGGCCTTATCGCTGAAAGCAATTTCTTCCAGGCAACCTTGGCAACCATTATAGCAATTAATTGATTGTTTACGATAGGCTACGTTAGTAGGTCTGCACAAGCACATCACTAAATCGTTCACACTCGTTGCAAGAAGCAGCGGCCGTTCTACGCGAGCCGCGAGGTATTCCTTTTATAAAGTATCGTTTGGTGATGTTTTCATTGCTTGTCTAGTCACTTCGCGACAAAGGGGAATGGGCAAAAATGTATGGAACGTGGTACCCGCTCCAATAGTCATCATTAATATATACGTAATTGAAAAGACATTTTCATTTTTGATGCTGAAAAACGTCTACCATGGCGCCTGTCCCTATTCACGCTTGGGAAGCAGTAATCTCACTAAGTTTTATAAATGAGAATTTTATAATATTCGTAATATAAATCTGGAATAAGATAGAATTAGACAATGATATAACACACTTAGGATTCTATTATGAAAAGAAGTAAGAAAACAAGCTTTCTTCAAATAATAATCATATATTTTTAAATTTATTTAATTAATAAGTGAGTAGATTTAAAATATTACATATCGGTATCAACTATAACAGCATTGAGGAAAGATGCCGGAGCAGTAAATCCCGTATGCCTCGCATAGCCTAGGTACCATACGATGGACACTATATGTGCACAAGTGCCCATCGTACGTCGCCCGGTTAAACATGTGCAATTCTGTTGGACAATATTATTTGCACTGTTGATCAATATATAAAAAAATATGTTTTTATAGGGACATGTCGCGACTGGATTTGTTCACTCAAAAGCCAGGCATCTTCGTGTATGCCATAGTCAGGCAGATCTTCAAGTGCTCCCTCTCTGTAACTTTCAATTATAATATACAGACCATTTGATAAATGCTTGGCACAGTAAGATCTTGCCAGCTTGAGTTGATATGTATGTACCTAGCGCTAGTAGAATTATATCCTCCTCCGTCATTGAAGGAAAGTTTTCTATCTGGCTCGATTCCATCCTCTGAAAATTTACTCTTCTGTGATTAAGCAGTTTTCTCTCTAAATGCATATGCAGAAGATTCGGGGTATCTATTTTCTGCCTTATGATATTGACGAATTCGTCTGCAAAGGAGGAGTGCATGGCAAAATCTTACCTAAACGCATTATTAATAGAAAACATGAACGGAAATGCAGAAAATATTACCTTGGTACTCATTTTCTTACATAGATAAGTGGTACCTAATATACTCGTATATGTATGTTTATCGACGGGGCCACGGGACTGTCTAAACGGGTTACCGTGGCGCTTGAACGCACAGGGAAACCGAAGGAACAGGGTTTTTATTAGTTAGTAAGACTATCGTTTATCTCCAAACGCAATCAGATTTGAGACTGGCAGCTTTAGTCAATATTGTTCCTCTTGGTAAGACCTTTTAAACGACACTTCAATCATATCTATTGGAGCCGGGTACCATTTTGCCCATTCTCCTTTAGGTAGTGGTTAAAAAGAGCAATGTATTTATTCAAAAATCATACTATCGCTTTGATATTTGAAAACAATAACAACATAATTAAACAAGAAATATTTTACGATTTGTTGTTTTTCATGAATTTAAAGACAAATATAGCAAAATACAAACGGTAAGTGGTTCCATTCTTCACAAAATGTTGGTATGAGCTTCGGTGTTTACAGCAAATCACAGAACAAGACGGCATTCTTATTAAAGTACACTAATTTGCGGAAACGGCCATTTGCTTACGATATGACCACGGTGGGCATTTCACGCGGACACCGACCCGCCCACTTGGCACTTCTGCTCTGTTTATACCTGCCTACTCACTCAGCACTAGCAGTGTGTTAAAAGAGGCTCTAAAGATCATCCTATCAACATATTAGAACATTGATATGATGTCGATGGGTTACTTTGTTTTTCGGATATACCTAGATCACTTTCACTTATAATTTTACATGCTCGCAACCAAAATACGGTATTAATTACTACGTAAGTATGTATAGGCCTCCCGCAAGGTGGACCGACGATCTGGTTAAGATCGCGAGAAGCGGTTGGATGCCGGCGGCTCAAGATCGGTCTGTATGGAGAACCTTGGGGAAGGCCTATGTCCAGCAGTGGACGTCTCTAGGCTGACATGATGATGATGATGTATAGTGGTAATATTGGCGTATTTACTTCTTTATTGTGTCAATAATCATAGCCTACATTCAAAAGGAACACTCTAAATACGAAACTACATAAATATTCATCATAAAAAGGCTCAAAAACGTATAAATATGATACATCTATAATATGTTTCGAATCTTTTCTCACCAACAAATTCTAGGTGAAAAATGGGTGAAAATAGTTTCGACAAAATAACATTAGATTTACATTAGCTTCACTTTGCTTATGTCAAATCAGAGTTCGTGCTGCCGTTGTTTGCTTATTTGTTAGAAACCTTTTACATGACAAACTTTTACATGACATTTACCGCAGGATGGTCGTCGAAAGTAGTTTGTGCTGCCAATATTAGTTGCATCAATGAATACAAATTTTACATGTTGCATCTTACGCACGATAGGGTCACTGTACAATTGTCATACAAATTTTTACGTTTACCTTACGAACACTTTCTCGAGAGTATTTCGTGCTCGGGGCTCTGAATCGATAATTTAAATGCTATCTTAGCAGCGAGTCTGTTGTTAATGGATTTTATTATGCAGTTGTCGGTGATTTTTATTAACTACCTACTCTTACGTCTCGAATAATTATCTCTTCTCTTCTTAATTGATACCTACTGGTTTTTGTGTTAAGGAACCATGAGTTTTGCATGCATTGTTGATTCCAAATTATATCTTTTGACATTTCAAAGATATTCGAAGGACATAGTGGTGGTTTGATTTTTAAATAATTGGTTAACGATGCAATTTTCATTTAATTGCATGTTGTTCACCACTCAGGGAAGCAGTCTTATCGTATCCGGCGGCTTAACGTGCTCTGCCAACGCACGTCATTTTATTACATTGCTATATTACATCCTCATCGGTTTTGGTTGTCGCTACAAAATATAAACTGATTTATTCTGACGTGGGTAGGTACGAGCTATGCTACAGCAAAGTTTCATCTAAATCCGATCGTTTGCTTTTTGTCCTGGTAATATACTTCGTGCTAGACAAATAACCATCTATAAATTCATCCTCATACATTTTTGCATTTATTATTTTAGTATTAGTTAATTTTTCTGTCAGAGAAGACCCAGAAAAACAAAGATAAGCACTTCCCGGTCCCGGGAATCGAACCCAGGACCGGGAATCGAACCCGGGACCTCCCGATCCGTACGCTATCCAATGAAACACGGAGGCAGTCAGAGAGCATATCTATATCTCCTACGTTTCTAAGTTGTTGCATCCTACAAAAATACGATTTTGTGATTGTACTGAAATCTACCAAATCTTCTATCAAATAACTATATTGTAACTTATTTCTACTATATTTTAATGTATAGACTTCTCATTCTTTTTAGGGTTCCGTAGTCCACAAGGAACCCTTATAGTTTCGTCATGTCCGTCCGTCTGTCCGTCCGCAGCCTAGCTCAAAGACGCCTGGTGCTAGAAAGCTGATATTTGACATGAATATAGACATAAGATATTGCAACAAAACTAGAATAAAATTTAGGAAAATATTTTTTTTAAGGGTATCTCCCCTACATATATAGTGAGGTTGAATTTTTTTTTGTTGAGTACCCCATCATGTGGGGTATCATTGGATAGGTTTTAAAAAAATATTACTAGTTTGCTCAAATAATTTTTCGATCAAGTGATTGGTTTGTCAAATATCAAGCTTTGAAGTTGTTTAAATTGTTACACTCAAGTGTCCCCCCCCCCCCCCTCTGCCGGCTAAACTATTAATTCGGAAGAGGTGAAAAAAATCACAAATGTAGTACATATAACGAATTTAAAAGGAGAACCATTACGGCTAAGTAGATATCACTAGTTTACGAGTAATCGTCGGTTAACTTATAAATACCTATTTCTGTGAGTTTACATTGGGAGCGCTGGCTTAATCTTAAAGATATACGTACTTTGGTATGTAATGTACAGTCGCGGTCTGAAAGTGTTTACCACCTTAAGGCTTATAATTGCATGAACACATCAATGACACAAGGACGACGATATTGTACTAGGCAACCAATCTATGATAACATGCGTTGCGTAACTTGCGTAGCAACTGGTGTCAATAACGATTTATTATTCCACATTTATAATATACGTTCATTTATTTACAAGCGTGATATTTACACTGAAACTAAAATATTTGTAGTCTTCAAATAATCTAATTTTAAACTTGCTTTTTACGATTTTGGTATTTGTAATTAATAAGTTTATCAAATGACTTTTACATTGACAGATTATAATTAAAGGGATGGCGAAAATACGACATCCTGAATATAAAACTTTTTTGAAAAAAATACAATATTTATATCGTCTAGCGTAAGACTGCTTCGTTGGTCTAACGGTATTGCATACGACAGCTGATCATGAGGTCTCGGGTTCGATTCGCAGGTCGGGCTCGGAAAATGTTGGTAAGGTTTTCTGTTAAGAATTTCTTAGTGACAAATTCTTAGGAATTTCTGTCAAGAAATTCTTAATAATTAGCCTGAAGTTGGCGGTGTTTCACCCCCGTGCATCAGAAAGCACGTTAAGCAGTCCCAGCTGTCATGATCTATGGCAGTCATTAGTGGGAAGTCAGTGCCCTTTTTGTTGACTTTAAGGACGCGTTTACAAAATTAGTAGGTACAAAATCGCGTCACTACAGCGACACGGCGGCAACAGTACGTACTACGTACCGTAACTTGCGGAAATGTAGTTCAACTAAATAACTTTGAGACTTTAGATTGTTTTTGTGATATGTATCTATGTGTTATAGGCCTGGCTGTGCGAATTACGTACAAATAAGTTTCTTATTTTTATATACCTAAATGGACGTTATTACTTTATTTTTTACATTATGTTGATTCAGGATATATTTCGGTATTTAGATATTATTTTGTTTCTTGCGTTGAAATCTGGTAAGATTATGTGGACTGATGGTATACCATCCCATTTAACTGTTGCGACTGGAACTCATAAAAGAGTAGACCTAGTTATGCCAGGTTGGAGCTCATTTTATTTGTTTTAGTGAGACCCTACCACTGGTACTAGTGAAGTAACCTTCCAAGGTTATTCGATGAGTCTTACCGGTACTCTTATGTGAGTAGAGCTAGGCATGCCGAGTTTGGGCTCATTTTGTTTGTACATAAGTGACCCTACCACTGGAACTTGTGAAGTAACCTTCCAGGGTTATTCAATGACTCTTGCTGGTTCTCATATGTGAGTAGAGCTAGGCATGCCGAGTTTGGGCTCATTTTGTTTGTACATAAGTGACCCTACCACTGGAACTTATGAAGTAACCTTCCAGGGTAATTCGATGACTCTTGCTGGTACTCATATGGAAGTAAAGCTAGGCATGCCGAGTTTGGGCTCATTTTGTTTGTACATAAGAGACCCTACCACTGGAACTTATGAAGTAACCTTTCAGGTTTTTCAGGTTTATTCGATGACTCTTAGTGGTACTCATATGTGAGTAGAGCTAGGTATGTTCCAGTGGTAGGGTCTCTGATGTTCATACAAAATGAGCCCAAACTCGGCATGCCTAGCTCTACTCACATATGAGAACCAGCAAGAGTCATTGAATAACCCTGAAAGGTTACTTCATGAGTTGCAGTGGTTGGGTCTCTTATGTACAAACAAAATGAGCCCAAACTCGGCATGCCTAGCTCTACTCACATATGAGAACCAGCAAGAGTCATTGAATAACCCTGAAAGGTTACTTCATGATATGCAGTGGTTGAGTCTCTTATGTACAAACAAAATGAGCCCAAACTCGGCATGCCTAGCTCTACTCACATATAAGAACCAGCAATAGTCATCGAATAACCCTGGAAGGTTACTTCATAAGTTGCAGTGGTTGTGTCTCTTATGTACAAACAAAATGAGCCCAAACTCGGCATGCCTAGCTCTACTCACATATGAGTACCAGCAAGAGTCATCGAATAACCCTGGAAGGTTACTTCATAAGTTCCAGTGGTAGGGTCTCTTATGTACAAACAAAATGAGCCCAAACTCGGCATGCCTAGCTCTACTCACACATGAGTACCAGCAAGAGTCATTGAATAACCCTGGAAGGTTACTTCATAAGTTCCAGTGGTGGGGTCTCTTATGTACAAACAAAATGAGCCCAAACTCGGTATGCCTAGCTCTACTCATACATGAGTACCAGCAAGAGTCATTGAATAACCATGGAAGGTTACTTCATAAGTTCCAGTGGTAGGGTCTCTTATGTACAAACAAAATGAGCCCAAACTCGGTGTGCCTAGCTCTACTCACACATGAGTACCAGCAAGAGTCATTGAATAACCCTGGAAGGTTACTTCATAAGTTCCAGTGGTAGGGTCTCTTATGTACTAACAAAATGAGCCCAAACTCGGCATGCCTAGCTCTACTCACATATGAGTACCAGCAAGAGTCATCGAATAACCCTGGAAAAGGTTACTTCATAAGTTCCAGTGGTTGGGTCACTTATTTACAAACAAAATGAACCCAAACTCGGCATGCCTAGCTCTACTGACATTTGAGTACCAGTAAGAGTCATTGAATAACCCTGGTAGGTTACTTCATAAAATGCAGTGGTAGGGTCTCTTATGTACAAACAAAATGAGCCCAAACTCGGCATGCCTAGCTCTATACACACATGAGTACCAGCAAGAGTCATTGAATAACCATGGAAGGTTACTTCATAAGTTCCAGTGGTAGGGTCTCTTATGTACAAACAAAATGAGCCCAAACTCGGCATGCCTAGCTCTACTCACACATGAGTACCAGCAAGAGTCATTGAATAACCCTGGAAGGTTACTTCATAAGTTCCAGTGGTAGGGTCTCTTATGTACAAACAAAATGAGCCCAAACTCGGCATGCCTAGCTCTACTCACATATGAGTACCAGCAAGAGTCATCGAATAACCCTGGAAGGTTTCTTCATAAGTTCCAGTGGTAGGGTCACTTATGTACAAACAAAATGAGCCCAAACTCGGCATGCCTAGCTCTACTCACATATAAGAACCAGCAATAGTCATCGAATAACCCTGGAAGGTTACTTCATAAGTTGCAGTGGTTGTGTCTCTTATGTACAAACAAAATGAGCCCAAACTCGGCATGCCTAGCTCTACTCACATATGAGTACCAGCAAGAGTCATCGAATAACCCTGGAAGGTTACTTTATAAGTTCCAGTGGTAGGGTCTCTTATGTACAAACAAAATGAGCCCAAACTCGGCATGCCTAGCTCTACTCACATATGAGTACCAGTAAGAGTCATCGAATAACCCTGGAAGGTTACTTCATAAGTTCCAGTGGTAGGGTCTCTTATGTACAAACAAAATGAGCCCAAACTCGGCATGCCTAGCTCTACTCACATATGAGTACCAGCAAGAGTCATCGAATAACCCTGGAAGGTTTCTTCATAAGTTCCAGTGGTAGGGTCACTTATGTACAAACAAAATGAACCCAAACTCGGCATGCCTAGCTGTACTGACATATGAGTACCAGTAAGAGTCATTGAATAACCCTAGAAGGTTACTTCATAAAATGCAGTGGTAGGGTCTCTTATGTTCAAACAAAATGAGCCCAAATTCGGCATGCCTAGCTCTACTCACACATGAGTACCAGCAAGAGTCATTGAATAACCCTGGAAGGTTACTTCATATGTTCCAGTGGTAGGGTCTCTTATGTACAAACAAAATGAGCCCAAACTCGGCATGCCTTGCTCTACTCACATATGAGTACCAGTAAGAGTCATCGAATAACCTTGGAAGGTTACTTCACTAGTACCAGTGGTAGGGTCTCACCAAAACAAATAAAATGAGCCCCAACCTGGCATAAGTAGGTCTACTCTTTTATGAGTTCCAGTCGCAACACTTGAACGGGATGGTATACCATCAGTCCAGATAATCTTACCAGATTTCAACGCAAGAAACAAAATAATATCTAAATGCCGAAATATATCCGGAGAATATAAAGTAATAATGTCCATTTATACAAAAGAAATTTACTTGTACATAATTCGCACAGAATAGGTACGAGAAGTATCAAATTGAGTTTAGCGAATATTTTGTATTCGTATATTGCTTTTTTCGTCTTCGGGCTGCAGCGACAAGCGACATGGAGTCCACTCCCGACGGCGCTCAAGCGCAGACTGAGATCTCAGAATTTGGATATATAAATCAAGAAAGTGGCTAAATAAAACGAACCTTATTGCCACACATTAAGACACACGTATGCGAGCAAAATAGAAGAAAAATGTAAGATGATTTTTTGCGTTTTTTGAGTCAATTTACAATATTTTGAAAAAAAAAATCTAATTGTTTTTGAGTTGACTATATTTCCTACCCTATTCTATCTTTGAAAATCTAAATAAATGTAAAAATAGAGGGAAAATTGTACCCAAAAATAGCAGTATATGCCTATTTTTGAATTAAGAGGCCGTTTCGAATCAATTTTACATTAATATTAATTAAATATTTTTTATTTATTTTCAGATTGATTTATAGATAAAAAAGTAATCAATTTATCGTAATCATTAGTTTTATTAGTTATTATCTAAAATTGTCGTAAAATGTACCGGAAATATGTGGTTTTTTGATACAAGCGTAAACGCGTCCTTAATGGCATGGTGCCTGTAGTGGAGCCCCGCGTGGTGCAAAGCACGTCGAATTGTCCGAGGACACACATTATACAGCTCAGCAAAATGACGAGTTGGTGTGAAGCAGTTTTCTTCATAATTTTGGACCATTTGCCTTATTTGCGTGGCGGTTAGTATTGGCCGACGTCTTGCATTGCTCCTGTGATCTGTAATTTGCCCTCCTTCGCCGTGACGCCGAATCCAAAACCTCACAGTCCATCGAGATATGTTTAATTCCCGTGAAATAGCACTTATATTTAAGCCATCTTCATGAAGCAATATTATTTCAGCTCTTTGTTGCACCGTTAAACTTGCCATTTTATTACAATAAGTAAGTGTTCTTATAATAATATTAAAATACAAAAGTTTTACAGCAAAATAAATGCAATTCTGTTTATGTCAAATTATTTCATCGACCTAAAAATATTCATACTCTTTTTGTTTGAATCGATGCCTTACCAATGATTGAAAAGTAATAAGTACTCAGATATAGCATTTTAGACCTTGCTGAACCTAGCGTGACAAAGAATGTAATTTGAAAAGTGGTAAACATTTTTAGACCGCGACCGTACTACGGTACTATGTATGTATAGTAGTAGTATATCTTGGAAACCACATTTTAAGTTTACAATACATAACTGGATACATACCTAGTATTTTTCTAAACAAAACTTAGGTTCTTATAATAGTGTTATTAAAATAATCTTTTCAGCAAAATAAACAGTCGGATTTGTTGTACATTAATACCTTTTGCAAGTCATTATGGGCAACTACGGAACCCTACACTGCGCGTGGCCCGACACGCACTTGGCCGGTTTTTTAATATATTTTTTAAAATACTTAATAAGCAATTTTGTCTGGACTTTAAAAGAGACTATGATCTCTCAGTTTGTTTCCGGTGTTTCTTCTCAGGGCAGTCAGGTAGGAAACACAAGCCTGATCTAGCTTAATTTAAAAATAAATATGAGTTTGTTTACGTGTTTGTAATGAACCTATGAACAAAGAAATGATTTTACTTTGAATTTGACTACCCAATTATACATTCAATGTGAAAAAATAACCAGAAGTAAGATTTTAAGAGGATTTCCAGACGTATTTTGTTGTAACTTATATGTATGTTGTACTGAATAAATTGAAACGCGGACAGACTACACCTGTGCAACTGTTTATGCGGGACGCGGGGCGTACATGACCCTACATTAGTTAGCACATGCCCAGCAAACATTTTTGTCATATAATCAAACCTTTTTATGACCTTGGGTCTTATTAAAGTTAAATTACAGTAAATTTTTTAACTCTTCGTCAGGTACTGGTGCATTATGGGTGCATAATAGGATCATTGACGAATAAAGACTATGTTATCGTTCTAGGTGGGATGCATGATAGATGCCCGACTATATTTAAAATATGTGTAAGTAATTTTCTGTGCATGACTAGGAAAAATATAATAAAATAAAAAATGTAATGTTCTCTGAAATTCCATTTAACAAATGCTTAAGAGAAACTAAATTAAATCACGAACTGAGATTGATTTGTTCTAAAGTCACCAATGCTAAATATCTTGACATGGATTTTAGTGTACGACGACCTCGTCGTTATATGTTTCCCCGCCACGTATGTCAATAAGTATTAAGAGAAATTTTGCGAACTAATTATCGAATTCAACAAAACAATTTCCAGATGAAATCAACAGTGTATGAGCCTGTATTGTTGGATAAGTCGACTCAAACAGACATAGCAACATTGAATGATAGTGTCTAGAGTTTGAGCTAAGATCGGGTAAGGTTTACAGAGATCAGTGGAAGCGATTAATTCATCCAGTCTCAGCCCAAGGCAAAGGTCTAACATATACTGTGGTAGCACAGCGATGAATTATAATCCTAACTACACCTAATATTAATAAAATGTCTTACCAAACCTTACTGATGCTCCTGATGGTGTTCTTGAGTGGACCTATAAGATTAACTCATAATTTTGGCCAAAATGACAAGAGAATCGTATAAATACCACAGAGTCCAATTCGGCGAAGTCCTACTCCAGACCACGATGCACGTTTGCGGTTCACAAAACTTTATAATGTTCGATAAGTTACAAATGTTCGACTTTTATCACAGTTTACCGATGCCAGCACTAGATCAGGCGGCATTCAAGACGGTTTACAGCACGAATTCACATCGACACCACTATGACTCGCGGAGCACCCATGTGCTTTCAAGGGGCGATAATTCCAATAGAGGACAAAACCGTACGTATTAATTTACTTGTCAATCGCTCACAACCTCGTCGGACAACTTCATATAGCGACGGTTGTGAGGTTGTTAATTACTATAATTAACTCAAAAACTCAAAATTACAATAAACTGCGTGGGCGAAGAAAACTTTTATACCGGGAAACGGCAATGAACCAAAATGAGTGAATGACAGTTCAGTGTGACCATAGTCAAAATTTACAATAGACTAAACTAAACGTTACTAAATCGATATAATCGACTTGACCTATCACAAATAATATTTCTATTTCAAACATCCACCCGCCCCGGACCGGCCTACCGGTCCGCTAATCAGTTTGTAGACGTGACAACGTTGCAACCGCTCTCCTCAGAATCGAACCGTCCACCAAGACCTCAGCAAATCGGGGAACTCCATCAGCCCCAGTTACCAAAAGAAGGATGCGCCCCCTGCGCCATCTGAGTGGCGGAAGGTTAGCCTCCTTGATCAAAACGAGGTCTCCAATCTTGGGTGGATCGGTCTTGTCGGTCCACTTAACGCGTTGCTGGAGTATGTGCAAATATTCCAAATTCCAGCGTTTCCAAAAGCTCTGAGTAATCTGGCGTACCAATTCAAAACGCGAGAGACGACCAGGTCTCGTATCAATATAGGGGTACTCAGGCAAGGCGACAAGTGGGCGACCAATAAAAAAATGGCCCGGCGTAAGGGCCTCCAAATCATTCGGATCTGAGGAGATCGGGCACAATGGCCGAGAGTTCAAAACGGCCTCAATCTTACAAAACACAGTTGCGAGTTCCTCAAATGTAAGGACAGATTCACCGATTGTCCTGCGCAAGTGTGTTTTGGCCGATTAAGCCGTAGCCTTACCTGATAAAGTTACTTCTCACAGTTTGGGGTTAGTGGGGAAAACAACCAATTTATCCCACGTCGGACAAGCCTATCACCTATATCAGCCTTGTTGGTTTCAAGAAAATTAACAACATCATTCAAATAATTATACGTGCCCTTGAAGTTAGTGCCGCAGTCAGAGCGGATCAAGGAAGGCAGCCCTCTGCGGGATACAAATCTGTCAAATGTGGCTACAAACGCCTCGGTCGTAAGCGAGGAGACCAGTTCCAAATGAACGGCCTTTGCGGAAAGACAAACAAAAACGCACAAGTAGGCCTTAACAGTCTTGCTGTTTCGAAGTGTCGACGTTTTCACCAAAAAGGGACCAGCGAAGTCCGTGCCAACACCGTCAAACGTCCTGCGCTCAGTTACGCGATCTGCCGGTAAGTCTCCCATCAAGGGCTGCATTGTAGAAGCCTTGAGCTTATAACAAGGGATGCAGCGAAAGACTACACTCCGAATAATTCTTCGGGCCGACGAAATCCAAAACTCGCGTTGCAGAATAGCCAACAAAGCATTACAACCAGCATGCGAGTTCTTAAGGTGACGGTCAGTTGCCAACAAGCGTACCAAATGACCGTCCTTGGGTAACAAAAGGGGGTGACGTGCCCCGTAAGGGAGGTTGGCGTTCTTGAGACGCCCTCCAACGCGCAAGAGACCCGTATCGTCCAAAAAGGGGTTCAATTTAGATACAGCTCCCGATAATTTCGATCTCCCTGACTTAAGGATAGCAATCTCCTTCTCAAAATGCGCCAATTGCACAGAACGAACCCAAAAGGTGAGAGACTCCTGTCGTTCCTGTGGTGAAAGAAACGGTGTCAGATGTTTCTGTTGTGGGTGCCTCAAGTTAAAAACAAAACGCTTTATCCAAGCAGTAACACCTAACAACTTGTCGAGGGAGCTGTAACGATTCAACAAAAATCGGGGTCGAAGGCGCATTCCACCTTCTCAAGAGCGAGTGTTCGTAGACCCGGCAAATTAGAAGTATTCAAAATTGGCGTTCGAAGCCAATCAATTTCAGGTCGACTCAACCATTCCGGACCCCACTACAGCGAATGACCTATCAAACTAGGCGTCAAACATCCACGCGAGGCACAATCAGCGGGGTTGAGCTCACCTGGCACGTGTCTCCAAACAAGTTTGACTTCGGATTTCTGGATTTGGGAAACGCGGTTAGCGACAAATACCTCCAAAGTGTGGACAGAAGCCTTTAACCAACAAAGAACAATTTGGCTGTCTGTCCAGGCGTAGGTCCCATTAATACAAATGCTTTTACCCAAAGTACTAGACACGTGGTTCAATAATCGTACAAGTAGTGCTGCTCCCAAGAGCTCCAATTTCGGAATGGTCAGAGATGTCCGAAGGGGTGCAACCTTGCTCTTCGCCATGATCAGGGAAACTCTCACCTGACCTGAGGCACTGACTGTGCGCAAGTACACCACGGCCGCGTGACCACGTTCCGAGGCATCACAAAACCCGTGAAGGGTGGCTTTGTACTTCCCGGGAGGAAGGATGGGACGAGATAAGGAGATCTCGTTGACGGCAGGAAGTGAGGATACAAAAGAGGTCCATTCCTCAAAAAGAGTACCGCGTAGAGGTTCGTCCCAAGTCAATCCTGCTGTCCAAAGCTTCTGCAAGAAGCATTTTGCCCAAAACATGACAGGACAAATCCAACCATGATCAATGGTTCTGGCGACAGTAGACAATACGAGACTTTTGGTCCAAGAACAAGGCAATTTCAAGTCTACGTTATACGGTTTTTTGGGTGTGGGTAGTTGTGCTAACTGGTTTTATTCGAAATTGCTTGTGAGAAAAATTTAAATTATATAGTTATTTTTTATTCAAATCACGTTTTAATGTATAAAAGTTAAAGCTATCACTACATACCTGCTGGTTTTGCGTTATCTCTATAAACTGACAAATATCAACAAAACACATTATGGACACTTTCAACTTTGCAAAAATCCTTGACATGCAGTCATATTTTGAAGAGCGGATGGCAAGTTTTGAGGCGGAGCTGCAGAAGAAGTCACCACAAACTACCCGAAGTCTGGCGGACGAGTTTGCATCATTTAAGACTTTCGTATTGTAGACCTTGAAGTCTTTCAGTCAGCAACTCGATGTAGTCGGCCGTGAAGTTGACAATATAGAAATGCGCAGTCGCCGTAAGATGCTGTTGATTCATGGTGTGGAAGAGTGTAAAGATGAGAAGACGGCTCAGCTGGTCACGGACATTATTAAGCAGCGTCTGAATGTTGACACCTTCGTAGCTGATGACAACCGGCGTTGTCACAGGATGGGACGCCAAACTTCAAAGAACAAAGCTAGGCCCATACTGGTGAAGTTCGAAACAGTTGCGGTGCGGGATGGTGTCTGGTATGCGAAGACAAAACTTAAAGGAACAGGCATCACTTTGTCGGAGTTCTTGACACGATCGCGACATGACGCTTTCATGGCTGCACGGGCGAGGTTTGGCGTTACGCATTGCTGGACGAGAGAGGGCTACGTTCACATCCTGGGCCCCGATGGTAAGCGCTATCGTATCACCTCTGTCAGTGACTTAAACGGGATTAAGCTCGTGGACGTGGAGAAGCCTGTTACAAAACCGATTGCACCGAAAGTCAAAAGAGCTGCAGCTTCGAGGAAATAGGCTTTTTCCATTGTTATCGTACTCGTCGTATATATGTTTATAAGTCTGTTTTCTTTGGTAATGCACCTTCACTGTTTAACTTTGTTTACTATCAATTTTATTTTCTGTGTACCGCTTACAAATAATAGTTGTCACTCAATTGTGTCCCAGCTGTCATTAATGACAAACTGCCTTATAACGTTTCGTTTCGCACAAGATTTACATATCTGAATACTTGTGCTTTTAGACACTTTTTTACATATTTTATGTTATTGTTATTAATTTGCCTATTGTCTATTTTGTGTATATTTGTTAGTGTCTCAATTATAGCATGTCATCTTATTTCTAATCTAGTGCGCAACTGGCGGGTGGACAGAGTGTGAAGCTTTAGATAGATAGATAGATAAATCTTTATTGTGCAAATACAGTTGGTACAATAGCTTAAAATGTAGGTAATTGGTATACAAATAGTAAATGCACAAAGGCGGCCTTATCGCAAAGTGCGATCTCTTCCAGGCAACCTTAGGATGGACAGACTGAAAAAGACAAATTTGATGGTGTAGTGATCAGATATATACGGACACTAATAGTTATTAAATAGAATATACATACATGTATAAGTATATATCGCCTATACATACAAATACCTAATACTTAATATACATACAACCTATACTTATAAAACATATAAAATTATACATACAAACTATACATATAATACATAGCTATACATACATACATATCCATATTATAATGATATCAATGCAAAGTACAGAACCAATAAATAAATAAATACATCGAGAGAATTTCGATTAAAATGACAGGTAGTGCTTCTTTAGTGCGTCTTTAAATATGTTGAGTGATTTTGCTTGCTTAATCTCAATTGGCAGCGCATTCCACAAACGTACAGCCTGAACGGCAAAGGATTTATCGTAGAAGTTTGTGGAATGTGTTGGCATCTGCAGTCTCAGATCCACTGACGACCTCAAGGTCCTTGAATGTGTGTCATGAAGGAACTTAAAACGTTCTTTGAGATACATGGGGCTATTAGGATTGAACAGCGCATTATATAGTTGCGTAAGAATATGAGTATTCCGGCGAAGACGAATTGGGAGCCACTTGAGTCTGGATCGAAATTCAGATACATGATCATATTTGCGTAAACCAAAAATGAATCTAATACAGAAGTTTTGGAGACGCTCAAGTTTGTCAAGTTGGTCCTCATTAAGATCAAGATAGCTGACATCGGCATAATCGAGTATAGGGAGAAGCAAGGATTGTGCAAGCGCAATCTTGGTGGTTGTGGGAAGAAAGTTCCGCAGCCTACGCAACGACCCAGCTGAGGCAAACAGCCTTCGACTTGTCTCCTGTATTTGACATCCCCAAGATAAAGTTTTATCTAGATAAATCCCCAGGTTTTTTACGTTATCTGAGATAGTTAATATTTTGCCGTCGAACTGAATCTCAGGCAACTGTGACCAGTTGACCTTGGATATCATTCTGGAACTGCCAATCAGAATAATTTGTGTTTTGGATGGGTTCACTTTAAGGCCATAATTTTTACTCCACGTACAAATTTGTGCAAGGTCAAAGTTTATATTAGAAAACGCCTCTGAAATCGCTTCTAGTGGTGCCTGTGAGTATATCTGTAAATCATCTGCGTAAAGGTGGTAGGACGAAAGTAAGTGCTTAGAGATAGAATTTATGAAAATTGCGAATAGTAATGGAGATAGCACGCCACCCTGTGGTACACCGACAGTTGTGTTACACCATGACGAGTACGACTCATCAACGCGTATACGCTGTCGGCGTCCAAACAGATAACTATGAAACCAGTCAATTACCGTTGGAGATATGTTAATAGAGCGGAGTATGGCGAGCAGGATGTGGAAATCCACGGTGTTAAATGCGTTGCTAAAATCAAGTAGGGACAAAAGCGTGAGTTTTCCGCCATCCATGCCTAGCCTTATCTCATCAGTGATATGAACCAATGCTGTAGTAGTACTATGACCAGGACGAAAACCGGATTGGAATGGATTCAGGAGAGCATTCTTGGAAAGGAAAGTACAGAGTTGTGTATGTACAAGACGCTCAAGGACTTTGGAGAGGAATGGAAGTATGGATATAGGACGGAAGTCGGTAAAGGAACAGGGTTTGGATTTTTTAGGGATCGGCACAACTTGTGCATCTTTCCACGCGGATGGAAAGACTCCGCTGGTAATTGAGTAGTTCAGGATATGACAAAGGACAGAGAGGATTTCATCTAGGATAGGTAGGATCATATTTCGACTGATACAGTCATTACCAACAGCATTGGATGATATTGAGATTATGCTCTTTTTAACATCACAACCGGAAAATTGCTCGAAAACAAAAGGTGAGTAGCTGGGAGTTGGGATACGTGAAAGATCTTGTAACGTGTTTGTTTTTCTTGTCCCATCAAAGTTGGACGAAGCAGTGAAATGTGCGTTAAGCGAATCTATATTTATATCTTTGGGGATTGCGTCATTGCGCGACTTACCAACTCCCAGTGTTCTAAGAAATTTCCAAATTTTAACTGGATCTCCGCATTCAACCGAGTTGTGAATATGCTGGCGTTGTGCTTTCCTACACACCTTATTGCAGAGATTTCTGGCACGTATGTATTTTTCCAAATTTACAGGGTTTGGACGACATTTGTACTTCGCCTTGGCAGCCGCTTTCTTTGACATAAGAATTTTGATTTCGTCAGTAAGCCAAGGTGCAGGTAGGTGTTTTAATTTAATGGCACGGATTGGTGCATGCACATCGTACAGCTGAATTAACTTATCTGTAAACATTTTGACTTTGTTATCTACACAGTCTGATGAATACAAGGGAGACCAATCTATGCTACGGGCATCTGCGCAGAGCTTTACACTATCCATCCCACCGAAGTTGCGTTGCATAATAATTCTCGGTTTTGCCTTTGGTGGGCGTATTTTATATGAAAGATAGATTAAATCATGGTAAGAAAAAGTGTCTGCAGAGCACTGACCATGCTTGGATACAAAAGTAGGGGAAGAAACGAAAATGAGGTCAAGA
Organism: Euclidia mi; assembly: GCA_944739405.2. NCBI lineage: Eukaryota > Metazoa > Arthropoda > Insecta > Lepidoptera > Erebidae > Euclidia > Euclidia mi. The sequence goes on from OX123183.2 coordinate 125,047,042, forward strand.
AGAGAAGGTACAGAGTTTGGAAAATGATGTGTAGCATGAAGAGGAAGAATAGATAAATTGCTGGAATTTAAAATACGCCTAAATGTGGTGGAACGATTATCCTGCTTTAAAAGGCAGGTGTTAAAATCACCCATTATAATTGTGTGACTGTAAGAAGGTACCAAAGTTTCTAGGATGTGTTCAAAAGAAGGAAAAAAATTTATACGTAACGAAGGGGAATAATAAACACCTAGAAGAACTTTAGCACGATTTAATTCCACTTCTAAGAATAGATGCTCGCCGGCATTCGAGGGTGGAGGTTGCGGCGAGATGCTAACAATACGGTACGGAATTTGAGCACGTAGGTAAATAGCAACACCGCCACCCCCACCAACCGCACGATCATTTCTTATTAGGTGGTACCCCGGAAGAGAATATGAAGTTGATGGGAGACATGGTTTGAGCCATGACTCTGAAACGAGAATAGCATGAATGTTCCTACAGTCAAAGGTTGCCAGCATATCAGGGAAATGAGCTGGAATACTTTGGGCATTTAGATGGACTACATTAAAGTTCCCCGCGACATCAGAGAACTGAGACTGAAGAATCTCTGCAAGTGAAGGCAAACTGGTAAAACTATCATTGAGACTACTAGCAGTTAAAAAGCTGTCATCGTCACTATTTGCATCTAACATAATATGTCGAATATATAAAATAATAATATATTAATAATATATAAAAATAATTAAATATATCGATATAATAAAAAGTTATATATATTATATAGAATACTTAAATAAAAATATATTGTAAAGTGGTGTAAAGTCAAATGTCCACCCGCCAGTTGCGTGTTACAAGAAGACTATTGTAAATGTAAATAACAAACACAGCTTTATAGAAAAGAGAAACAAAGAATAAAAAAGAAAAAAATAAATAAAATTAAAATGCGTAATGAGATTTGAAACAGGTGAATATGTTGTTAACATAATTATAAAAAAAAAAAAAAAATCATAGCTTGAAGATAAAATACCAATGATTCAAATCGGCAGTACATGTACGTCATGCAAATGACATAACTGACATATGATATTAGGATAGGTACGTCAAAGTGAAAAATATTGTGGAAGTAAATTATCAAGTTATGAAGAAGGTAGAAAAATAATACAAATTCACCCACTCACAAAAAGAAACAAACAAGAAACCTATTTTTTTGAAGCCGCGGTCCGCTTGGTTTTCGCAGCAGCCTTCCCCGCAGGTTTCTCTGGGTCTGCGACTTTAATCTTGTTGAGGTCGCCCAAGCACAGCACCCGATGCCGATGACCATCCGCGCCAAGGACGAATACCGAGCCCTCCCTGGTCCAGCACTTCGTCACGCCAAACTTCTCCCGCGCTGCCATGAACGCCATATGTCGCGTTCGGGTCAAAAACTCAGACAGCGTTACACCGGATCCCTTCAATTTAGTTTTGGCGAACCATATGCTGTCTCGAACTGATGTGCTCCGGAACTTGACGAGAATAGGTCTAGGCTTATTTGCTTGGTGACGGCCCATTCGATGACAACGCTTGATATCGTCTGTAGTGAATGTATCAAACTTCAGCCGTTGCTTCACCACTTGGACGACCATTTGAGCTGTATCCTGACTCTTCTCCTCCTCAACGCCATGCAGAAGAATCATATTTCGACGGCTGCGTGTCTCCATACTGTCCACAGTGCGGGCGACGGACTCCAACTGTTGCGAGAAGGACTTAAGTGACTGGATTATGAAGTCCTTGAAGGCCCCAAATTCTTCTGCCAAGCTGCCCGTACCAGTAGAGCTCTTCTTGAGGAGATCCGCTTCGAACTTGGCCATCCTTTCCTCAAAATATTGTTGTATATTATGGATAGAGGATTCCATGCTGCAGCGTGTGACTGTGTTAGTGCTATTAATGTTGTGTATATATGGAGATAACACTAGACTGGCAGGTATTCAACCTCAACTATGTTTATATGACATTAAATATATTTATACTTTATTTAAACTATTTTATTTAAAATAATTTTAACAGCTGTTTTAAACTAAGTGTTTACTCAACTACCCACCAATGTATAACTGCGCTTTACTGCGTGATATTCAATATTATAGTAATTAATATAATTAGTTATTTATATACTATACACTTCTTTAATATATATATATATATATATATATATATATATATATATATATTATATTATTCTGTATTATCACTTTTATGTATTATTATTCTGTATTTCTTATCAATTCTCATAACTTGCGTCATTTCTTAAATTAACTTGGTTTCTTTGTCCATTTTTCCAGCACTTTTTTTTTACTTCGGAGTTTAGGGTTAAATATTTGTAGTAGGTACTAGGCAGGTACATTACCTATAAGAGCGGCCCGTGACAAAGTGGCGTCCACTCGAATCTTTAAAAAATTCGCGAGGTAAAACGCGTTCGTCACCGTCTGGTTTATAAATGGGTCATCATCATCATCATCCGAGCGTTATCCCGGTTGCATCCAGGCCTTTGCCTTGGAGCCCGGGCGCCACTGTCTAGTCTAACCAGATTTGACTGAATATTAGTTTTCCACAGAGCGACTGTTTTCTTACTATAACATATATTACCATTTAATTTAGGGCACGGAGGGTGTGACTTTTTGTGGCTGGTCACCCATCTATAAACCAGACGGTGACGAACGCGTTTTACCTTGCAAATTTTTGCGAGGATTAACCTTGCGAATCGATAGATTCGAGCGGTCGCCACTTTGCCACGGGCTGCTCACTTTATACACCACATGTGCGTACTTATTTGAATCCAAAACATTTTAATATAGACCTGCTGGTCAATATTATGTGGCTCCAGGATTATGTTGCTTGAGTATTTTTGCTTGAATACTTTAGCTTACTATTAAACGCATAATTGTATACCATAATCTGTTTATTTATTTGGCTCCTTTAAGACATACATATACCCGTCAATCAATACTTAATGGTTTCACATTACAATTATTTAAATTTTAGTTTTCCATACATAGGATGATCCAGTGACTTTATATTCATTACGTCCATGCATTGTCAAATCCGAAAGCATACTATATTAATCCGCTTTAAATATGAACTGATACTGATAATCTTATGCACAATAGCTTATATGAATATTATGTGGCTCCATTACGTATGTACGCCACGCCATATCTGCGTACTTATATGAATTTGGGTCGATTGGCTGATATGAAATATCATCATCATATCAGCGAAACGACGTCCATTGCTGGACATAGGTTGACCGGCCACAAAAGATCACATCCCTCCGTGCCTCGTAAAGCACGTAAAGCCATCGGTTTCGGTTATCATCTTTGACAGTCGTTAAGGCAATCAGTGCCCTCAAATATCTGGTCTAAACCATAAAATATGCCCACGCCTTCGGGTTGTAGAGGTCAGACGGCAGTCACTATGTGGAAAAGCTAATATTCTGTCAAGTCTAGGCAACTATGTATTATGAAAATGTTTCTGAAATTTCTTTCGAAACACAATACCCACGATGGAGTTCCTTCGGACATCTTTTTTTATTAATGTGAAACATTTGCAGAATAGAAAATAATAGTTTATTTGTGGGAATACTGTTTACAAAGTTGTTAACTGTTTTTAAGTTCTATTGAATAATATAGATAGAGTACTAATATCATCATTTAAAAGTGATAGGAATTAATTATTTGGTAGAAAATTGTGACTGGCAGAACTTTTAGCTTTGGTAGAAAATTTGGCAGAATCTGTGGTAGAAAATAGTTACTTTGAAAGAAATGGTTATTTTGAAAGATATAGTTGTTTTTGTATGATTAGTAGTTTTAATGGAAATTGTAGATTTGGTAGAAATTGTAGGTTTGGTAGCAATAGTTGTTATGGCACAAATGGTTGGTTTGAGATAATGGTAGATTTGGTAGAAATGTTAGTTATGACACAAATTGTAGACATGGTAGGTTTTGTAGTTTTAAAAGAAATTTGGTAGAAAACGGTAATAGTAGTCAACCAAAACTACCATATTACCGGAATAACGTTCTGATAATGATGATTGGTAGTAGGTGGTTTATTATTATTACAATGTCCGCTATTGTATATAAACTTCTTTGGTGTCTCAATGTTGATCTGATAGTGTAGAAAAATGGTCACAATAAATTGATGATGCCTTTTGCAGTCCAATAAAGGACTTAAGCCTCTCCACGTGGTAGTTTTGGTAGTAGGACAGTGAAGATAAAACAACGCGCTTATAATGTCTAGTTGGTGTTATTAGTATTACATGGCTATGAATAGCTGCTTACTATCAGGTGGGCAGACAGTAGCTCGTTTGCCACCTCTACTGTATAAAAGCGGTCAAGTGCGTGTCGGGCCACGTTTTCACGTTATGTAGTGTGTACCCATGGGAGCTACCCGTATACATTACTTTTTTCAAAATAAGTTATTGTACAGTTTTGTCCGCGTGGTTACAATGCATAACCATGGCAAATTTCAGCTCTCTAGTGGTTATAGTTTTTCCGTAAAACCGCGGATGGACAGACGGACATGGTGCAACTATAAGGGTTCCTTGTGTTTACTACGGAACCCTAAAAAAGATTTATAGCTAGGTATTCATGACCAAATCCTTGTGTGATAAGCATAAACACAAGTGTTAGTTCTATGTCTGGATGTAATTTGTGCATAATTATAACATATATTATTTATCTGACTGCCTCATTGTTCTACGGATAATTTACTACTGCTGATCATGAGTTCCGGGTCGGGTTTGTTTCCTTGGTAGGGCTGACCAATTTTTGCTAAGATTCTTAATAATTAGTTTCGACTCGGATCGTCATAAAAACAATTTCAAGTCATGGAACCCGAATGTCATGAAAATCTAAAGAAGTCATCATTTAAGGCTAGCTCAGCTAATTGAGAGTGCCTGAGAGGATTCTGGTAAAAATTTGAACAGTGCCTTTCAACCTGCTTCTTTTCCCTCCTTCTCTTCCTCCTGGTAGGCAGCGAGTTGGATGTGTTTCTTTGCTATTTCTTTTGTAATGCTGAGAAAACACAGGCATGTGTATGAGCCACAGATAGCTTACTATCAAGTATGCCGCTGACTCGTCAGCCACCGATGAATGCAATAAATAAAATTAAACAAGTCTACTAATAATCGTGCAATTAATGAACTTAATCCTGGAGCTTCGTAGTATTGATCGGTTGGTTAGATGGATAGCTTATAGTATTTTGACTGGATTTAAATAAGTATACAGATATATAATGTGAAGTATAATGTGGAGCCACATCACATTGATTTGTTTTTATATAAGTTTACTGGATTCAAATAAGTACGTACGATGGAGCATGTAATCAGAGTTAAATAATACGTAAATCTACAACATAATGCTAGCAAATAAATCCATGGCTGCTATAATTTCACTCGTGGATCTAACAATGCATGGTTATAATAAATATAATTCCTCTGGATCAACTTATGTATGGAAAATAGATAGGGATTTCATCTAATTATAATAAATATCTATGGGCCTTATCCGAAGGCGCAAGGTCACTCAGAGGGCAATGGAGAGAGCTAATCTTGGAGGTTTCCTGTGCAAGATCGAATCAGAAATAAGGAAATCCGCAGGAGAACCCTTTGGTTCTCCTGCGGATTTCCTCATTTCATATCATACATAGCTTGCCAGATAGTCAAGCTGAAGTGGCAGTGGTCAGGGCACATATCTCGAAGTTGAGGCCGTGGAGGCAGAAGGGTTCTGAAGTGGTGGCCACATACCGGATGACGCCGCAGAGGAAATCCTCCAAGATGGATCGACGATCTCGTTAAGAACTCGGGAAGCGGTTGGATGCGGGCGGCTCAAGACTGGTATGTGTGGAGAACCTTGGGGGAGGCCTATGTCTAGCAGTGGACGTCGTTTGGCTGATATGATGATGAATTGATGATATTTCATCATACAAGCCAAACGACCCAAATTACCAAACCCAAATAAAGCGGATCAATATAGTATGCTTTCGGATTTGACAATGTATGGACGTAATGAATATAAATTCAATGGAACATCTTATGAATGGAAAACCAAAATTTAAATAATTGTGATGTGAAACCATTAAGTATTGATTGATGGGTATATGTATGTCTTAAAGGAGCCAAATAAATATACAGATTATGGTATACAATTATGCGTTAAATAGTAAGCTAAAATATTCAAACAAAAATACTCAACTAACATAATCCTGGAGCCACATAATGTTAACCAGCAGGTCTAATATAATATATAGTTTTGGATTCAAATAAGTACGCACATGTGGAGTATAAAGTGAGCGGCCCGTGGCAAAGTAGCGACCGCTTGAATCTATCAATTCACAAGGTTAAGCGGGTTCGTCACCGTCTGGTTTATAGATGGGTGACCGGCCACAAAAAGTCACACCCTCCGTGCCTCAGAGAGCACGTTAAGCCGTCGGTTCCAGCTGTCTTCAAAAAGATCCTTGACAATCGTTACGAGGAATTAGTACCCGCGAACATCCTGACTCTGGTCTAAACCATAGCATATGGCTATCCAATAGGGTTGAGGTCAGACGGCAGTCGCTCTGTGGAAATGGTAAAATTCTGTCAAATCTGGTTAGACTAGAAAGCGGAGCCCGGGCTCCAACGCGAAGGCCTAGATGCAACTGGCATAACGCTCGGACCATGGTGATGATTTGGCATAATTATTATACAGCATAAATGGAGCCAAATAGTATACAAGAAACGGAAAATATCGGACTTAAATAGTATTTCAATTATCAAGTAGACATAGGATCATTATAGTGCTGGTAAGAATGTATAAAATGGTTATATCATTTATTATTATTATTACACGGAGCAAGTACTGAAGTAACTTGTCCCTGGAACCACATAATGATAATTGTCACGTCTGGATTCAAATAAGAACGCTCGCATGGCATATAATTCGGAGCCAAAAAGTTTACTTCGGTCTGAGATATATGGCCGTTACGGATCCAGTTTTGTTCGGAACTTCAGCCAAATTCATCACGAATACATCAAAATTTTATTGAATATGTTTGGCAACGTCTTGCCATGAATGGCAACATTGTGAAAAAGTCTAAAATATATTCCATAGAGCAAATGTTATTCGAGTGCAAAGGTGGATCAAGTAAATAACGGCAATACCGCGTGATCAACCAAGTCCGCAAACAGTCGTTTATATATATATATCCGATCCGTAACGGCCATATATCTCAGACCGACGTCAACTTGTTGGCTCCGAATTATACCATACGTGCGTCCTTATTTGAATCCAGACGTGACAATTATAAATATGTGGTTCCAGGTCAAGTTACTTTAGTACTTGCGCCGTGTAATAATAATATATGATATAACCATTTTATACATTCTTCATCATCATCATCATCAGCCTTTAACAGTCCACTGCTGGACTAGGCCTCTCCTTTGAAAGGAGGAATTGGCCTACTATACCACGCTGGCCAAACGGGTTGGTATAGGGTTTGTATCAAGTTTTCCGTCTCTTACAGTGCTGTTCTCTGCATAATATGCTCCCTCTGTCGGCTCTTACGACACCCATGGGATGATATGGGGTGGTGACCATCCGTATTCTTAATCCGTCACCACACGGTCAATACATTCTTACCAGCACAATAATGATCCTATTTCTACTTGATAATTTTAGTACTATTTAAGTCCGTATGTTCCATTTCTTGTCTACTATTTGGCTCCATTTATTGTGTATAATATTTATGCCAAATCATCACCATCCTCCGAGCGTTATGTCAGTTGCATGCAGGCCTTCGCCTTGGAGCCCGGGCGCCGCTTTCTAGTCTAACCAGATTTGACAGTATATTAGCTTTTCGACAGAGCGACTGCCGTCTGACCTTCGCAACCCGAAGGGATAGCCATATTCTATGGTTTAGACTAGAGTCAGGGTGTTCGCGGGTACTGATTCCTCGTAACGACTGTCAAGGATCCTTTTGATGACAGCTGGGACCGACGGCTTAAAATGCTCTCCGAGGCACGGAGGGTGTGACTTTTTGTGGCCGGTCACCCATCTATAAACCAGACGGTGACGAACGCGCTTAACCTTGCGAATCGATAGATTCGAGCGGTCACCACTTTGCCACGGGCCGCTCATTTTATACGCCACATGTGCGTACTTATTTGAATCCAAAACTATATATTATATTAGACCTGCTGGTTAATATTATGTGGCTCCAGGATTATGTTAGTTGAGTATTTTTGTTTGAATATTTTATCTGACTATTTAACGCCTAATTGTATACCTATATAATCTGTATATTTATTTGGCTCCTTTAAGACATGCATATACCCGTCCATCATTACTTAATGGTTTCACATTACAATTATTTAAATTTTAGTTTTCCATTCATCAGATGATCCATTGAATTTATATTCATTACTTCCATACATTGTAAAATCCGAAAGCATACTATATTGATCCTCTTTAAATATTATGAACTGATACTGATAATCTTATGCACACAAGCTAATGGATATTATGTGGCTACATTTCTTTACACGCCGCGCCATATCTGCGTGCTCATATGAATTTGGGTAGTTTGGCTGGTATGATGAAATATCATCAATTCATCATCATATCTTCATCATTGTTATTATTTTTGGGAATAAATGAATTATTAAATGAAATTAATTATTATACCAGCCAAACGACGTCCACTGCTGGACATAGGCCTCCCCCAAGGTTCTCCACACATACCGATCTTAAGCCGCCTGCGTCCAACCGCCACCCGCGTTCTTAACGAGATCGTCGATCCGCCTTGCGGGGGGCTTTCCTCTGCGGCGTCATCCGGTATGTGGCCTCCACTTCAGAACTTTTCTGCCTCCACGGCCTCAACTTCGAGATATGTGCCCTGACCATTGCCACTTCAGCTTGACTATCCCGAGAGCTATGTCTTTTGTTCTCCGGCGGATTTCCTTATTTCTGATTCGATCTCGCACAGGAAACCTCTTAGAACAGCTCTCTCCATCGCCCTCTGAGTGACCTTGCGCCTTCGGATAAGGCCCATAGATATTTAATATCATTAGATGAAATCCTTATCTATTTTCCATACATAAGTTGATCCAGAGGATTTATATTTAATATAACCATGCATTGTTAGATCCACGAGTGAAAGCATAGCAGACATGGAGTTATTTGCTAGCATTATGTCGTTGATTTACGTATTATTAAACTCTGATTACATACTGCATCGTACGTACGTATTTGAATCCAGTAAACTTATATAAAAACAAATTAATGGGATTTGGCTCCACATATATTTTACATGCCATATCTGTATACTTATTTAAATCCAGTCATAATACTACCAGCTAACCAACCGATCAATACTATGAAGCTCCAGGATTAAGTTCATTAATTGCATGATTATTAGTAGTATGGTAAACTATTTTCTATTTAAAACTATTATTACAATTGTACTCAAAATTATATGCCATATTCTGTTTACTTAATTGGCTCCAGTAAAAGGTTATACAATACATTCGCTCATGAGGACTACGCAGTTCTAGAACGACATGAATGAAGTATTCTTTTTTTATACTACAAGGGTGGTAGCGGCTAACCGTTGCCCATAGAAGCCAGTGATGCCAACCTGGCATCACTTGCGCGTTGTGGACCTTAGGAAAAAGAGGAGCGGGCAAAGTTTTCTTGGCACTCTCCCCTCCAATCTCCCTCCCCTTCTCATTCTCTCTTCCTTTTCCTATTGAAAAGGAAAAGAGCGTGAAAAGGCGGATTAGAGCCTCCAGTACTCTTATTCACCTAATGAAACGCAACAGCATTTACAATACTGTCACTTTACGATGATGATGTCGATGGTCTGTGTGAGGGTAGTATTTCCACGGTCGAGCGATTCAAGTAGTAACCAGCGTGGCCCTACCACCTTTTAGAATTTGCAAAATTTACAGTACTATGTTGATATGATTTTCGGCTAACATTTCTACCAAAACTACAATTTCTACCAAATATACCATTATCTCAAACCAACCATTTGTGCCATAACAACTATTGCTACCAAAACTAAGATTTCTACCAAAACTACAAATTCATACAAAAACAACCATTTCTTCCAAAACTACCATTTATTTCAAAGTTACCATTTTCTACCACAGATTCTGCCAAATTTTCTACCAAAGCTACAAGTTCTGCCATATACAATTTTCTACCAAAAACTTAATTCCTATCAGTTTTAAATGATGATATTAGTCAATTAATCAGCCTATCGCAGTCCACTGCTGGACATAGGCCTCTCCCAACACGCGCCACAGTACTCGGTCCTCCGCATCCAGTCTGTCCCAGCCACCTTTTTCAGGTCGTCGGTCCTCCTAGCCGGGGGCCGCCCTACCTTACGTTTGCCGAGGCGTGGTCTCCACTCTAGGGGACACGCTTGCTCCATCGGCCATCAGTCCTTCTACAGATATGGCCAGCCCACTGCCACTTGAGCCTACTGATTCTGTGAGCTATGTCGGTAACTTTGGTTCTGTGTCGGATAACTTCGTTTCGGATTTTATCCTTCAAAGAGACGCCAAGCATAGCCCTTTCCATAGCTCGCTGCGTGACTTTTAGTTTATGGACTAGTCCCACTGTGAGTGTCCAAGTCTCGGCACCGTACGTCATAACAGGTAGGATATTAGTACTCTATCTATAGATAGATAGATAGATAGATAAATCTTTATTGTGCAAATACAGTTGGTACAAATTAGGTATAATAACTTATATGTAGGTATACAAATGGTAAATGCACAAAGGCGGCCTTATCGCAAAGTGCGATCTCTTCCAGGCAACCTTAGGATGGACAGACTGAAAAAGAGAAGTTTGATGGTGTAGTGATCATATATATATGGACACTAATAGTTATTTAAATATAATGTACATAGATGTGTAGGTATATATTACCTATACATAGGTACAAATAATACGTAATATACATACTAACTATACATATAATACATATATAATTATACATACATACAATACATATAATACATAGCTATATAATACATACATATACATATAATGATATCAATTTCGATTATAATGACAAGTAGTGCTTCTTTAATGCGTCTTTAAATATATTAAGTGATTTTGCTTGCTTAATCTCAATTGGCAGTGCATTCCACAAACGTACAGCCTGAACAGCAAAGGATTTATCGTAGAAGTTTGTGGAATGTGTCGGCATCTGCAGTCTCAGATCCACTGACGACCTCAAGGTCCTTGAATGTGTGTCATGAAGGAACTTAAAACGTTCTTTGAGATACATGGGGCTATTAGGATTAAACAGCACATTATACAGTAGCATAAGAATATGAGTATTCCGGCGAAGACGAATTGGGAGCCACTTGAGTCTGGATCGAAATTCAGATACATGATCATATTTGCGTAAACCAAAAATGAATCTTATACAGAAGTTTTGGAGACGCTCAAGTTTGTCAAGTTGGTCCTCATTAAGATCAAGATAGCTGACATCGGCATAATCGAGTATTGGGAGAAGCAAGGATTGTGCAAGCGCAATCTTGGTGGTTGTGGGAAGAAAGTTCCGTAGCCTACGTAATGACCCAGCTGAGGCAAACAGCTTTCGACTTGTCTCCTGTATTTGACATCCCCAAGATAAAGTTTTATCTAGATAGATCCCCAGGTTTTTTACGTTATCTGAGATTGTTAATATTTTACCGTCGAACTGAATCTCAGGTAACTGCGGCCAGTTGACCTTGGAGATCATTCTGGAACTGCCAATCAGAATAATTTGTGTTTTAGATGGGTTTACTTTAAGGCCATAATTTTTACTCCACGTACAAATTTGCGCCAGGTCAAAGTTTATATTAGAGAACGCCTCTGAAATCGCTTCTAGTGGTGCCTGTGAGTATATCTGTAAATCATCTGCGTAAAGGTGGTAGGACGAAATTAAGTGCTTAGAGATAGAATTTATGAAAATTGCGAATAGTAATGGAGATAGCACGCCACCCTGCGGTACACCGACAGTTGTGCTACACCATGACGAGTACGACTCATCAACGCGTATACGCTGTCGGCGTCCAAACAGGTAACTATGAAACCAGTCAATTACCGTTGGAGATATGTTAATAGAGCGGAGTATGGCAAGCAGGATGTGGAAATCCACGGTGTTAAATGCGTTGCTAAAATCAAGTAGGGACAAAAGCGTGAGTTTTCCACCATCCATGCCTAGCCTTATCTCATCAGTGATATGAACCAATGCTGTAGTAGTACTATGACCAGGACGAAAACCAGATTGGAATGGATTCAGGAGAGCATTCTTGGAAAGGAAAGTACAGAGTTGTGTATGTACAAGACGCTCAAGGACTTTGGAGAGGAATGGAAGTATGGATATAGGACGGAAATCAGTAAAGGAACAGGGTTTGGATTTTTTAGGGATCGGTACTACTTGTGCATCTTTCCACGCGGATGGAAAGACACCGCTGGTAATTGAGTAGTTCAGGATATGGCAAAGGACAGAGAGGATTTCATCTAGAATAGGCAGGATCATATTTCGACTGATACAGTCATTACCAACAGCATTGGATGAGATAGAAATTATGCTCTTTTTAACATCACAACCGGAAAATTGCTCGAAAACAAAAGGTGAGTAGCTGGGAGTTGGGATACGTGAAAGATCTTGTAACGTGTTAGTTTTTCTTGTCCCATCAAAGTTGGACGAAGCAGAGAAATGTGGGTTAAGCGAATCTATATTTATATCTTTGGGGATTGCGTCATTGCGCGACTTACCAACTCCCAGTGTTCTAAGAAATTTCCAAATTTTAACTGGATCTCCGTTTTCAACCGAGTTGTGAATATGCTGGCGTTGTGCTTTCCTACACACCTTATTGCAGAGATTTCTGGCACGTATGTATTTTTCCAAATTCACAGGGTTTGGACGGCATTTGTACTTCGCCTTGGCAGCCGCTTTCTTTGACATAAGTATTTTGATTTCGTCAGTAAGCCAAGGTGCAGGTAGGTGTTTTAATTTAATGGCACGGATTGGTGCATGCACATCGTAGAGCTGAGTTAATTTGTCTGTAAACATATTGACTTTGATATCTACACAGTCTGATGTGTACAAAGGAGACCAATCTATACTACGGGCATCTGCGCAGAGCTTTACAATGTCCATCCCACCGAAGTTGCGTTGCATAATAATTCTCGGTTTTGTCTTTGGTGGACGTATTTTATATGAAAGATAGATTAAATCATGGTAAGAGAAACTGTCTGCAGAGCACTGACCATGTTTGGATACAAAAGTAGGGGAAGAAACAAAAATGAGGTCAAGAAGAGAAGGTACAGAGTTTGGGAAATGGTGTGTAGCATGAAGAGGAAGAATAGATAAATTGCAAGAATTTAAAATACGCCTAAATGTGGTGGAACGATTATCCTGTTTTAAGAGGCAGGTGTTAAAATCACCCATTATAATTGTGTGACTGTAAGAAGGTACCAAAGTTTCTAGGATGTGTTCAAAAGAAGGGAAAAAATTTATACGTAACGAAGGGGAATAATAAACACCTAGAAGAACTTTAGCACGATTTAGTTCCACTTCTAAGAATAGATGCTCGCCGGCATTCGAGGGTGGTGGTTGCGGCGAGATGCTAACTATTCGGTACGGAATTTGAGCACGTAGGTAAATAGCAACACCGCCACCACCACCAACCGCGCGATCATTTCTTATTAGGTGGTACCCCGGAAGAGAATATGAAGTTGATGGGAGACATGGTTTGAGCCATGATTCTGAAACGAGAATAGCATGAATGTTCCTACAGTCAAAGGTTGCCAGCATATCAGGGAAATGAGCTGGAATACTTTGGGCATTTATATGGACTACATTAAAGTTCCCTGCGACGTCAGAGAACTGAGACTGAAGAATGTCTGCAAGTGAAGGCAAACTAGTAAAACTGTCATTGAGACTACTAGCAGTTAAAAAGCTGTCATCGTCACTATTTGTATCTAACATAATACATCGACTATATTAAATAACAATATATTTATAATATATAATTAATTAACTATATCAATACAATAAAACGTTATATATTTATATTATATAGAATACTTAAATAAAAATATATTGTAAAACGGTGTAAAGTCAGTCCACCCGCCAGTTGCGTGTTACAAGAAGAGTATTGTAAATAACACTACATAGCTTTATGGAAGAAAGAAACAAAGAGAAAAAACAATTAAAATGCGTAATAAAATTTGAGCCAGGTGAATTTGTTAAATAAGTAAAATAAAAAAATAAAAAAAGTATATATAAAACAAAATAATATTTGACATAGGCTGAGGATAAAATACCAATGATTCAGATTGGCAGTAGTACGTCAAGCAAGTGACATAACTGACATATGATACGTCAAAGTGAAAAATACTGTGAAAGTTAAAACTAAATACAATTCTATGTTATGAAGAAGGTAGAAAAAATAATATAAATTCACCCAGTCGCAAAAACAAACAAACAAGAAACCTATTTTTTCGAAGCCGCCGTCCGCTTGGTTTTCGCAGCAGCAACCTTCCCCACAGGTTTCTCTGGGTCTGCGACTTTAATTTTGTTGAGGTCGCCCAAGCACAGCACCCGATGCCGACGACCATCCGCGCCAAGGACGAATACCGAACCCTCCCTGGTCCAGCACTTCGTTACGCCAAACTTCTCCCGCGCTGCCATGAACGCCACATGCCGCGTTCGGGTCAAAAACTCAGACAGCGTTACTCCGGACCCCTTCAACTTAGTTTTGGCGAACCATATGCTGTCTCGAACTGGTGTGCTCCGGAACTTGACGAGAATAGGTCTAGGCTTATTTGGTTGGAGACGGCCCATTCGATGACAACGTTTGATATCTTCCGTAGTGAATGTATCAAACTTCAGCCGTTGCTTCACCACTTGGACGACCATCTCAGCTGTTTTCTATATTATTCAATAGAACTTATGACGTGTAAATTTTATTAATGTTGACCTTTAATTTAAAATGTGTCATAGTAAGACTTATGTAATAGCACTATAGTATTTAAGATTATATATATTTTTTATGGTAATAAGCGGCAAACGAGCAGACGGATCGCCTGATGGTAAGCAATTACCGCCGCCCATGGACACAAGCAACACCACAGGAGTAACAAGTGCGTTGCCGCCCCTTGGGGTTGGGAAAAGGGATAGTATGAGGAGTGGGATGAGGGAGAAGGAATAGGGGATAGGGCCTCCGGTACTCTCACTCACCGAACGAAACGCAACAGTTTAGGTACTGTTACTTTACGTCGATTTTCTGTGAGAGGGTAGTACCTACCCGGTCGAGCCGGCCCATTCATGCTGAAATCAGCAAGGCTTTACAACCTTGAATTTAATGTAAAAGGAACATTCGCCGGTGACGGCAAAATACTATGAACTTAAAAACAGTAAACAACTTTGTAAACAGTATTCCAACAAATAAACTATTATTTTCTATTCTGTAAATGTTTCACATTAATAAAAAAAGATGTCAGAAGGAACTCCATCGTGGGTATTGTGTTTCGAAAAAAGTTTCAGAAGCATTTTCATAATAGATGCCTAGACTTGACAGAATATTAGCTTTTTCACAGAGCGACTGCCGTCTGGCCTCTACAACCCGAAGGCGTAGGCATATTTCATGGTTTAGACCAGATATTTAAGGGCACTGATTGCCCTAACGACTGTCAAAGATGATAACCGAAACCGATGGCTTTACGTGCTTTACGAGGCACGGAGGTATGTGATCTTTTGTGGCCGCTCACCCTATTTCCAGCAGTGGACGTCGTTTGGCTGATATGATGATGATATTTCATATCAGCCAAACGACCCAAATTCATATAAGTACGCAGATATGGCGTGGCGTACATACATAATGGAGCCACATACTATTCATATAAGCTACTAGAGGACACCAGCAGCTACGCCTGTTTTTTTTTTAAATTTACCCGTTATGGCCGAGCCCATGGGAATTTTGGCTAATCCCTTCTTAGTGCACCCCTACGGTCCCCAAGGAACATACATACATGCCAAATTTCAAATTCCTGCGCCCAAAAGTTTCGGCTGTAGCGTGTCTGTCAGTCAGTTAGTAACGCAAGGAGTTTATATATTAAGATTATGCATAAAATTATATCAGTATCAGTTCATATTTAAAGCGGATTAATATAGTATGCTTTTGGATTTGACAGTGCATGGACGTAATGAATATAAATTCACTGGATCATCCTATGTACGGAAAACTAAAATTTAAATAATTGTAATGTCAAACCATTAAGTATTGACTGACGGGTATGTGTATGTCTTAAAGGAGCCAAATAAATATACAGGTTATGGTATACAATTATGCGTTAAGTAACATAATCCTGGAGCCACATAATATTGACCAGCAGGTCTATATTATAAAGTTTTGGATACAAATATGTACGCACATGTGGCGTATAAAGTGAGCGGCCCGTGGCAAAGGGGCGACCGCTCGAATCTATCGATTCGCAAGGTTGAGCGCATTCGACACCGTCTGGTTTATAGATGGGTGACCAGCCACAAAAAGTCACACCCTCCGTGCCCTAAATTAAATGGTAATACATGTTATAGTAAGAAAACAATCGCTATGTGCAAAACTAATATTCAGTCAAATCTAGTTAGACTAGAAATCGGAGCCCGGGTGTCCGTATACGCAGCAGGACCCTGCGTTTGATTGATTTAAACGTAAGGTTATTTGAAAAGTACTATTAAAATGCTAACAAGAAATATGACTGTCGAGGCCGAAAGCGTCAAAACAAAAAAGGGTCCTGCTGGCATGATAAAAGTTTTGCAGGCGCTTTCCTCATAAACTAATAATTATATTAAAATGAAACCAAGGTATTTTAAAGGTACTAATACATCGCTAAACGGTGACATATACTATTGGTCTGAAAACCTTCAAACAGCGGAGGGTCCTGCTGGGTAATAATTCAAGATTTCGCTGTAGCAATGAAGGTACTATTTTTTTACTTATACAATTCGAAAAGTACTAAATACCACGCACGTAAAAAGTTAAATTTCAATCGAATTAAACGTAGGGTCCTGCTGCGTATACGGACACGGAGCCTGGGCTCCAAGGCAAAGGCCTGGATGAAACCGGGATAACGCTCAGAGGATGATGATGATGACCCATCTATAAACCAGACGTTGACGAACGCGTTTTACCTCGCGAATTTTTGAAAGATTTGTGTGGTCGCCACTTTGTCACTGGCCGCTCTGGTAGGTAATATAACCTACTACAAATATTTAACCAAAAACTCCGAAGTAAAACAAACTGCTGAAAAAATGGACATAGAAACCAAGTTAATATAATAATTCCGCCAGTTATGAGAATTGATGAGAAATACACAATAATAATACATAAAAGTAACCAAGAACCAATGACTGCCCTCCGTGAAGAATACTGCGCTGCGATTGGCTCATTTGAATCGGATCAAGTAAATCTAAAACACCTAAAGTGTGGATTTGTATAAAAATGGCGTAATTATTATTAGCAACGACGTTGGCGTTAGTTGATCCGAAGGGAACCACATGAGAATTGGGCGCTCGCAATGGATCAAGAAATCATGGCCGGATCAACAAGTGAAAACGGATCAAACAAAAACTACTTATATGGCACGCTTGATCAACATTGTGATGAAGCGGATATCTACATATATATATATATATATATATATATATATATATATATATATATATATATATTTATGCAATTCTTAAATGTCGGATACAGAATTAAGTAATGATGACGATACCTTTGTTTCTGCAACAAGTTTTAATGACAGTTTTGAATGCTGGCGAGCATCTCTTTTTAGAAATACAACTGCAACACATAAAAATACTACTAGGTGTATACTATTCGCCCTCTAATCGTATCAATTATTTTTCGTCGTTTGAAAAAATCCTGGAAGACCTCGCTCCTTTATATGACCACACTATTGTTATGGGTGACTTTAATACCTGCCTTTTGAAACAAGATTCACGTGCTACCAGCTTTCGACAGGCTACAGAGTCATGTAACTTGTCAATTCTAGAATTAAATGCAACCCATCACTTTCCGAACTGTACTCCTTCTTTACTTGACCTTATTTTGGTGTCTTCTCCTAGCTTCGTTTATCAGCATGGTCTATGTACGGCAGATGCATTCTCTTACCACGACCTTGTATTTTTATTAAAACAAAGCCGAAGGTAATCTTGCAGCGGAATTTCGCTGGCATGGATCACAACAAACTGCGTGAGGATGCTGTTAATATAAACTGGGAACCCCTTTAGTGTATTGATGCTAAAGTGCATATACTAACAACTAAGCTGACGGCACTGTATGACGTGCATGCGCCAATACGCGCCATTAAAATGAAGCATTTACCAGCACCTTGGTTAACAGAGGATATTAAAAAGATCATGGCAAAGAAAGCTGCTGCAAAGACAAAATTGAAGCATAAACCGACTCCCTTCAATCAAGAAAAGTACGTGGCTATTAGAAATCTCTGCAACAAGGTGTGTAGGAAAGCACAACGCCAACACATTTATATAAAACGGTGATCCAGCAAAAGTCTCGAAATTTCTTAAAACATTGGGAGTTGGCAAAACAAGTCATCCTTTTCCAAACAGTGTCAACCTTGATTCTCTAAATACTCATTTCACTACCTCGTCCAAATTCGATGGAATTACAAAAAGAAACACATTAGAATATCTTTCATCTTTGCCAACCCCAGATTATTCTCCCTTCTTCTTCACACAATTTACCGCTTGTGACGTTAAAAAGAGTATACTGTCAGTTACGTCCAATGCAGTCGGCAACGATTGTATCAGCCGCAAAATGATTCTTCCCATCCTTACGGAAATTTTTCCAGTCCTATGCCATATCCTTATTCATTCCGTTGCACGTGGCATCTTTTCATCAGATTGGAAAGAAGCACTGATAATTCCGTTACCCAAGAAACCTAAACCATCTTCCTTCTCAGATTTTCGACCCATATCCATACTACCCTTCCTGTCAAAAATCCTTGAACGCCTAGTTCACTCACAACTTAGTTCCTTTCTACAAAAAAATGCACTCCTAAATTCCTATCAATCCGGTTTTCGCCCTGGTCACAGTACTGTCACTGCATTGGTTCGTGTAACCGATGATATTACGCTAGGTATGGATAGTGGAAATCTTACTGTCTTGTCCTTACTTGATTTCAGCAATGCCTTTAACACGGTAGATTTTCACATCATACTTGGCATTCTACGCTCTCTTAACGTATCTCCATCGGCAATTGACTGGTTTCATAGTTACCTGTTTGGTCGCCGGCAACGTATTCGCATTGACGACTCTTATTCCGCGTGGTCTAATACAAATGCTGGTGTACCACAGGGTGGCGTGCTATCACCTTTACTCTTCGCAATATTCATTAATTCTATCTCAAATCAGTTACTTTCTTCCTACCACCTTTACGCAGATGATTTGCAGATCTATACACAGGCTCCCGTAAATAAGTTATCAGATAACAGTGCAGGCTGCACTGTTATTAACACAGACTTGGCGCGGATCAGTGAGTGGACCAAGAAACACGGGCTTTTAGTTAATCCTGAAAAAAACCCAATTAATTATTATCGGCAGTCCCAAACTGGTCTCAAGAATTAGTTCGTCCAATTTACCGCAAATCTGTTTTGATGGAAAGAGTCTCGTTTTCAGTAAAACGGTAAAAAATCTGGGGATCTACCTCGATGAAACTTAGTCGTGGAGGCATCAAATACAAGAAGCGAGTCATAAATTGTTTGCATCATCAGGTTCGTTGCGTAGATTACGCAACTTCCTCCCTACTACCACGAAGATTGCGCTTGCTCAATCTCTGCTTCTGCCTATCATTGACTATGCTGACGTCAGCTATCTTGACCCCACTGAAGAGCAGCTGGATAAACTTGAGCGTCTTCAAAATTTTTGCATACGATTTATATTTGGACTGCGCAAATATGATCACGTCTCTGATTTTCGCAACAAACTCAAGTGGCTGCCAATTCGTCTTCGCAGGAATACTCAAATTCTTACATTGTTATATAATGTTCTATTTAATCCCAGTACTCCCTTTTGTCTCAAAGAACGATTTAAGTTCCTTCATGACACACATATAAGGTCCTTGAGGTCGTCTGAGGATCTGACTCTGGAGATGCCGAAGCATTCAACTAATTACTACGACAAATCTTTCACTGTCCAAGCTGTGCGCTTATGGAATGCTTTACCACTAGAGATAGGAAGAGCAAACACTATGAATACATTCAAAGGTATGTTAAAAAACCATTATTTAAATCCTTAAGATTTTAGAGACATTAATTTACTTCACTAGCTATTTTTACAGTATCTGTATTGTTTAGTATGTATAAAGATATTTATTGCATGTGCATACATTACGTATGTATCGTATATATGTAGGTATATCATGTATTGTATATATGTAGGTATATTTATTTGGTTTTGTATGTATATATTATGTATTGTATTGTATTTTAAAATTGAATTATTTACTTAATGTAATACTACACCATCACCATAATATTGCTTAAAACATTCCTGTCCATCCAAAGGTTGCCTGGAAGAGATCGCCCTTGGTGATAAGGCCGCCGTTTGTACATAAATCGTAGTTTTAAGTCACTTTAATAATGTACTGTATTTTGGTGTGCAATAAAGTATATATCTATCTATCTATCTACATAAAGATGTCTTGGACGCCGAGAACAGCCATCATGGCAGGGTTGTCAACAATCTCAAACAAATGTGGATCCTGCTGATGATCCTCGGGTAAGCCTTCCAAAAGCGCTGGTGAGTTGGAAATCCATTTGCGCAACTCATAACCAGCGGAGGCCAAAATACCTATCAATTCGTCCCGCAGGAGGATCGCCTCGTCCGCTGTGTGGCGCCTGAACAAATGTCATCGACGTAAATATCGTCTTTCAAGATGGCGGAGGCTCGTGGGAAACGTAAGCCTTCGCGGTCTGCGAGCTCCCAAAGAGAACGTATTGCCAAGTAGGGGCTTGACCTTAACCCGTACGTATTAGTATTGAGCTCGTAGACGACCATGGGATCACGAGGAGACTCTCTCCACAGGATCAGCTGGAAGTGATGGTCATCAGGGTGGATAATAGTCTGCCTGAACATCATTTTTATGTCGGCTACAAAGACAACCTGATGTCGTCGGAAGCTGGTGATGACGTCACAAAGGTCCTTGACCAACTTGGGACCAGAATGCAAGCACTGGTTCAAGGATACGCCCGTAGAAGTCTGCGCAGAACCATCAAATACTGTGCGCAGCTTGCCAGTCGATGGCTTCAATACCGCATGATACGGGAGAAAGTAGTGCTCCACCGAACGCCAATCCAAATTTGACACAGACATGTGTCCCAATTGGTCATATTCTCTCATGAACTCAATGTACTTCTGTCTGAGCTCCGGATCACGACCCATGCGACGCTCCATAGCCAACGATCTCTTTTCGGCTAAAGGTCGTGACTCACCAAGCGGAGGCCGAACAGACAGAAAAGGTAGCTTCGTAATGAGCCGACCAGAACCGAGTCGACCAGTGTTGTTCTGAAAGAACAGCTCGCACTCCTAATGTTCTGGACTCAAACGAGCAGCTTGAGGAGGCTCCTCTACCTCCCAAAACCTCTGAACTGCATCAGAGAGAGCAGAGCCTACAGCCAACAAATTATCAAGTTCGGGTGGAGGGGGGTCCCTTGGTACAGGTCCCATCAAAGCAAATCCAAATATGGTCGGGATGGCAGTCAAACCATTTGGCACCAAGACCCGTTTCTCACCAATCAAAATTCCACCGAGGACATCAGAGCCAATCAACAAGTCGATTTGTCCCGGTGTGTCAAATTTGGGGTCTGCCAGTTCCAATCCCGATGTCAAATTCACTACAGCAGCAGGTAGCTGTTTCTGTGGATGCATGCCCAAAATATTCTTCAGCACAATAGCCGAGGTTTTAATCCTCGGGTGTGAAGATTCAACAGGGCCAAACAAAACTTTAACTTGCCCTTCAACATTGGGGGCTTCATCACCTATGCCCCGTATACAATTCGGAAAAGAGCCCATATTTAATTTAACCTGCCCTACCAAATAAGTGGAAACAATGCAACCTTGTGAACCTGTGTCCAATATAGCACGGACAACAACAGAGTTCCCCGTGGGTCCCCAGACCCTAACAGCAACTGTTGGTAGGATAACGGTCTCAATGGGGGAGGTTGGCGTTATAGGGCAGGAGTCAATGACCTATTGTTGCCTGGGCGGCGACCGTTGGCCAGGACCAGGCAAATCAAAATGGGGGTGCGGCTTGAAGTCCTCACAGGCGCGATGACTCGATCCGTGCGCCATCTGTGGGGGGTCATAATGACGCACCCGCCCAAAACGAGGTGGGCGCGAGTCAAGGCGGGGACGCTCCGCCAAAGGAGCGGAATACCTGGGGCAGCAGTCATGGTGCTGGTGACGCTGAGCGGTCGCACATTCAGGTGCGCGAGAGAGAGGAGGCGTGCGCACGCTACGGTTCTCCAAGCGGGGTGAGCGGCGATCAATTGAGCAAGGCGACTCTCGGCTACGCGCCGGTGAGCCTCGGCTGCCACCTCCAAAACACCCGCCCGTGCGTGGCGTTGGCTGGTTGGACAAGCGGCTAACTTCTCTGGCATTGATACAGAGAATGCCCAAATGCTGTCCTCCACACTGAGGACAGGGGCGAGAGTTTGGGCAGTCTCGCTGGTAGTGGGACCCCAAGCAAGAGAAGCAAAGGCGGCGGGCATTCGCGATGCGCCTACGAGAGGCGACATGAAGGTCCAAGAATGCCCTACAACTGGCCGTTCTGTGCCCCGTGACCTTGCAGTAAGAGCACTCCACTGGGCTCTGCGTGACTGCAAAGCGAGGAGGGCGCCGGTCAACATTGGCTCGGGTGTGAATGCGAGCCTGCTCCTTGACCTTGGGCGGCTGCGTCTTAGCCGGCGTGTCACCACCGGAGTTGTCCAAGACCCGGCACTCATCCTCCAGGAACCTCTCCAGGTCAGCAAAGGGGGGCAGATGGGTCGCGCTATCCCCACCAAAGCGCTGTTCAAAACGCGACCTCAGGTCGGCAGGCAGCTTTTTAAGTACCTACAATGTGCACCAATAGATAGGACCATTGGTCCACGGGCAGGTCAAGGCACTTAAGTGCGTTGATGGCCACCAAAAGCGGGTTCAACAGTTGGGTGCGCAACCCAGAGACCCGGGTGAGCGTGGGCAAACCCAAAATCTGCTCGATGTGCGTGTCGGCGAGGCCACGCTTGTTATGGTACAGTCAGCATCAAAAGTCGATGACCACATTCAGATTTTCAAAATCAATGAACATTATATCACCCATAAATCGCTCAACAAGAAGGGCGCCAGTATTGAATGAACATCATTAAAGTTCAAAACTAACTGAACACTACTCGTCAAAGGTCACTGAACACCATTTTGTCAAAAATTGCTGATCGTTATAATATCCGAAAACATTTAGAATCATCAGTTTGAATTTATACCATCGACGTAAATTGTTTGAAATAGAATTAGTTTTTATTATAAGTCAAATCGATTATATCGATTAAGTAACAATTTGTTTAGTCTATTGAAAATTTCTGACAATGGTCACACTGAACTGTCACTTCCTTCCCGCCTTGAAAAATTATCACGCCGGTCTTGGTCGTCTCGTACGTAAAATATCGCCTTTTGAATTAACGCGAATTGAATTAACTTGTATAATTGAACTAAATTGAGTAAACCGTCTTGAATGCCGCCTGATCTAGTGCTGGCAACGGTAAATTGTGTTAAAAGACATTGTGAACTATTGATTGACATTTGTGAAAATTGTGAATCCGGTATCGACGTCCACGTGCCAACGTGTCTTAAAAACGTCGCGTTTGCAGCTTAATAGCTAAGTATAAGATACTTCATTCATTTATTTTGGCCAATATACTTGTATGAATGTGTCTAATTTAGCTCAAGCCTGACATCAGTAAGGATATCGGGTAAGTGAAATATAATATTGATAGTTGTAATTTGGATTTCAATTCATCACTGTGCAACGCAGTGCATTGTGTCTAGATCATTGTCTATCGTGGTCAGGTAGATGTATTACACCTTCCACTGCAACTCTGTCCTGAAAATCCCTACCTGGCTACGGTAATTCTAGACATAAATATAGATTTTTTAGTTCGATTGAATTATATTTAAAACCTTATTCGTAAAGCAATAAGACTTATTTTCAAAATTCACGCAGATTCCATTCAAATTCATACCTTCGACTTAGTTTATGATTTTTATAGTTACGATTGAATTAGAACCCAATCCGAGGGTCTAGTACGAAATTTACACGGTGATGATAGACTAGTCAAGGGGAACAATTTTCATACATTTCCTTAATGCGCCCTCAATCGATCGCTACTATCCGATAAGGGCGCTTTTAGAAAATATATTGAAATAAGATTGTTTCCAACTAGTCAAATCAAGCACTTTTAATTAAATGTCAAAAACGACCTTTGCCAAGGGTTTTGTATGAAATATGACATAGTGACGTCATAGTATTTTACTGTCAAGTAGAATACTTATTATCAATAAATTACTAAATTATCAATCAATAAATTTAGATAAAAATATGTTAAATAAAGTTTTAACATTAATTGATGAATTAAACAACTATTATTTTGACATGTTTCACTAGATAAAAATACTTGTATAATTTATTTCACATGCAGGAAACTTCCCTATTGTTCCCGTCGACTAGTCTATCGTCACCGTGACGACCGAGTGCAAAACTCGTGGTTTGTTTGAAAAACAAACTCCTGGTAGAGTATTTACATAAAAGACTCATTTTCAAAATTCACACAAATTCTGTTTAATTCAATTCTTTCTAAAACTGTTTACCCTTGAATGTAAAATAATATGTCTACTTAATTATCTCTTTGTATCGGATGTAGACCATTGCGGTTGCAATTATTTATCATCTTTAAAATATTGTATTACTTTAAAAGACTATAGTATTATATAAAATTATTTACTTCATAATACTTTAATAATAATATAATTAATCACATTAGTTTATCAAATGTAACGACCTCCTTTATTTTATTCTCGGACGTCACTGGGCATACTGGCCGAATGACTGGTGACGTGGTGTTATGCTTTTGTTACCATAACTTTGTTTAGCGACTTTTGAAAAGTCATGGTCACCTACTTATGCCATTTTATGATAATCATTCATTTCTGGCGCTTATCATGTTGAGCAATTTAGGTTTAATATGGTGTACAGCGATATTGAAAATCTAAATGTGGTCATCAACTTTTGATGCTGACTGTACCTACGGGTAATTAGGTCCCGAGCCGTCTGGTACGCCTCGTCAGACACGGGCAGATGCTGGATGAGGCCTTTGACCACTCCATCCAGAACCGACATCAAATATGCCAATTTTTGTGCCGGCCGAAGGTCAGCCCTGTCATTGACCAGGCTGTCAAACAAATTAACGAAGCCCAGGTAGCTTCCTAGGCAGCCATCAAAATGGGGGAGGTCTAAGGTAGGGAGCCTACTCACCAGCCCCGGTGCTGTCCTAGGAAGCTCCTGCTTCAAGCCGGGTTGCCCGTCCCTATCGGCAACTAGTTGTCTCGCACTATTGGAGACAGCGTCATACAGGTCTAAGACCTGGGCATAGTCTTCGCTGACCTTATTTCGCTGGTCAGCGGTGAAGTCATTAACTGACACTTCGAGACAGCAAGTGCTGAAAGTGCGGAATTGCTGTTCCACACTTGCCAGGCGATCATCGATCCGCTCGTACCTTTGTAGTAAGGCCTGCTGGCGATCAGGCCGGTTCATTAAGGCACTGGCCGAGGCAAACCAGCGCAAATCTGATGCAATAGCACCAGCAGCCGCACGCAAGTCCTTGATAACTGACATAATCAAATTTCAAAAGAGCCCGGACAAGCGTTAAATAATATTAACAATCAAAACTTAATTTTTCTTAATTCTTTGAAACCAACAAAGTATTAGCCTGTTTACTGCTGGTACAAGCAAGTGGCAGGTATTTACTGCCCAACAAAATTAATAATTTCAATATATTGACTCAAAGACAAAGGTTATTAAAGTTATAACATACAACAATTAAAGTTGAAACTTAAATTAGGTAATTAATTAATTACTGCAACAAACAGACCAAATGTGTTATATATTACAACTGTAGGCACCAATTTGTGTTACCTAACAATATTATTTATATATTATAACAAAACAAGGTTTATCAAAAGTCTGGTTGTTATAAGTAATGTTTCAAACTTAATATAATTATAAGATGAACTAAATTTACTAAATTTATTGATACATACAGCTGTTATGTATCCAAACAACTGACTTGTTGATGCTAGCGACAACAAATTATTGCTAGATTTCAACAATACAAGTCAAACAATTACTGATTGAGGTTATGTATGACATGTGTTTCAAATTATCTAGGTCAACTTATACAATTAAATATTATGTATTTTAGACAATACTGACCTGAGAACACTATAACACTGTTTACAAATGAGATATATAGCTCATACAACACCAATCTGAGTTCAGATACAATCAACGGCTAAGTTTCAACCAACCACGCTCTGCTACCAAAAATTACGTCTAGAGTTTGAGCTAAGATCGGGTAAGGTTTACAGAGATCAGTGGAAGCGATTAATTCATCCAGTCTCAGCCCAAGGCAAAGGTCTAGCATATACTGTGGTAGCACAGCGATGAATTATAATCCTAACTACACCTAATATTAATAAAATGTCTTACCAAACCTTACTGATGCTCCTGATGATGTTCTTGAGTGGACCTATAAGATTAACTCATAATTTTGGCCAAAATAACAAGAGAATTGAATAAATACCACAGAGTCCAATTCGGCGAAGTCCTACTCCAGACCACGATGCACGTTTGCGGTTCACAAAACTTTATAATGTTCGATAAGTTACAAATGTTCGACTTTTATCACAGTTTACCGATGCCAGCACTAGATCAGGGGGCATTCAAGACGGTTTACAGCACGAATTCACTTCGACACCACTATGACTCGCGGAGCACCCATGTGCTTTCAAGGGGCGATAATTCCAATAGAGGACAAAACCGTAGGTATTAATTTACTTGTCAATCGCTCACAACCTCGTGGGACAACTTCATATAGCGACGGTTGTGAGGTTGTTAATTACTATAATTAACTCAAAAACTCAAAATTACAATAAACTGCGTGGGCGAAGAAAACTTTTATACCGGGAAAAGGCAATAAACCAAAATGAGTGAATGACAGTTCAGTGTGACCATAGTCAAAATTTACAATAGACTAAACTAAACGTTACTAAATCGATATAATCGACTTGACCTATCACAAATAATATTTCTATTTCATACAGATAGCATTGCGTTAGAATGTGAAAACGTTAAAATCATAAGTACATCAGATGATGGAATTGATAGTCAATCTTGCATAATGAAAGATAAATTTTTCGTTAGTAAGTCATTGTACATAATGCATCAGAACATTGCCGGGTTAATTAATAAAGCTGATAATCTGTCTGTTTCGTTGGAAGTTCTTGCAAAAAAGAAAAATAGCATAGACATAGTGTGTATATCAGAACATTTTATGATGTCCGGTCAAGAAACTAATCTTTATGTTCCTAATTATTGTTTGGCTGCGTACTACAGTAGAGCGGATAGTAAAAGAGGAGGCACTTGCATTCTTGTTAAGGAGGGACATATTTGGAGGGACTTGCCAGAAGTTACACAGCTATCCATTTCGGGTATTTTTGAATGTTGCGCAGTTGAACTTTAGAATAATAATAATCTGCATATATCGAGTACCCAAACAGTCTCTCTGGAATATATTTTTTCAGAAGTTAGAACAGTTGCTAAAAGGAATAAGGAAACTAAAATATGAGAAATTAATAGTTGCTGGTGATTATAACATTGATGTCCTGAAAAATAACAATGTTACACTGGAGCTTAAATGTTTACTGCTCAATTTTAATTTAAGTTTAGCCCTAGAACGACCGACTAGATTGAGCAGCCAGTCGTGTATCGATAATTTTGCTCATAATATTAAAATGTTATGTACTGCTAATGTTGTAGAGTTAGCCTTGTCGGATCACACAGCACAAATTCTGAAATGTCCAGTGGACACGTCATGTGTAATAAAATATTGGCGAAAGAAACAAAGGGACTATGCACCTGAAAATATAATTAAGTTCGGTGACTGTATTCAACGATTAGCATTTAATGAAATATATAATACGACTGACCCTGATAAGGCGTTTTCTTACTTTTTAGACCAATTCGTTCTATTTTACAACCTTTGCTTTCCGATAAAACTTGTAACTCAAAAAACAATCAAATCGCCCATGTGGATTTCAAAAGGTATAAAAAGATGTAATAAAATCAAAAGACGCTTATTGTGCGCGTATAGAGCTAGACCGTTAGATATAAATAAAAAAAGATACATAGATTACGCAAAATTATTTAAGAAAATAATTAGGCTAACCAAACGTTTTCAAAATAATTTCAACTAAATAATTCTACCAATAAATCTAAAACGGCATGGCAAATAATTAATGAATCAAATAAAAATACTCCCAAAAATGCTATACAACAACTTGTAATAAACAATAAAACAGTCACAAACCCAATTACCATCGCAAATATCCTTAACAATTACTTTATAGACAAAATAGTACCATTTTCTAAGACTACTAAAATAAATACTACAGCTATTAATAATAAAAGAAATTCAATGTACATGTTACCAAGTATACCACAAGACATATTGACAATAATAAAAAATCTAAAGAATACTAATAGTGTCGGCCACGATGGCGTCGCTACCAAAATAATCAAATCCGTAGGCAATCTAATATGTGGTCATATAAGTAATTTACTTAATATGTGTATTTCCTCAGGTGTATTTCCAGATTGTTTAAAAACTACCATCATAAAACCAGTGTTCAAAAAGGGTTGTAAATACTCAATGTCAAACTACAGACCCATTGCATTAATCTCCATTTTTGCTAAAATACTTGAGAAATACATATACAAAGAAATATATAAAAACTCTGAAATAAATAAAATTATTTGTGAGGAACAAAAGGGATTTAGGCAGAGTATGACAGTGAATAGGGCTTTGTATGATTTTTTGCATAGAGTCTTATTAAACGTAGATAAGAGAAATCCAGTATGTGCACTGTACTGTGACATGACACAGGCTTTCGATTACGTTGCTCATGGTATTTTGCAAGATAAGCTAGAGTGTTATGGGATTAGAGGAAGTATTCTGGACTTAATATCCTAATACTTATCAGACCGAAAACAAATCACTACAATAACTCGTGTCAACCTAAAAAAAAAAAAAAGTAAATTATTCATCAAATAGGCGTATGGAGTCCCTCAAGGGAGTATTCTTGGTCTGTTGTTATTTGTAATTTATATAAATGATTTACCAAAATGTATAGAACACCCTATTACACTTTTTGCTGATGATAGCACTATCACAGTACCATGCAAAATAGCAGCATCCTATGAAGATGACATTAAAAGATCACTTTCGTTACTTATAACGTGGTTAAATGAAAATAATCTTAAAATTAATCTGGCTAAAACTCATGTTATGCATTTTAGTTAACGTCTTCCTTCAGCTAAAGAATTAAATATTAGATATAATGACTCTAAAATCGATGGAGTAGATGAGACTAAATTTCTGGGAGTAATTATTGATACAAAACTTATTTGGAAAGCTCACATAGAACAACTCTGTAAAAGAATTAGTAAAGGTTCATATGCTCTTTATAAACTCGCACCAGTGGTGAATACTAGTACATTACTTATGGTTTACCATGGACTAGTTGCCTCTATATTAAGGTACGGGGTCATATTTTGGGGGAACTCAGTTGACAAAGAAATTGCATTCAAATACCAGAAACGCTGCATTCGATCTATGTTCGATCTACATGTGACAGATAGCTGCAGGCCCTATTTTGTAAAATATAATATTCTTACACTTCCCTCACTGTATATATTTGAAACAGCTCTTTTTGTAAAGGCCAATCCTCAGCTCTTTCCCCGCTTATCAGACGTAGTTGTGCGAAACCGAAGAGATAACAAAAGGTTCTGCATACACAGTGCAAATACAGCCTTAATGGGAAATAGCATTTGCTGTATGGCTCCTAAAATATGTAATAAGTTACCTGGTCATCTGAAAGATATGAGCCTAAATGTATTTAAGCAAAAACTACAAAAGCTATTATTAAGTAAATGTTATTATAGTGTAAAAGATTTTCTTGACGACCATGACAAGTAACCATGTTCTGTGTATCTTTTTGTTTTTTTTTTAATAGATAATATTATGCTTATGTTTTATGTAATAATATAGTTTTATTTCTTTAAATTGCACGTTGTTGCTACAACTTATTTGTATGTATGTAATTAATAAACAAGGCATGTTGAGACTATATTTACTATTGTAACACCTTTTTTGTACACATGTTTAAGACAAATATAAACAATATCTTTATCTTATCTTTATCTTTATGTGTCCGAATAGACATATACATTTTTGTCGTATAATAATGTCATATAAACGGTCTTTTGACTTTTTGTACAACGGTCATATAATAGCATCTACGACGACGTCTATTAAACTTAATTAGGTATAAAACTTTTCGTCGTGTAAACGTTTTCGTGAGGTAACTTTTAAACATCTGCTACATGAATAGTAATTGTTTACACGTAGTATTTGTAACCATTATATAAAAGACGAATAGGTATGTGTTACGAGTGTGTCAGAATCAGAGAAGTTTCCTATAGTGTAGAGACAGTTTTGATAAATAAAAGAGACAACTATCAAATCATACTTTCATTTATTCAGTTTGGCACAAGGATATATCTTTAGATTACGTCGTGATTCTACATTTACAGCCCAGTTCGCAAAGCAAGACATAGAACCAAGAGAAAGAACGGGCAATAAAACTCTTGATCATTCTTTTCAATAACTATATATAACAATAATTAACAAACAGTGGTACAGCCAATTTATAGTGGTAGTTTTATATTACTAGAAAGGTCTGTCTTACAACAGAACGTAATAAGCATTATTTAGCATCAATACAATTTACTAAATGTTTACCACAGGTATATACCTAATGAATCTCATTGATACGACTTGATCCACAGTATATTATTCTATCCTATATTACAATCTATAATATCTCACAAACGTTCAAACTACCCACAACACAATATCAATAAGATAATGATTACACTATCTTACATTGTTTCCTAGATGATGAAACAAAAGAACAAGCAACACAGAATATTGGAACACAGTGGCAATTAAATAGTCAGAGGGACATTCTTTGATCGGAATATATTTTAGCCGGTTTTAGACGAAAGCTAGTAAACCTGTTGGCAAAGCAGTTGTTTTGTGCTAGCATCATTACTTGATTCATAATAAGGAAATCTATGTAAGAAGCACTATTGTAATGTTATTATTTTGGGAATATATCAAGGTTTTTCAAAAATGCCTGTTGCGAATAATGACCATGTGTTGATGAAAATGACAATACAATGAGGATAAATGACTAATGTTATGAACAATGACTTCTAATGTTAATTGTGGGGTAAAAAACGTCCAAATAAATAAAGCAAACACAAAATTAACAATCAACATAATTTTAATAGTAAAATCACAGTTTGTTCAATTATATTACCCAATGTTTACATACCCAATGTTTACTACATAACTTTTTGACTTTTTATACATACACTTATATTACTTATCATTTTTTATACTTGACTTACTGCACAAGACTGAACAATGATTGTTTGATATATGGCAGCCTAGTACATTTTATGTAAGTATGTCACAATTTAGATAGTTTGATATAAATTGTATGTCAAAGTGCAAAATGGTAATCACTCGCAAAATAGTAAAAGAGCAAAATGTTAAAGGAGCAAAATGGTAAAAGCGCACAAAGTTAAAAGAGCAAAATGGCAAAAGCGCAAAATGATAAAAAAAGCTGTTGTAAGTAACTAAATAGGTTATGTTAGGTTCTCTTTCGACTCTTAGCCCAATAATAGGAGCCCTGCGAAGCAGGGCTCGGTCAACTTAGTCCATATTCTTCACACTAGTCTAATAAACTGAAGTTGACGGAGCCCTGCTTTGCAGGGCTCCTATTTTTTGGGTTAAGGGTCGCTTTTACTATTTTTTGTTTGAACTTAACATAACCTATTAATTTAGTTGGTCGCACCTCTAACCCTAGGCACTAGCTGTTGATAATAATATTTAATTTATTTTTCGGAATTTTAAACTTCAGGATTTTTAACTTTCGGGAAAATCTGGCTCTTCGGGTAAACAAAAGACAACCCTAATAGGCGAGGCAACAGATTTTTTAGCATTCTGCGCTTTTACTATTTTGCTCTTTTAACTTTGTGCGCTTTTACCATTTTGCTCCTTTAACATTTTGCTCTTTTACCATTTTGCGCTTTGAACGTTATACGCCCAAAGGTGTCAAAAGACCATTATTAATATATTTTTCTCACCCGCTAGTGTTACCGTGTTTTATTGTTACATCAGAAAGGATGTTTCTTTTTGGAATATAAGTGTCATGATTGGCCCTGGACGGAGCAACATAATCAGGATCAATATTTTCAACATATTCATGATTATTATTTGTTATACGGCCTAAATCATACCCATGAATACATTTTTATCAGCATTACAATCAAACTAACTTACTGTTCTTAAAACTGTTTGTTGCACTGTTACATCCCAAGGGACCTGATACGCGGAAAGGGTGCCCTTAAATGGTTTCAAGTTAGTTGGAATCAAGCTTTCTTTTGTTATTATCTCACTTTCATCCACTTTTTTAATAGTAATATTTTCAACTGTGCTTATTATCATGTCATAAAATTGATCATATGTTCCAATATCTTGACCATAAAGAACCATGCGGTCGGCAGTCCTTTTAAGGACTGCTCTCACGCCATCCGGAGCACCTTTTCCATGTCCAGGTTCGGAACAGTTCCATGTTATTTTAACGATTTGAGGAAAATCCTTATGTATATGACTGATTATAAAAATACATATTTGTTCCTGTATTGGGACGACGTAGAATCGGATAAGAAGTGTAACGTGTCAATAAAGGGATTTACTTTAAGAACGTGATGTATTATGGGCACCAAATGAGCCCAAATAGCTGGTGCCTCATGACTTTCTTCAGATTGCTTCTTCCTAGGCATGTCGATGTCTTATCTAAAAATATTAAAATTAATTTTAAACAAGCATTAAAAAATATGTAAAGAAAAGCTCATGTAAAAAATTCGTAAAATATAGTCACATTTTGGTATTTTACGTCTATATTTACTGTACGAGATAGTAGTACCTGCCCAATGTTCATACTTAATTATGATGTTTACAACAATATCAATACTCCGGGTCATTAACCTAATAAGTTGTCATTGTTAAAAACACGGACGTCATTAATCTAACGCATTCGTCATTATACTTTACATACTTTTTCAGGATAATGATATTATCAATAATGACGATCACAAGAAAACGTGTCGTAACTTTTTGAAAATGAAATGATTATGCTTAAAACACCTCAATAGGGATTTAAACCCTTTAACTATATATAATGAAAGCAGAAATTTTGATGAGCACAATAGTTAATTGCTACGATATGCTAAAAAAGGATAATGACTTAAAAAAAAACACATTTTGGAGAATCAAATTTAAACTTACCTTTCAGAGAAATCCGACACGTGCAATCCGTTCAAAGTGTGTGACTCAACTGAGGGGTGCCGAGGGGAAGCCCGTAGGCATTGAACTGACTTTGTTAGAGTTTTCGGGACGGAGACAAATTGCAAACATATTTTGTTTTAATAATGATGATTTTTTTGTAACAATTTTTAACAGGCTGATTTTATAATTTTTTTATTAAGCGAAAAGTTAAAATTTATTAGGATTGAAGATATTAGATCTTTGAAGTCAACTTCACATTTAAAACAAATATTTTTATTTGTATTTGAATATTTTATGTGACCAAATAGCCGGAGACAGGCGTGTGGGACACAGAATTTAATGACGATTCTAGTAAATTTTTGCATATAAATGCAATTAAAATAATTTCTATATTTGTTTTTTGTCAATGGATAGTTGCATTAGTATGAAAGTATCGGAAATCATTCGGTTTTCTCCTATTGTAGTTTTATTTGTCAGGATACTACGGCCAGAATTGTTTTATCCTCAACATTGGAGAATGTCCCCAGAACCCTATCGTACCTGAGCCGTCGTCGAAGGAGAATAGGACGAGCTAGCCGAGCCTGTCGACTTATATAGGTACACCTTATTTACACGTTTGACAGTTTAACTGTCAAACGTCATGTCAGTGTCATTTAGTTGCCACTATTCTCTTACATATTATGTATAAATACTTGGATATCAGTAATTTCAGCCCAAAGCCTAGATATTATTACATATCTCTCACGGCCAGACTGACAATTACTTCGTCCTCGAAGTACAATAAATTAAATAACACTTTACTAAACAATCGCCCGACGGGCGCCCTGTATTATGTAACAATGAATTCTTACCATATTGATTAAAGCCATCTAAAAACTATAGTATCGTTACGTCCGCTACGGCTATACTGACTTACGTCGTCATCTAAGTAAGTTCAATTATAAGAATAGTATCACAACAACAATCCATTTGTACGAAACAATTACACAAAAATAAACTGGACTCATATTTACAGTAATTACGGTTTCATTTTGCGAGTCTAGAAATAAGTTCTGTGTCAGCTGCTTTGATACCATTGTTACAAATTGTATTTACTATTCTATGAAGGGATCATTAACATTCACAATACACATGTTACAAAGAAGTACAGTTTAATTTTACAATATTACACCACTGCATTATCCATCAACAAATTGACAAAAATAATATAGTACAAAAGGAGCCACTACGAAGCATAAAAATTTAAGTAAAGGTTTTAAGAATAAAAAATTAAAATAGTAATTGGGTTAAAAGGTAATTCTGCTTATGGTTGATAAATAAATGAAATAAAATAAATAATTTAAATTCACAACTGAGTTAAATAATGAAATTCGATTTCACTAATTTACAAGTATGCAGGTACCAACTTGTATGATAACAGTAGTGTAAGACTAGGACAATACTTTCATTCTAATACACTCATTGCCGTTGCCTTTCCTTTCACATTAAATAGACAAGTAACAACGGTCAATCTCCTTGATACTATCTAGCCCCACACCTGCTGCACATGAGTCCAGGCTAGAACAAGGCGAAAGACTTCAGCAGTTCGTAGGCAATATGATCAATATCATCAACATCTAAATGATTATCAATATCATCAACATCAAAATGATTATCAAAATCATTATCAAAATCATTATCAAAATAATTATCATAATCATTATCAAAATTATTATCAAAATCATTATCAAAATCATCATCAAAATCATTATGAAATCATTATCAAAATCACATCAACATGGTCATAATTGCCAGCATTATCATCAACTTCTTAACCATCGGTAAGTTAATCATCAATAATAATTCAATCATCGTCAACTATTTAATCATCAATGAATAAATCGATGTTATCACATTATTATAGATATTTACAGATACCTTTATATCATCACTGCTACCTACATTATCGATCCTTGTTTAGAAGAAGTTTATATGTAATGCTGTGTATGGTTATCAGAACCTCTAACCTATAGTAAGACCGCCCTTTTATTTTCTTTGTATATGTATTTTAAAATTTAACTTAAATACTTTGGTAACAAAACAAAAAAAATGTTATCTGTAAAAGCTACTATGTCATCAAAGAATATCTTAACGTTATTAATCTATAAATCGTAGCTATCTAAAAGTACAAAGTTCTTTATTATATTTCATAAAAATTAGTTGTAGGAAAATCTATAAATGTAACTTATCATAATCAAAATTGATATCTATATTAATAATACACTAAAATGTTATCAATTTAGAATAATAAATGCAGCAGACCCTATTAAAGCATGTTACTATAAAACATCTTTTAACTCATAATATATCAAATGCACCTAGGTATAATATATAGACTATTATAGTATATTACTAAACTGCTCCTCTCTCCTAAAAGTGTTCCATAATAATTGTTTCCTAATTGTAAGTCTACCAGCCGTAAATGCACAGTATGGAATGCTATAAACTGAATTGACCTGAATGTATTGCAGGTACAAACAGTACAAAAGTATAAACTAGTAATCAAGAATGAACCAATTTAGTTAATAGTTTATTTATGTTACCAATAGTCAGTGAAAAGCCTAAAGTTAAACTAGACGCCAATGCCAGTAAAAGTATTCTTGGTAAGAAACGGTATAATAAATAGTCGTGTAGGAAGTCAAACCAGACACTAGTTAGAATTCGGACCAGTCGGTTAATATTTCAATATCTATAAGTCAAATATACATACCTAGATTTATTAATTTAGGTCGCAACACTTAAAAACATCAATGTACTTATACAAATACTTATTATATTAAGCAGAATATCTTATTTAATTTCATCAATTTCAGTTTAATTTTATCAATTGTATCATGTGATTGTGGCTATTTTCATTCCGTTTACACAATCAGAATACTGAAATCGTTTTTAATTCGTTTTTTTTTTACGTATTTTACGTTAGGTATCTGGTTCATTCAGTTTCATTATAATTAAGATTTGACGATTCGTAAGAGGTTTGGTACAAAAATAGTAAGCTTACATGTAAGTAGGTATTGTATAAAATAAATAAACAAAACCCTTCAAGCACCTAGAATGATTAAATACCATTTTAATCATTATTGCCATGGTCTCCTACAATTGAACCACACAAAGTACATGTACACATATATCTTTGCATAAAAAAAATATATCTAAATAGCTTATCTATCGCAGTGTTTATACCAGAGATACTAAATTGATAAGATAGTTCATTACCGAGAGCTAATCCTAAGATTGATTATTACTATAATCATGGTCTAAATAGGTTTACAGTTTAACACATGGCACTTCATAATAAAAATACATAATTTCAATGAATAAAAGCAGATACAAATAAATACCGTCTCATGTTTTATTAATTTATTGAATTTATTTGTATTATTTCCGAGAACGGATAAATAAACTATGAGAATGTTTTCGAAAAAAAATCAGTGATGTAATTTGGAACTATTTTCAAATTGAATCAATTTAGTTGAATAGCTTATTTCAGATCCATTTAATTAGACAGATGTCTGCATTTATTATACATTTCATTTTAACTATTTTATCTGCTATTATCGTTATAAATAACAGGAAATTATCAACCAAAATAACACTACTTGAAAATATTGGATACACTGCCATCTAATAGTGCCAGACATAAGCAAAATGATGTCACTTTCTTTAACAAGTCAATTTAATCCTATGTATTATAAAATCATTCTTCAATAACTACTTTTTAATAAAAATACCTTGAGCTATATATTTAGACGTAGCATATATCACTCCTCAGGCTTCAGGAGGATGAGGTATGTTTAAAACATAAAAGAAAATAGTTACTAAACGAAACTATCATTTTATCGATATGATCTAGCTAGACACAGACCCGCTTGATATAATATAGAATATTTCTGTACCTACACACAAAAGTTCGCTTGTAGTAATAGTTATACAAAACTCATAGGTTATCTTTACAATATGTCATTGAAATCTGGTGCCTCTGAGACAAATGGAAGCTATTTGGTTTTGTTCTTCCAATAGAAATCAAAGTGACAAAATCATAAGTACATATGTCTATTCCAAGTAAACTGGTGGAAATTATCTGAGTACATGACAATTACTCACTACACAATTATAGAAAGTGCATTATTAATTGTAATTCTGTACACAAATGTTTGTGCCATAAACAATTATTAACCAATTAAAAATACGAGTAAGTAAGTATATTTCAAAGATATGTTGAAGATAAATATACAGTTTCGTATTCTTATCTCCAGGGCAACACATTCAAGAGCTTAACATTAAAATATATTTTTTTTTCTTTCGTTATAGTTTGGATCCGATTTAATAAAACTATATAGCATGAACTGATTAATTTGGTAATTGTGGCGAAAATTTAACAACAGCTTATGGAACAGAGCTAAGGCACATTCCTACACCGCAATATTGGTCTGTATGTAATGAATACACAGCCAACAAAATTAATGAAGAAATCTCTGAAATGTATTTATGGGCGCAAATTTATATAGAATGATTATATTAATACAAAAATGTTAATAATATTTAAGATTGATATTTAAATAACTATTTGTGAACACAGAACTGAGAACTTCACTACTTTACAATATTAGACACTGTATTGGCTGCTTAACCGTTTTATAAAGGTTGGGTATTTAATTTATCGCTTAATTATTAAGATAACTCCAGAAACTTTCAAAGTAAAATCAATTAGTATTAAATAACATGATTCTGACACTTATTATTATGTTTTCGGTAATAAATAACATGCGATTATATTTACATCCTGTTGATAGCGCCATCTGTTGACAATGTTGTAAAGCAGCGTTTGGTTAATTAAATAAATTTGTTATTCGTGTAAAATAAATCATTTGGTGTTGTGCAAAATTCATTACAATATTAATGTCGAATTTTGATTAGTTTATAAGTAGTTAATTGTATAGTAATTTCAATTATATGTTGTAAAGGAAGTGGCAGTTGTTAAACATTAAGTGTAGGTAGACGGTTATTGTATAAAAAGGACTGTAGGTCACATTCTATTTCAATTCTGTGCTAGAAATCGTCTGAAAATAAACCAAGTAATATTACGTGAGTGTTTTTATTATAATGGAGTTTGGACTGGACACGATAACCCTGGCGTATCGCCGACAGCAGCGGTGGGATAAACGCCCCCTAAGAGACTTCGGGATCTACGGTTGGCGCGAGAGTGATGGGTCTCTTGGCTTAGCCGCCATTACCAAGGATGACCTGAAGACTGATGCGACAAGCGCTTGGAAGCCGTGTTTGGCGCTAGTCAACCCTGGTCGGAGGCCACACGGTGTGTCGGAGTTATGGCGAGCAAGTCCTCACTTCACGTGAGGCCACGTGCGAGCGAGAGCGACAGAGTGACTACGACGGGGTGCACGCACCGGGATGTGCTGTGGCGTGAACGCTTTTCCGCTCCGAGTTCTACCAGAGGTTGCAGATGCGGCTTGTTGATGCACTGACCAGAGGTATTTATTTAGAGCTGATTTGATTAGTTTTTGAGAAACATCCTAATTTTATAAATTATGGTGCTTACAAGATTCCCCGTAAGGATTACCATTAACACACAAACATTATACAGTCAAAATTACGAACGTTACACCCCAAATAGAACTTATAGGTAACTGTTGTTTATCCATGTTTGATACATAGCAGTGCTACTGTGCTTATAGTCATGTTATGCCGTCGGCTGGGACTCTTGTCTGTTTATTAATCGTTAGGCCATGTCGGAAACTTTCTATAAAACTTACTTATCTACACAAGAAAGAGAAAGCAGCTTTGTTGTTATGTGGTTCTACTAATGTAATTATTAGTAAAGAACGGTATAACTGCCCTTTTCAAGCTAACTGCATTTCTTATGGCTAGTGCTCACGGCGCGATTATATGAAGCCGCTCTTGATAAATGACTATCCACCACAAAAATAATTATTGCATAAAACCAGTATGTAGTTTCACAGATAAGTGCATTCAACAAAACAAACTTCAGTTTTATTATATTAGTACAGATATATATTCAGAAGGTAGATATAAAAATAAATTTGTGTTACACATTTTTTAAAGCTAATATTTGTAAAGTTACAAAATAGGTTTTATTATACAAATTGTGGACTGTGTAGGTGCCTACATGATTTCATTTTAACATTATGTTGAAATTACAACTTGCAGCTCAAGTTAAGGTTATATAATAAGACAAGGGAACCCGACATATCTTAATATTTGTCGCTTAATCTTATACCTGTATAGAATGATTTGTTCCTTGATAATTCCTTGCTTAACCCGAACTACTGAAGCTAGAGACATGAGATCTGGACAGTAGATTTCTTTATGGACATATGCACTCACTTAGGTTTTACAAAAGTCCATCTCTAAGCATTTTAGGTTGAAAGTCTTAAGGCAGGTGACTGCTAGTCTTTTATAAATACCAAGCCTTAGTGTTTGGTAAATACACACTTGGTAAATACAATTTAATTTATTTGTGAGTTCATTTGCAAACTTAGTTGCATCTATATTCAAGATGACAACTAGTGATAAACCAATAAAATTTAGTGCCAACCTTATTGCTTAGCTCTTTTGGGACGCAAGACAGTTAGGAATATGATTATTAGGATAATGATAAGTGGGTTTAAAGAACATAATGTGACAATCCATATTATCTTTCTTCTTTTCAGTCAGAAAAGAGGATATCAACTATATAGCTCGTATACCCACGCGAACCCCGAATACTGATAAACCAATCGACATTTGTTTTAACAGCCGATACACGAAGGAAGAGTTCATTGCAGCATCCCGTAACCGCAAGCAGCTTAATCTGTCACACCTGGGTTTCTCAACAACATCGAATTTCTACGTCAACGATCATCTCACCACAGCAAATAAGATTCTACTAGGCAAAGCATGAGCACTCGCAAAAGAAAACTTTCAATACATATGGGTGAAACATTGTAAAATCATGGCACGGAAGTCTGATACATCACCAGTGTTTTTTATAAAATGCGAAAAAGACTTGCAAAAAATAACACAGTAGTGTATAATTATTCATACTCACATATATTACAAAGTTTGAGAACCGCATTAGTCACACAATCACTTTTTAAAATAACCCACTATTTTCGCCGTCATAATCGCATCGTATCTGTAGGCCAGTCTATCCGGGTAAGTTCACTTACATACACCCAGTTATCGCCCCTATGCGTACGCGCACTTGACACTACTAAGAGATTAATTGCTTGCGCCACTCAATGTACACAATGCTTAAATTCTAATCTTAATATATAAAATCCTTGCGTTACTGACTGACTGACAGACACGCTACAGCCGAAACTATTGGGCGCAGGAAGCTGAAATTTGGCATGTATGTTCCTTGGGGACCGTAGGGGTGCACTAAGAAGGGATTTCCCGAAATTCTCACGGGGTCGGTCAAAACAGATAAATAAAAAAAAATGTGCAGGCGTAGCTGCTGGCGTCCTCTAGTATCATGGTAATTCTACTTCTACCGCATAATGATTTTTATTTTGCAATATTTTCCGTACTTTATAATAATTACATTTGTGAAATTTTAGATACTTTTAATTTAAAACGGTTATGGTTTGCAGATGTTGTTTTAGTTGTGATTATCAATGTGGTACATATGTCAATTGCGAAAGAAACACAAAGGAATTACACACTTTTTAGTTGCACGTATTCTTCACTTTTACAGAGCCATAAAAACCATAATGTGATTGACTTACGATTTGATCATGTTTTGTGTTTTAGAAATGCATTGCATTATAACACTGTGTACATTTTTAACTTGTCGAGGGCACTTACTTGTTATTTAAAATCACATACTGCACACAATATCTCAATTTTATCGTTTCACTTTAGTCGTTGCCTTGTCATTTATAGTGTATCCTTATAGTGTATACTATCAAAATACTCGTGGGCTGCGAACTAAAACTAATTTATTTAAACGTAATGTACGGATGAATTTCTACGATGTAATATCGCTTACGGAGACATGGTTACTGGATGGTATTAGTGATAGCGAACTTTTTGACGATAGATATGTGGTTTGGCGTCGTGATAGAAACTATACAAATACACAACAAAGATACGGAGGCGGAGTGCTTCGCGCCGTGCGCCGCGAACTGACATCTATCCCCCCGGCCCGAATGGAATTCAACTGCCGAAGACCTATGGGTTAACCATTAGACATGAAATAAACAACCGCAAAAGTGACGTTCACTTTTGTACTATTTACCTTTGCTCGGAAAGATGCGGTTACTCGTTTAACTCCCAACTGCAAAATTTTACGGAAAAATTATCAGACATTATAAACTCACATCCAGATGTTCATTTTGTAATAATGGGAGACTATAACTTGTCAAATATTGATTGGGTTAGTGACGGTAGCACTTTGCAGCCGCAAGGCATTTCTGGACAGACTCAGATACACTTTATTGATACACTTTTAGAATGCAGCTTAAACCAACTAAATACATGTCGTAACTTAAATAATAGACTGTTAGATTTAGTATTCTGTAATAGTAACTAAGTCTCGGTTGTGAAAATGTGCGATGACCCATTAGTACCGGAGGATTTGCATCACAAATCCCTCGTTATTGATTTGGACTTATCAGATATTGAAGCCCTAGGCGTTAAGCCACGACATAAATATATGTATAACTTAGGTGAATACGATAAAATTAATGCCGCTTTAACGGAACAACAGTGGCAGGATCACCTTAGTTCGAGCACTATATCACTTGAAAACGCCACTGATTATTTCTATAAAGTACTGCATGATTTAATAGAGGAATTCATCCCTAAGAAATGTTTCTGCGACAAC
This sequence comes from Euclidia mi, assembly GCA_944739405.2. Lineage (NCBI taxonomy): Eukaryota > Metazoa > Arthropoda > Insecta > Lepidoptera > Erebidae > Euclidia > Euclidia mi. The sequence goes on from OX123183.2 coordinate 125,089,748, forward strand.
ATTCCCGCCATGGTATACCGCCAGCTTGAAAAAAGTCCTAAAAGAAAAACAAAAGTATTTAAAAAAATATCGTAATTATGGAAACACAAACGATTACATTACATTCACTATGTTACGTAAACGAGCAAAAAGGTCGAAGAGGAATGTTACCGCTCATACATCCTAAAAATGGAGGATTCAATTATCCAAAATCCAAAATTATTCTGATCTTTTGTAAAGTCAAACAAAAAGGGTAGTAATTATGTGCCTTGTAATATAGATTTTGAAGGCCAATCTGCTAGTACTGGGCCAAGTATTTGTAATCTTTTCGCAACATATTTCCATTCCACATTTCTCTCTGTATCTCCAAGCCAGTGCCCTAGCGTAACGGGCGGCTTTGAAATAAGCAATTCAAGCCACTCTCATGTAATAGGCGATATCGAGATCTGTCCAGCGGCGGTAAATAAATTACTTCTTTCGGTAGACCTTAATAAAGGCGCTGGTCCAGATCGTATAGTACCGAAATTTATTATAAATTGTGCTAATGCCCTAACCTACCCCTTAACTATTTTATTTCAGCGCTCAATTAAGGAAGGTATCGTGCCGAAAGTCTGGAAGAGTGCATTTATCACTCCCGTGTATAAAACTGGCAACGGGAGTGATGCTCTAAATTATAGACATATCTCCAAACTCTGTATTTTTGCAAAAATATTTGAACGCATTGTTTACAATCAGGTATATTCTACGCTATCCAGTACTTTAATTCCTGTCCAACACGGATTTCTTAAAGGCCGCTCCACGACCAGTAACTTAGTGACATTTATCGATTATACAACAGCAAGTACAGATGCAGGTGGTCAAGTAGATGCAGTATTTACTGATTACAGTAAATGTTTCGACCGCATAGATCATAAGATACTGATGAAGAAACTTTTGGCGGCTGGAATCCATGGTAACCTGTTCCGGTGGTTTACTTCTTATGTTGACAATCGTTTCCAAGCTGTAGCATTGAATGGTTACGTGTCGAAATGGAATACTGTTCCCTCGGGAATTCCCCAGGGCTCGTTACTCGGGCCATTATTATTTAATTTATTTATTAATGACGTCATCGATTGTTTCTCCAAAGCAAATATATTACTTTATGCAGATGACATGAAGATTTTTACTCAAATTAATACATTAAATGACTGTATAGATCTGCAACATGATTTGGATAAGTTTGAGAACTATTGCAGAATTAATCACTTAGATCTTAATGTCCCTAAATGTCACTGTATCAGTTTAACGACGAAACAGAGTTATAATATAATCATATTTGACTATAAACTAAAAGGAGCCAAGTTAAAACGGGTAGACGAGGTCCGAGATCTCGGTGTTATTCACGACGCCAAACTAACATATGAGTCACATATTGACACCATTGCCAAAAAGGCTAATAAAGCTTTAGGCTTTGTAAAGAGAACATGTTCGCATTTTAAAAGTGTAAAAATATTAAAAATTCTGTATTGTGCATTTGTTCGCAGTATCTTAGAGTATTCTTGTCAAGTTTGGAATCCACAATATGAGGTGCATATAAATAGATTAGAAGTTATACAGCGCAAATTTATGAGATTCATTCAACACAAGTGCAACATTTTTGATGACTGTTACGCGGCTAGATGTAAAAGACACCATATGCTCCCATTAAAGGAAAGAAGAAAAATAGCTGATATCGCACTATTATCAAAAATAGCGCAATCAAAAGTTGACTCCCCCTACTTACTGTCTAAGATAAACCTTCAGGTCCCTACACGATCAGTGCGGCGTTATCACCCTCTGCATGCATCCTATAGTGCGACAAAAAATAGGCAAAATTCTTTCTTTCCAAGAGCAGCAAACTGTGTCAATAGACTGACCGACTATTCTGAGCTTGATTTTGATTTATTTAATACAAGTATAGCTACCACTAAGCGTGTTCTTTCTAAACAATGGTTCGACTCGGTTCTCTAACTTTGGGTTAAAGCATATCCATTTACTTATATACATAAATAACATGTGTATAACTTCACCTTGTGCATAAACCTTCTGTTACAAAGTTCCTGGATCCTTTTACTTGTAAAATACTTTTAATGTTAATAATTACTGGTATTAGAAACTAGTTTTCCTTTGTTATTTTTAAGTTATGTTTAGACTAGATTAAACAGCGTATTTAGTTATGTTTATGTGAAAACATGTAAATGGTATCAAGATTTATACTGTTGCTGTATTATAAGACTAGTAAACTGTTTGTTTTCCAAATATAATAAAATAAAATTAAATAAATATCTTTTCCCATTTAGCAGTATTTATTCTTAGCCAATAAAAGTAATTGTGTCGACTACTCATGCTTTATTTCGAAGTCAGTTGTGATTAGTCAGTTTACAATACATAAAATTAAAGTTGAATTACATAATGAAAGAGTAGACAAATGATAAATAAAAACATTCATTTCAGAAAGAAATGTCTATTTTTATAAATAAAATGTTGAATTAATTATAAAATACCAACATCTGAGTGTCTTTATTAACTTTTATGGTTTATTGTAGTAAATTTATAAGCTGAGTGGAATCATTTTTAGAAATAAGACGGCACTACTCTTGCTTTGTAATATTGGTAGGTAGCTTGTTTCTCTTTTATGGCTCAGTTGGCAAACAGTTCAACTATTTCACAGCTTGCACTATGCCTAAAAATATTCAATATTGGATTAAACATGTTCTTACATGAGTAATAATTATAGCACTAGTATTTTCGAAATTCTTGGATCTGCATGGTTTGAAATCATTTCATATTTATCACCAACAGTCCGATTGTTCACGGCTGAACATAGGCCTCTCTTTGTTCTTGCCATCTTGTTTTCCTGTTTGATGAGGATAAAACTTATTTTGAATATACTAAGTTTTAACTGTTTTATCAAAACTGCAAAATATGGGTATCCTGATAACTTTATATTTGATTATCTAAAATGGCACTGTCAGACAGAACCTGAGAAAATTCAGATTGTCTTTTGTATTATACCTTATGCGTAAAATATGGGCTCCAACACTGTTGTAGCTAAGATAACTATAGGTTGAACATGCCTGATATATAGATATAGCTTAATAGACCGGACCACTTTGTAAGAGTAGAATTTATTTTCATCTACAGTTACGAAGGTTCATGGAACTAATATTTGGGTGGGAAATGTTGCCCACCACCTGTCTTTTGAGTGTTGCAGGTTGATAATGACATCCTAGTAGATGACCTGACCTTAGTGTGAAGCAGAGGCGGCTCGTGAAAGATCATATTGGGTGTTCACTAAAAAAGAGATAAAACTGCTTACCATTTATTTTGTGAATGCTTTTGCAATTAATAACTACCTGAACGGTCCACGCAGTATCAACTCCGGCGCGCGGCGCCACTAAACAAAATACACGGAAAACAAAACAGCTTCTTACTTCCTTCGCATTTTCGCAACCACGTTACCAAAGCGTTTTATCATATTGGTCGTTTTTTAAAGATTTTCACAGTTTTTTTATAACGTTTACGCTGTTATATTCCATATAAGTTATCTACACAATTTAACTGTCTTTCTTAAACATATACACGCACACAATCACACATACAATTAAGTAACTATATTTTAAACACCAATCGTCCAATCCTTTTCTAATTACCAACGCACTTGCAGAGAAATGTTTTGCTTTTGTTTACATTCAAATGATACCGGCAAAACACTATTAAAAAAACAGCGCACACGTTTTAATTTTTCTTCGTGACAAATGGTCATATCATTTAGTCGGGTAATATATTCCCGCATGCGCACCTCGTCAAGCTAGCCAGGCTTATTTCTCATACAAATCTTCTGTCTCACGCGCCCAGCGCATAGAACGCTCTCTCTTTCGCACTCATTACATTTCAATATTAGGCGTTGTACAAAGCTTTCGTCGACCAAGAGCGCTGTTATGAGCGCTCCACTCAACAAAAATACCTATGTATATTTCAAGAGTGTTGACAAAATTATGATAAACGGCTTAGTAGTCAAATACTTATTTGTGGATATGTATTATAGAAAAGATAATAGATGTGTATTAAAATATTGAGTATGTTTATAGAAAAAGTTTATATGAGTTGTATACATATATTTTATAATTTTGGGAGTTCACTGCTCCAGCGCTCCTTTGAACGAGCCGCCAGTGGTGTGAAGAGAGGATGGACGAGCGGTCCTTTACTGATTGGTATGTATGGATGACGGTGGCCCGCCCTTTTGACGTCGGTGGTTTTGTGTGTGGGCTGCGCGCACACGTGCCGCATGGGTGCTGTACTGAGCTGGAGTCAAGCATTGTTTGCTAACCTTTGTTGCTGATCAACAACTGTATGAGCAGCTTGACCGTATGGGCGGAGGATTCGTCAGATACCGATTTACGTGGGGGGGTCCTCTACCTCCTCCACTGTCGTTCTTGGACCTATTTAATTGCATTGTATTGATATAACTGATCATGACTAACGATGATGATTATTTTATGTATATGCATTGATGTGTTTATGAGGCAAATTTTGCATTCATGTGTTTGAGTGAAATTTTATTTTTCCTATCCAACATCCTTCCCAAAACGCTGGCTGGCCACCATGCGTATCCTTGATACTGGTCTTGTTGGCTAGATCCCGTGATGGGTGATGCCTTGTGTTGGCTAGAGCCTAGGATGGGTGATGCCTTGTGTGGCTAGAGCCCAGGATGGGTGATGCCTTATGGGTTGGCTAGATCTCGTAATGAGTGATGCCTTATGTGTTGGCTAGATCTCGGAATGAGTGATGCCTTATGGGTTGGCTAGATCTCGTAATGAGTGATGCCTTATGTGTTGGCTAGATCTCGGAATGAGTGATGCCTTATGGGTTGGCTAGATCTCGTAATGAGTGATGCCTTATGTGTTGGCTAGATCTCGGAATGAGTGATGCCTTGTGTGCGCTGGACCCCGTAATCGGTGATGCCACGAGTTGGCTTAGCCATGGGTGAAGCATTGTTTGTTAGATCCCGTGATGGGTGACGCATGCCACAGGCTAAGATCCTATGACTAGGTGAAGCCGTGTAAATAACTTTTAGTTAATTCTGTATGATAAACGCTTATTTATGTTATTTTTATATCCATTCTTTTAGTTATGCTGTTTATTCTGTAACCGTTAAATAAACAGCAGCGCAGGGGACGCGCTGGAGTCAGTATGGCCGTATGGGCGCAAATTTATATAGAATGATTATATTAATACAAAAATGTTAATAATATTTAAGATCGATATTTAAATAACTATTGGTGAACACAGAACTGAGAACTTCACTACTTTACAATATTAGACACTGTATTGGCTGCTTAACCGTTTTATAAAGGTTGGGTATTTAATTTATCGCTTAATTATTAAGATAACTCCAGAAACTTTCAAAGTAAAATCAATTAGTATTAAATAACATGAGTCTGACACTTATTATTATGTTTTCGGTAATAAATAACATGCGATTATATTTACATCCTGTTGATAGCTCCATCTGTTGCCAATGTTGTAAAGCAGCGTTTGGTTAATTAAATAAATTTGTTATTCGTGTAAAATAAATAATTTGGTGTTGTGCAAAATTCATTACAATATTAATGTCGAATTTTGATTAGTTTATAAGTAATTAATTGTATAGTAATTTCAATTATATGTTGTAAAGGAAGTGGCAGTTGTTAAACATTAAGTGTAGGTAGACGGTTATTGTATAAAAAGGACTGTAGGTCACATTTTATTTCAATTCTGTGCTAGAAATCGTCTGAAAATAAACCAAGTAATATTACGTGAGTGTTTTTATTATAATGGAGTCTGGACTGGACACGATAACCCTGGCGTATCGCCGACATATTCTACCTACCATCATTTCATATTCGACTTGTAATGAAAAGATTCTTCAGAGCACTTAATTCTTCCAATTCAAATATGCAGGATGATTACGCTAATCAGTACTAACACTAGAAAGAGTTATCAACAAAGCACAACACAGCCAATGCTCATACCGAGTCTCTGTCAATCACTACAAATGTTGCCTATTTAAATTCCAACAGATTAGAACAATATCGGCTACTTTAAAAATCTATTATACATTTTCTGTAACTTTTTCGCTATTACCTACATAGTTTTATACTCAGATACATTTTTGATGAACATGTTAAAATAACCTGGTATAACAGTCATATTTTTCGACCATTCATGGTTATAATCTTGGTGGAAGTACATTACCAGCGTTTGCAGTTGGTTGTTGCTGTTGGCTTCAGCATACTGTTGCAGATCGTTAAGATATGTAGTCGCTACTCATCCACCGGCTTGCTCTCGGCAACGTTGCTACTGGATCGTAGGGCAATCGTTCTCCGTCGTCAGCTGAACGGTGCAGTGACGGGCTTAGGCAGAATCATGGCATCACGATGAGGAGACTCTGGAACTTGCAATTGGATGTATTAGTATTGTGGGCGCAAATTTATCACACTTCTGATGTCAGAATCAGAGAAGATTCCTATAGTGTAGAGACAGTTTTGATAAATAAAAGAGACAACTATCAAATCATACTTTCATTTATTCAGTTTGGCACAAGGATATATCTTTAGATTACGTCGTGATTCTACATTTACAGCCCAGTTCGCAAAGCAAAGACATAGAACCAAGAGAAAGAACGGGCAATAAAACTCTTGATCATTCTTTTCAATAACTATATATAACAATAATTAACAAACAGTGGTACAGCCAATTTATATCAAATATCAATGGTGTGGGTAGTTTTATATTACTAGAAAGGTCTGTCTTACAACAGAACGTAATAAGCATTATTTAGCATCAATACAATTTACTAAATGTTTACCACAGGTATATACCTAATGAATCTCATTGCTACGACTTGATCCACAGTATATTATTCTATCCTATATTACAATCTATAATATCTCACAAACGATCAAACTACCCACAACACAATATCAATAAGATAATGATTACACTATCTTACATTGTTTCCTAGATGATGAAACAAAAGAACAAGCAACACAGAATATTGGAACACAGTGGCAATTAAATAGTCAGAACCATATCGTACCTGAGCCGTCGTCGAAGGAGAATAGGACGAGCTAGCCGAGCCTTTCGACTTATACAGGTACACCTTATTTACACGTTTGACAGTTGAACTGTCAAACGTCATGTCAGTGTCATTTAGTTGCCACTATCCTCTTACATATTATGTATAAATACTTGGAAATCAGTAATTTCAGACCAAAGCCTAGATATTATTACATATCTCTCAAGTGCAACCTGTATACATCTTCAAGTATAACAAACATGATAATACCACCGCTATTTCATTAATAATCATATTAAAAGTTTATAATAAACTTTTATACAACTTCTACCATTTCAAATCAAATTTGTCATAGGTATTTATTTACTGTTAGGTACAACATGGATAGAAAAAAGGAGTAAAGTATTAAAATAGTTCTTAAAATATAAATACACTGAATTAAGATAGCTAGTCGTTTATTATTTTATTATTGATCCCTAAATCAACTGTCATGGCGTACACATTTACAATGAACACGCAGTTTATAGGTCGGGAAGTCATACCGGCTGTCCCAAATCAAAACACAGTAAGGGACTTCGAACAAATTTTACAGGAGGGAAAAAAAAACAGATTTTATTATGCCTTACCAAACTATGAATCTACAGCTGAATATGATTCTTGGAGATGGTAGATAAGATTACTGTCTACATTTTTGCACACTTAATCTTTAAAAATATCATTCGGTGCACGTTGTATAACACTTACTAAGTTTGGAATGGGATCCAACACTAACTTACTGTGTTTTGAACTGGTTATCAGCTGTTACTTGGTTTTTGATTTGGGGTTTGCGGTTTAGTCTGTGTACTTACTAGGTTTTATGGTATCGCTATATTGGGAATGGAGGCCTTTATTGAAAAAAGGGTTTTTGCATATTGTGGGCATTTACTGTGTTAAAAGCATGGTGTAAAAATCTTGATTTCGACAAAAATGTCCCTTACTGTGTTTTGATTTGGGACAGCCGATACAGTTGTCAATTTTTATTCATAAAATATGTGAAAACATTAGAATTTTAAAAGCGCATAAGAAATTTGTTCCATACTTTCCTCACGTTTATCAGTAAACTTGATTACACAATGGCTCACAACCGAGGGAAGGGTTTATCCCTTCAAATTACGAAGTAAAATATTAACTCAGTTGTCAAAAACACTGCCATATTAAATTAACGTGATATATGTATTATGTATCATAATATAAGTTCAATATAAGTTGCATCATCTCTCTCATGACAATAACACTACAACTTCATTAAATAAATGTCTTATTGTGCGACCTGAAGTCGCATACACGCCGCGACAGCTATTATTACATGTCATGTAGTGAAATCGCCGACGTGTATATGACGACTATGCAACTAATTAGGTATTTATATGACAGTTACACGAAACTCTTAGCGCCTTAAGTTGCATAAAATGGGCCCTTTTGCCATCTTTTGCCGTCGAGTAAACGTCCTTATGACGTTTAGGTATACGATTACACTAAATAACATTAAGTTGCCACCAAAACGTTCAATCAACGTCATAAATGTTTGTTGGGTGGGTAATGCCGCCGTTAATTATTCTGCTATTAGCAGCAATACAAAAGGTGTAGGTATGTACCACGACAATGTACACGATCATGAAGTTTGACACGCACGGCAACATGGCGCTCACTCCCGATACACTTGTGCATATTAGCTCTGTCCGTGTGTAAACAACCTACACGGTATACAGGGTGTCACTCATATAACGTTCAAATGTACAGTAGTATGTACCAGTTTGGTAGGTACTAGGTACTGAAGTTATTGGACATTATAACACTTAACTCCATGTGTTGAGGTTGGCAGCGGCTTGGCCGTGTCTCGGACATGGCCAAAGTGTATCAGGTGCGCCGTCAGATCGTCATCAACTATAAATAAAGCCGAGCGTCTCCCCACCAGACACCGAAGCAATATGCTTAAACCGACAGTCGACAAAAGTCGAAAGAATGTCTCATAAGTCATAACAGAACAGCTGTTCCAAGAAACGGTAGGTTTCATGTTTGCTTGCTGAACAATACCAAATTGTAATCAGCCAAAGATTTATAAATTAATTATTGGATTTAAAGTCAAAGTCAAACATTTTTTTGTTCATAAGTTCCTTACACATAGTTAAACAAAGTAATATTAAAAAATAATACTAGATGAGATGTTTCCTACCACTCAGGTAGGTTAGGTCCTGAGAGCAATCATCCGAAATAAACTCGACAGAGATGTCCTATGTAGTATCTTTTAAAGTCCAGATAAAATTATTGTAAAACATATATATAAAATAAAATAAAAATGTGTGAGACGACTATACACTACAATAGAGAAGAATTGATCCTTTGACAGAATTGCGCCAACAGTTCAGAGCTGGCCAGTCCCGGCAGTAGGCACCTGTTCACGAGTATGACGTGTGACTCAGCCATAGCTTTCGAATTCGAATCCACCATGACATCATTCGCATTAAAACACCGATTCATGTAGACACTGACATGACACGCAGCCCGAGAAACCATACAACGTATGACTGGCGATAATTGTTCAGTTGGACAATACCATGACTTGCCACGATAAAGTTATCAACACCGCTCATATTATTGACCCATCCCCAACGTAACAACAACGTAACAACATCCAGCCCACAGTCAACCACAGGTGAAAAGGTTACAAAATATTCAGACATAATGAAGCATTGAAATGAAAGCTTCTGCAGTTCATACAGGCTCCGACCTGGCCAAGTCACGCTAGCTACGTGCAAGGTAGCTACGAACGCTACCTTGCTTACTTTTAAATTGATCAGTTCAACCCTTAAGAGCTATAATGAACTTTATAACCCACCAAGACTGTAATGATAATGGGTGTAAATACACCCTAGTTTTAAAATGTTTCAATTATTAATGGGTTGTAAGAAATTGTAAATAACTTACTTTTAACTGTTAATTTAGACCTTTGTTAATAACTATATGTACCTATGTAGTTACTTGAATATATTTTTTGTGAAAACTTAATAAAAATTAATTTTGAAAATGACTTAAACAGCATTTCCTTTTTATATAAAAAATAAATACAAATCAAATGTTTTAGTTTCTGTTTATTACAGTACGTTGAACTTAATCTGGGTTACTTACTTATTAAAAATTGTATAAAAAGGTTGTCCGTGTGGTGACGGATTAAGAATACGAATTGTCACCACCCCATATCATCCCATGGGTGTCGTAAGAGCCAACTGAGGGAGCATATTATGCAGAGAACAGCACTGTAGGAGAAGGAAAACTTGATACAAACCCTATACCAACCCGCTTGGCCAATGGCCAGCGTGGTATAGTAGGCCAATTCCTCCTTTCAACGGAGAGGCCTAGTCCAGCAGTGGAATATTGGCTGATTGGCTATAAGGCTGATGATGAGATAAAAAAGTTATCTCCAAATGAGATGATAAAATCCTTAAAATGTTTAGCAACTTTAGGTTCTCAATTAGTCCTCTTCGTCAGATGCTAGCTTTAGTTTCAAATTCCCCAGACAACACATGATCTAAAAATAAAACGACATTTGCATTCTAAATTCCATAAAAAACATAAAAGGTAAACAATGGCTTTATTAATCAGTAGTGCACTATGTCTATTATTAGCCTTTAAGGGTTAATATGGCACAATGGCTTATTTTTTAGGGTTCCGTAGCTGAATGGCAAAAATGAAACCGTTAGTCGTAGTGTAGGTCGCGCGTGTGGAGGACACCCACAATTGGCGTACAGTAGTCTCCTTCTGTGAAGCTGTAATGCTCCAGAAGGAGGCCGCCGAGCGGGAGCGTGAACGACGCAACCCCGTTCGCAGGCGAAGGCGGCGTCGAGGCGGCGGCAGCGGCCGTTGAACCTGACTCTTCCTCAGGTCTGCGGGCGTTGGAGGGGGAGCCTCTAACGACCCATCATAAGCGGATCCGAGAAGGCAGCGGACTGTGTGGCGCAGTCTGCTGTGAAAGGCATTGCACACCCCGCCTTTCTCGGGCAAGCGTCCCAAGCAAGGGAACGGACGCGACAGGTACAGCGGAGCAATACAACCACAGTTCCCGTTGTCGCTGCAAGGCGTCGAGCTACGGAGCCACCGTGGTGGTTTTAGTCGGTAACCCAGCCCACGAGGTGGGAGTCCGACATACCCCCTTCGACCGCTCCCCGGTCGGAGGGGCATGAGGTAACTCATTTTCCACACGATAAAAAAAAAGTGTAGGTCGCGCGTGGAGCGCGTAATATGAAACATATGAAACGCGCTTTTATATCCTTGTTGTTGTGAGTAGCGGCATTGGACTACGTGAGCTGTTGCGCGTAGATGTGAATCGTTCCTGTGCGCTAGTTCTGGCCACACTACGGCCCGAGCCCGAATCAGCAAGCAACCTCATGCGCGGGTGGCGAGGCTTACAAACCAGAGGGCCTACACGAGTGGCATTCGCTTCTCATTTCAAAGCTTTAGCAAATATCGCTATCGCCAGTTGAATGGCACTTATCTACAAGGCCAGCTTGATCTTGTTGCACAAGATAACATCACAATTAAGTGATAACTAGTTGTAGCATGGAGGTGGACACCACTCTGTTCACCTAATAACGTCGCGAGATACCTTCTAGTTAGTCCTGCTTCTGCTTCGACTAGTAATATAATGATTCACTTAATTTAAACCGAAATTAAGTGATACAAAGATGAACATCCTGTAGAGCATTTAAAGTGGATCATGTTCAAGTTCGCTAGGAAGTGCATCTTGCAACAAATTCAACAAGTGGTGTTTTCCGTGCCAATATTTGGGCAGTTGTGTTGACGGAGCGCGGAGCGCTGAATTACGTGTAGGAACGGTATTGGCTCACGACGAGAGGCTGCTGGGGTATAAAGCCGCAGCCAGCAGCACCACAGTCACAGCTACTTGAAGCTTGAACACCCTCAACTCCTCCACAAACACTCTCTCGACATGAAGAGCATCGCCTTCCTACTTCTTGTTGTTGTAAGTACGCCGCGTTCTTACTTATTTAAACACTCCAACTATTATTTAGATAGTGGCATCCTGGAGCCATCCAGTGAGCCAAAGTTACACACATTTAGATATATATTTTCCAGCGCCTGAGTACTAACGTCCGTATCTCTAAGTATTAATTAAGTTCAACTTGTGACAGCAAACATTTTAAAGCAAATAATGTCTAAATGTTACTAACCGCAGGAACAGATCCCGTGATGTGTTCATGTGGTGAGTCATGTCTCCTATACTTGAAAAAAACACAAAGTATTTTATCTGGTGCCAATAAGGCTTGAGCTTGAGCAACAGTTGGGTCATGTCACTTTTGATGTGCTCGGTATGCTCTCTTGGCATATTCAAGTGGACTCCGACTGAACTGGACGCTCTAGACAGAAGAGAACGTATATTCCTGACGACGCGACGTATCGTATGCTGCTATGCGGTTGTACATCCCAAGGAAGTGCGATTGTTTTTTAAATGTCAACACACTATAATAATAATTAAGTTGTTATTTTCTTATTGTTTCAGGCCTTCGCAACTTACGAGTCTGAACGTAAGTGTTTTCAAGTTTTATATAAAGCAACATATTTATTATAGTTATGTCCTACCTTTCAATAATAGTTTTATAAGTGAAAGTACGAGGAGTCATTGAATTAATCTTCTCAAATCACGTCAACTGCAAGACTAGACTGGCTATGAACTCTCAACTACTTGCCGAAAAGTCTAATGCTCCAATTTAATATCAATAAAAATAAACCGTAGGCTCCCTGAATTCTGTCATTGTCGTTAACTACTACAGAGAACATGTTTATATTTATTAAATATGTTAATATGTATGTACTTTCAATCCACAGAAGCTGCATTGCTTGGCAATCTCGTATGGGGTTTAGGTGATATAGTTGGAGACCTCGAAAAAGGTGTAATAGATGTGACCACAAATTTGGGAGACAAGGTGGGATCAGCTGCAAAGCAGCCACGTGAGGTTGTAAATGATGTGCCCAAAAAGGTGGGATCAGATATAAATCAGGTACAGGAGAAAGAAAAACATATCGCTGATTCCACTGACGTCGAAGCTGAACGTAAGTGTTTTCAAGTTATATATAAAGCAATATTGTTTATATGTATGTCCTACCTTTCAATAATAGTTTTGTAAGTGAAAGTACGAGGAGTCTTGAATTCATCTTCTCAAGTCACGTCAACTGCAAGAGTAAACTGGCTATGAACTCACAACTACTTGCCGAACAGTCCAATGCTTTAACTTTTGAGATATCCCGACGACAGCCTCCAATTTAGTATCAATAAAAATAATAATAATATTAAACGAGACAGACATGAAGCAATCGTTACAAGAACGTTTCTTTGGCAGCCTGACAAAAGTGCTGAAAAGTCTTCTGTCGGGTGGCAATAAGGTTCGAGCTTGCAACGGTTGGGTCATGCCGGTTCTGATGTACTCTTTTGGCATACTCAAGTGGACTCAGACTGAGTTAGACGCCCTGGACAGAAAGGTGCGTACAATGCTGACAACTTACCGGATGCATCATCCACGCTCATCCGTAATGAGGTTGTATATTCCGCGGAAGTGTGGAGGTCGTGGCTTTTTAAATGTCAAATCTCTACACAACCGCAAAATATACAATCTCAGAGAATATTTTCTCAACGCGAACGTGGATATGCATCGCGAGGTTGTCGCAGTCGACGCCGGATTAACCCCGCTCAGTTTATCGAAGGACAACTGGCGCAGACCTGTAGTGCTTAGCACTGACGATCGCAAGCTTGTTTGGCAGAGCAAGGAGCTTCATGGCAGGTTCTACCGGGCTCTACATGGGCCGGAAGTAGACTTATTAGCCTCGGTGAACTGGCTACGTTTCGGTGACCTCTTTGAAGAAACCGAAGGGTTTGTCTGTGCGATTGCTGACGAAGTGATCAAGACGAATAACTACCGGAAATATATCCTGAGGGATGGCACTACTGATATTTGTCGTGCGTGTCACCAGCCTGGTGAATCCCTCAGGCATATCGTTTCCGGTTGTTCTCGTCTTGCTAACAGTGAGTACTTGCACAGGCATAAGCAAGTAGCCAGGGTCATTCACCAGCAACTTGCTCTGAAATACAGGCTTGTAGATCGTGAGGTGCCGTACTACAGGTATGTGGCGGAGCCTGTCCTGGATAATGGTCATATCACGTTGTATTGGGATCGATCTATCATCACACACAGGACTGTTGATGCCAACAAACCTGATAGTGTGTTGATAGATCGATCAGAGCGCCACGCAATAATTGTCGCTGTTGCCATCCCTCATGAAGGCTGAGAAGGACAAGCAGATAAAATATCTGGACTTGGCTCACGAGATTGTTGACATGTGGGATGTTGATTCAGCAATTATTGTGCCGATAATCGTTACAGTGAACGGTTTAATACCCAAGAGCCTCGCCCAACATCTTAGGAGGCTCGCGTTGGAACCTTGGGTCAGGGGCCTGATACAGAAGGCAGTACTGCTGGACACGGCACGCATAGTGAGGAGGTTTCTTTCTCTCGAGCCCTAACCACCAGTAGCTTGGAGCCTGTTCCCGATACTGGTGGGTTTCCATAGGATATTATTATATTTTTAAATGTATTTTTTTGTATATCATATATTTAAAAATGTGTTAATATTTTATGAGAGAAATATGAAATAAAGGCGATTATAATATTAAAACTAAGACAGGATATCTCATAGATATTGCCATACCAAACACACATAACATTCAGAACACTATTGCAGAGAAACTAAGTAAATATATTGAACTTAAAGATGAAATCATACGGTTACGGCACTTACAAAAAGTAACGATTATACCGATTGTTATCTCAACAACAGGAGTAATTCCAAAACAATTACACCAATCCCTCAAGATTTTAGATTTACCACCACTCACCTACCACTTATTGCAAAAAGCAGTGATACTCAACACATGTAGATTAGTAAGAAAATTCCTACAGTGCGAACCGGACAGTACCCAACCCCTAACAAACAATGTCACCACTCACACTTCACAATCTAACACACATAACATGTCTGATGCTCACTTGGCTTAGGCCTGTGCCATCAGTCTATCACCGGATATTTCCGAGTACACAAAAGAAAAAAACTACATAATAATAATAATAATATTCTACCACATTCACACAACACCATCTAGTCCCAAACTAAGCAGAAGCTTGTACTATGGGTACTAGATAATGGATAAACATACATATATACTTTTTTTTTGTAAATATATACATATTATACATAGAAACACCCAGACCAAGAGAAACATCCATGTTCATGCACACAAATATTTGAATTGAGCGGGAATCGAACCCGCGACCTTCGGCGTAGCAGTCGCTTACACTCCCGCGGCGCCAATCGGTCGTCATCAATAAACCGTAGGCTCCCTGAATTCTGTCATTGCCTTAACTAGTACAGAGAACATGTTTATATTTATTAAATATGTTAATATGTATGTACTTTCAATCCACAGAAGCTGCATTGATTGGCGATCTCTTAAAGGATGTAGGTGGTGTAGTGGAAAACGTGGAAAATAATGTATTAGGACTTGTAAAAGGGTTGGGAACCACGGTGGGATCAAATCTAGAGCAGGCACTGAAGGTTGCAAAAGATGTGCCCAAAAATGGGGAAGAAAAGGTGGAACCAGTTGTAGAGCAGGTTAAGAAGGATGATAAGATGTCTAAGCAGTGCTCCTTCTAGATCATCACGTCCAGTTAGACGACATACTTCACCTGACCCGGCTATACCCACACGGATATACGAAACGATTTTCTAAACGTGGACGCTATTACTATCGTATAGGACAAAAGCCACAAAATAAAGATTTTACTATGCATTCTTTATTTTTATTTTCTGACCAACATAGTATGTACATGACTTTCATGCTGTCTGAGTATGAAGAAATGCCAACTGTAGGTCGCCATCACAAGGTGATTGTGAAAGTGGCCCACAGAGCAACATAGTTTCATCAGCTTAACTTATGCTTGAAATATGCAGAAGTATAACTGATGCTCCTGATCTCAACAATGAACTAGTTCGGCTATATGCTCTGAACAAGTAGCTTGACGCTCGTATGCGCCGCTACAATATGCCTCGCACCCATTGACATATACTATGCTCGCACCCTGCCTTGTGTCTACGCTAAATAGCTCCATAAAAGCCTACCCGGACCGTAATCCATTTTCAAACGAGTTCCGTATTGTTTATGAGGTATGTTTAAGCTATGATGAAGGCTTCAATACTTGTTATTCTTTCCGTTATTTATATGACTGCGATATATTACCCTGGATTACAGCGGGTGTTCGGATGGATGATCCTCCATTTTGACTGCACGGTTGGCGTAGTGGTTTAAGCGGCCACCCTTGCCGCTTGACACTGCGCCGAGTGTTGTGGGTTCGATCCAACACTTTGTGTGATTTATAAATCGTTGTTTCAAGTCTGGATGTTCATTGTGTCCGTTAGTTATATATTTGAATCCCCCAAAGCCCCCGCGTTACAGGATTCAGACCTAGTACGAGAGTAGTATTCAAAACAAATTACCCCGTTAGGGGTTGATTTCCCGAGGCACGACGAAGGAGATGTTTCTTGACTTCTAACCATCATCAAATTCAAATTCAAATTCCTTTATTCATTTGGGTCACAATGTGACGCTTATGAACGTCAAAATAATAAATTTATAAAATAATTACTTGTAGACTCTACATTTACATTTACTGCCACGTTCGCAAAGCAATAGGTAGAACCATGAGAAAGAACGGGCAATAAAACTCACGGTCACTCTTTTTCATCGCCAGGTTTTGCATAATACACAATTTACATTTTGTAAGGTGCTGCAACTGTTACACTTTCTGTATCACTAGTATATATTTACTGTACATAATAATACTCAAGCATAATACTTTTGGCTAGCCTCCTCAGAATAGACATGGTGAAACAGGAGCATCCACTTACATTATATACCTAATAATGCAGGCAATCCGCGAAAGTGATCAGAACCATGATGGAAATGATGCAGTTAAATATTAAAATCTAATACCAGCCCGCAAGACCGTCATCGACCAGTCATCGCAAGTAGCACCCGTTCACGAGTATGACGCATGTGCCAGCCATCATCCCTCTCGCCATATTAGAGGGACAGGGATGACCCGACACACGACGCCACCACAAGAAATGATATTTTAGTGAGCATGACGACAACGGTATACGAACCAGCAGTAAGAAACAATCTATTGGTATACTGACCATGACCGCCAATTACCTCCATTTTCCAGATCGTTATTATTAACATAAGTTAGTGGAACGCGTGAAGGAATGCAAATGTAGAAAGAATTCTGTGAAGTTGACAAGTGAACAATGATATGATCAGGGATAAACAATGTTAAACTACATTCAACAAATCATAAAAGTATCCAAATCCTGCAAAAATCATGTGTTCACGAGGCACCTCCACTTAACATGTAAATAAAATAATCGTGAGTTAAACAAGCCTAAGCCTATCCCCACGGTGCCTTATCATTTAAAAATTCCTTAATAGTGTAATAACCCCTTTGTAAAAGTAAGTTCCTAATTGTCCGTTTGTATTTGTGCATGGGTAAATTCATTATTTCAAGAGGCAATTTGTTGAAAAATCGTATACCAATCCCCGCAAATGAGTTCTGAACTTTATGTAGACGGTAGTTAGTTCCGACCAGTTTATGCTTATTTCTTGTGTTCACTTTGTGCAAATCACTATTTCTGCGGTATAGAATTAAGTTTTTCTTAATGTACATTAAGTTAGCATATATATATTGCGATGCAACTGTCAATATATCTACTTCTTTAAATTTATCACGTAAAGAATCTCTAGCACCTAACTTATAAATTGCACGTATGGCCCTCTTTTGAATGACAAAAATAGTCTGTATATCAGCAGCTGTACCCCATAACATTATTCCGTAAGACATTACGCTGTGAAAATAACTAAAGTAAACTAGTCTAGCAGTATCTATATCTGTGAATTCCCTAACTTTTCTAACTGCAAACGCTGCAGAACTAAGTTTTACTGCGAGACAGGATATTTGGGCGCCCCACTGAAGCTTACAATCTAAAGTTACACCTAAGAATACGGTTGATTCGATTAGTTGAATTGTTTCCTTATTTAAAATTATATTAGTAGGAACACTTTTGACATTAGGCAAAGAGAATTTAACACATTTGGTTTTGCTTGAGTTGAGTATCAAATTATTTGTCGAAAACCAATCTAATACTTGTGCAAGAGTGTTATTGACGGTATCAAAGTTACTTAAATTACGATCAACTTTAAAAATTAGTGACGTATCGTCGGCAAACAAAACAATATCACATAAATTTTGTACAAAGAACGGCAAATCATTAATATATATTAAAAAAAGAAATGGACCGAGAATAGAGCCCTGTGGAACGCCCATTCCTACTGGCAAACCTAGAGACCTACTCCCATTAACATCTACATACTGAATTCTATCACTAAGGTAGCTGGCAACAAGATTGAGTGCGGTATCTCTAATACCATAAAGTTTCAATTTACGTAAAAGTGTATTATGTTCCACACAATCAAATGCCTTTAACAGGTCACAAAAAACACCAATGGCATCCTTCGAGTTTTCCCAAGCATTAAAAATATGCTTTAACAAAGTTACACCGGCATCAACGGTGGAGCGACCCTTAGTAAAGCCATACTGTTCACTGTGAAATAAATTATATGTGTGAAAGTGGCTCTCTAGTTGATACAAAATAATCTTCTCAAAAATTTTACTAATAGCAGGCAAGATAGAAATTGGCCGAAAATTACTAGGGTTGCTCTTTGAGCCCGTTTTGAATAATGGTATTACTTTACTGTGTTTCATTAGATCAGGAAATACTCCTGAATCTACACATCTGTTGAATATTGCAACTAAATATGGAGCTAAGCTAGAAATAATTTGCCGCACAAGTTTAACAGAAATGCCCCATAAGTCAACAGATTTTTTTATTATTGAGCGTCTTGAATACCTTCAATATGTCATTGGTTTCAATATATTTAAAATTAAAAAGCACATCACACTCATTCACATTGCCCCTAACCAACATTTCTGCTTTGCTTGGACATGAATCTAGACAGCTGGTTGTGTTCACTGGTATGTTTATGAAGAAATTGTTAAATGTCTGAGCAACATCAGTTTTCCTAGTAATAATTTCACCATTAAATTTTAATTCATAATTGTTATCTACCAATTTAGCTCGACCAGCTCATTGTTAATAATGCTCCAAGTAGTTTTAATTTTGTTCTTGGATTCTTTGATTTTATTGCTTAAATATAAGGATTTGGCTAAAGCACATGTCTTCTTAAAAACCTTTGAATAATTTCTAACATATTGAATAAATTCACGCTTAAAATTGTATTTCTTCATACCATATAGATCATACAACCTAGCTCTACTTTTGTATATACCTACTGTTGCCCAATCACAAAAATTTACTTTAATGCTCCTTGCAAATGTCTTCTGTTTAAAATTTTTATTGTACTCATCATTAACAATTTTAAATAAGCATTTATATAATTCATCAGGATCATCAATGGTTAAGTCAATACTGGCGATCTTGGCAGCAACATCATTACTAAAGTGTTTGAGGCGAGCAGAGGTCATTGGCCTACATGTAATTTCTTGTACTTTAGGGGTTGTATTAGTTGGAATTACAACCTTTTGTCCGCAGTGATCTGATGTCAAGTCAGTTAAAACAGCCTTACCTAAATAAAGACAATTGCAAAAAAAATTATCTAAGCATGTAGACAAATGTGAGGTTATTCTGGTTGGTTCACAGAACAAAACGTTTAAATTAAATGACCTAAATAAGCTAACTAATCTAGTACAAATTGGTGATTTTTCTAACAAATTGACATTAAAATCGCCACATACGATTATAGACTACCTACTAGAAATTATGTGTTTTAAGACATCCTCTATAATGCTTTCAAACTGAGTAAAGTCGCTTTGTGGTGGTCGATACACACAGACTATAATATGTTGTTCAAGCTCAACACAAGAAATCTCAGCAGTGCGCTCGATAGAAAGTTTAGCTATATCCTTACGTTCTTTACATTTCAAACTATTACATACATATATTAGAGAGATTACATCATCCTCCTCCTAGTGTTGTCCCCGTTAGAACCTGGTGTCCGCTTTCTAGTCTAACCGGATTTGACAGAATATTAGCTTTTCCTCAGAGCGACTGCCTGTCTGACCTGCGCAACCCAAAAGGATAGCCATATTCCATGGTTTAGACTAGTTTCAGTTTATTCATAGGTAATGTCACCCTCTACCGACCGTCAAAGATCTTAACGTGCTTACATCCGAAAAGTCAGTGGTACGAATATAATTAGATATATAATATTACGCTACTAACATGATCTGCCTGACTGCCTCGTTGGTCTCGCGGCATAAATGTGCGCGTGGGATTGGGAGGTCTCGGGTTCGATTCCCGGGTCGCAAAAAGGTTTATTGGGTTTTTCCGTTAGGAAATTCTCAGTAGCAGGACGAAGTCTGGGAATGTGCCCGGTACGGCAAAGACTAAATTGAAATGTTTTCGATTCTTCAATTTATTATTGTACAAAATATTTTTTGGGGTCCTAAAAATTCAACAAATAAAAGAAGGGAATTTTCAGAAAAAAATTATTTATTTATAAACTTTGTGCTCATAAATAGTACAGAGGCCGGACTTAATGCCAAAAGGCATCATCTACCAGTCAACTGTAACGGTTATTTTGTGTGGGTACCTATATGCCTGTAGAGTTACGTAGTAGATATGTGTAATGGAGACAAATCAAATACTATTTGTTGGTTACAAGATATTATATTTGGAAGCGTTACACAACATAGCCCGGTAGCAACTAGATTTAGAAGGATTAAGACTCAGGGCAGGGTAGGCAGGCAGGCTGACTAGACTTCGGTGCTCTTGGACAGGAAGAGCACTTAACTGAGGCGACGGTGTCCGGAGTCCGAGAGAGAGCCGTTCGCTTTCGCGCTCCCGTATTTATGTGCCGCTGGGGGGAGGGGGAGGCGGCCAGCCAGTAGTAGTGGGAAGCGGTGCGACGACACCGACGTCACACAACCTTTGGGTGATGCTAAAAATTGTGAATATACCTAATAAAATCAAACAAAATGATGCTAAAAATATTATTTAGTTAATCTCAAAATTAAACGCGACGACTCACAGAGCTTCCACCGCGTCAACAAGAAAAGGTAGGTATTTGAACTCTGCTATGGTATTTTCTTGGGTTTACGTGAATGTTACACATATAAAATAAACTAAACTACTAAAACGGTTGACAAATAGAAAAATATGTTAACCATTATATTATAGACGGCTGGTTGGCGAAGCGGAAGTGTAAGCGACTGCTACGCCAAAGGTCGCGAGTTCGATTCCCGCTCAAGTCAAACATTTGTGTGCATGAACATGGATTTTTGTCTTGGTCTGGGTGTTTCTATGTATAATATGTATGTATTTACAAAAAAAAAGTATATATGTATGTTTATCCATTATCTAGTACCCATAGTACAAGCTCTGCTTAGTTTGTGACTAGATGGTGTTGTGTAAAAAAAAAATATGTAGATAGATACATAGAAAATTCCTTATTGTAAACCAGATACAATACAAATGCTACAAAACATGATACAATTTAACATAGGTATTGTACAATAGGCCTGCCTTATCGCTGAAAGCAATTTCTTACGCGAGGTATTCCTTTTATAAAGTATCGTTTGGTGATGTTTTCATTGTTTGTCTAGTCACTTCGCGACAAAGGGGAATGGGCAAAAATGTATGGAACGTAGTAGTACTACGTTCCATACATTTTTGCCCATTCCCCTTTTACCCGCTCTAATAGTCATCATTAATATATACCTAATTGAAAAGACATTTTGATGCAGGAAAACGTCTACAATGGCGCCTGTTCCTATTCACGTTTGGGAAGCAGTAATCTCCCTAAGTTTTATAAATGAGAATTTTATAATACTCGTAATATAAAGCTGGAATAAGATAGAATTAGACAATGATATAACACACTTAGGATTCTATTATTAAAAGAAGTAAGAAAACAAGCGTTCTTCAAATAATAATCATATATTTTAGCAATAAGTGAGTAGACTTAAAATATTACATATCGGTATCAACTATAACAGCATTGAGGAAAGATGGCGGAGCAGTAAATCCCGTATGCCTCGCATAGCCTAGGTACCATACGATGGACACTATATGTGCACAAGTGCCCATCGTACGTCGCCCGGTTAAACATGTGCAATACTGTTGGACAATATTATTTGCACTGTTGATCAATATATAACAAAAATATGTTTTTATACGGACATGTCGCGACTGGATTCGTCCACTCAAAAGCCAGGCATCTTCGTGTATGCCATAGTCAGGCAGATCTTCAAGTGCTCCCTCTCTGTACGTTTCAATTATAATATACAGACCATTTGATAAATGCTTGGCACAGTAAGATCTTGCCAGCTTGAGTTGATTTGTACCTAGCGCTAGTAGAATTATATCCTCCTCCGTCATTGAAGGAAAGTTTTCTATCTGGCTCGATTCCATCCTCTGAAAATCTACTCTTCTGTGATTAAGCAGTTTTCTCTCTAAATGCATATGCAGAAGATTCGGGGTATCGATTTTCTGCCTTATGATATTGACGAATTCGTCTGCAAAGGAGGAGTGCATGGCAAAATCTTACGTAAACGCATTATTAATAGAAAACATGAACGGAAATGCAGAAAATATTACCTTGGTACTCATTTTCTTACATAGATAAGTGGTACCTAATATACTCGTATATGTATGTTTATCGACGGGGCCACGGGACTGTCTAAACGGGTTACCGTGGCGCTTGAACGCACAGGGAAACCGAAGGAACAGGGTTTTTATTAGTTAGTAAGACTATCGTTTATCTCCAAACGCAATCAGATTTGAGACTGGCAGCTTTAGTCAATATTGTTCCTCTTGGTAAGACCTTTTAAACGACACTTCAATCATATCTATTGGAGCCGGGTACCATTTTGCCCATTCTCCTTTAGGTAGTGGTTAAAAAGAGCAATGTATTTATTCAAAAATCATACTATCGCTTTGATATTTGAAAACAATAACAACATAATTAAACAAGAAATATTTTACGATTTGTTGTTTTTCATGAATTTAAAGACAAATATAGCAAAATACAAACGGTAAGTGGTTCCATTCTTCACAAAATGTTGGTATGAGCTTCGGTGTTTACAGCAAATCACAGAACAAGACGGCATTCTTATTAAATTACTTGTCGCGATCACAGTCGAAAGTACACTAATTTGCGGAAACGGCCATTTGCTTACGATATGACCACGGTGGGCATTTCACGCGGACACCGACCCGCCCACTTGGCACTTCTGCTCTGTTTATACCTGCCTACTCACTCAGCACTAGCAGTGTGTTAAAAGAGGCTCTAAAGATCATCCTATCAACATATTAGAACATTGATATGATGTCGATGGGTTACTTTGTTTTTCGGATATACCTAGATCACTTTCACTTATAATTTTACATGCTCGCAACCAAAATACGGTATTAATTACTACGTAAGTATGTATAGGCCTCCCGCAAGGTGAACCGACGATCTGGTTAAGATCGCGAGAAGCGGTTGGATGCCGGCGGCTCAAGATCGGTCTGTATGGAGAACCTTGGGGAAGGCCTATGTCCAGCAGTGGACGTCTCTAGGCTGACATGATGATGATGATGTATAGTGGTAATATTGGCGTATTTACTTCTTTATTGTGTCAATAATCATAGCCTACATTCAAAAGGAACACTCCAAATATGAAACTACATAAATATTCATCATAAAAAGGCTCAAAAACGTATAAATATGATACATCTATAATATGTTTCGAATCTTTTCTCACCAACAAATTCAAGGTGAAAATAGTTTCGACAAAATTACATTAGATTTACATTAGCTTCACTTTGCTTATGTCAAATCAGAGTTCGTGCTGCCGTTGTTTGCTTATTTGTTTGAAAACTCGATACATTTACATGACATTTACCGCAGAATGGTCGTCGAAAGTAGTTTGGGCTGCCAATATTAGTTGCATCTTACGCATGATAGGGGCGCTGTACAATTGTTATACAAATTTTGACATTTACCCATTTAATTATACCTTACGAATACTTTCTCGAGAGCATCGATATATATGTACTAAAGTACTAGATGTAGCATTCAGAACATTTACTTTGTTCAAATCCTTTGCACGGATATCCCGGCAAAGCAATCTAGTGTCACTTTGACTTTCCTGCCGTGTGGGTCCGCTTCGTTTATTGACTGTGTGGCGACGATATATCGATTAATTTGAATCAGAACATGTATCTGTAGTAGCGTTAGTCAATATTTTTTTATTATTCCACATTAAAATGTATTTCTTTATTTTTATGTGACGTCATTTACGTTCATAGACTAACTACTATGCAGACATACATTGCAAGTGGATGTAGGTAAAAATATATGACTAAGACCAGACTTCGTGAAGGTATTGGTTTTAAGAGTTTTTTTAGATTGATTTATGTTATAAAACCAATTTTAAAAATTAACCAATTCAAATGATATTGTATAACACTCATTCTGTGTTCTTTTTATTGTTTGGTATTTTGATAGTAATAACGATATTAACGAATATTTCAAAACTTCATCATAGTACACATTTGCAGTCATAGAAAATACGCAAAAATAATATTGAACAATGAGGCCAAAACAGATCCTGATTTCCATTATCCGACCAATAGACAAAAAACCACAAAATTAATTGTGTTTGGTGACTTGGTCATAGTTATTAAAATATATTTTTAAGCATTTCTTGCTAGAGTAAAGGAGGATGTCCAATAAAAACCCAGAGTTGATTTTTATGAACCACAAAATAGACCTTAAGTAAGAGGTTAAAAATATGCTATTCGTTTCGCATAAAACTATAACCAAACAGGCCAGCAGCATATAACAATTCTGCGTAGAAGGCGCGTTGATGATTGGTTTGGTTTATTGTTTTGTTACTGTGTTTGTTATCTAAAGGGCCGCATGTATAAGGCCGTTATAAAGTCTCTCGTACTGTATGGAGCTGAGTGTTGGGCTACAAAGAAGATGGATGAGAAACGATTGCATGTTGCTGAGATGAGAATGTTACGATGGTGTATACCGACCACCTCACAGTGACTTTCAGTTGTTCGAGACTACCATGGAAGATGTGCTAAAAAGGTTGAGTCACAGTCATAAGTACATACTGGTATGTGGCGACTATAATACTGATTTACTTGAGCAGTCCTCTACTAGCTTAAGATTGGTTAGTTTATTTAAATAATTTAATTTGAATTATTGTTTTTATGAGCCGACTCGGATAACTTCTCATTCCGCTACATGCCTGGATAACTTCTTTTGCAACTGTGAAGTTGTTAATAAGGTTATTGTAAGTGATCTTACATCGGATCATCTTGGGCAAAAAGTCATGGTACCTGTTAATAATATAGAGCAAGTATAGAAACATTACTTGCAGACCTATGACTACTGATTGTTTAACACAATTTAGCAACAATGTTAATATTAAGGTATCCAATCTGGATTTTATCACAAATAACCCAGATGTTTTGTATAGGGACTTACTTAATATAATAGAAAACGAATACAACACTACTTTTAAAGTTAAAACTATTCGTAAAAATGTGAGAATTAAGTTTGCGATTGGGCCACTGTAGGCATTTATAAAAGTAGGTCCAAATAATTCGAGTTATATAACATGAAACAAAATAATTTTGATCCTTCTTTTATTAAATACGTTAGAAATTACTCAAAAATATTTAAGAAATCTCTGTATATAAGCAATAAGATTAAGCAGTCTAATAACAAGATAGGGGCAACATGGGCCATAATCGGTTATGAAACTGGGCGGTCTAAGCCTCGTGGAACTAGTATCCAATTAATATGCAACAATAAATTGCTTAAAGATGAATTGGACATAGCTCAGACCTTTAATAATTTCTTTGCAAAGATACCTGTTTCGACGACCAACTCCGTGAACTCATCATCAAGGAAGGCTGAATCCTTGTTGAGGGAGGCTGTGGGAGAGTGCAATACCCATTTTAGTTTTAGCTACATTAGCCCAATTGACATTGTCAAAATTTTCAAGTCGCTCAGTTGTAAAAAAAACTAGCGACCTGTGGGGCATTTCAGTTAAATTATTAGAGAATATTATTGTACATATATAACCTCATTTAGCTTCAATTTTTAACTGTTGTGTTGATACTGGTGTGTTTCCCAACTTAATGAAACACAGTAAGGTAATCCCGTTGTTTAAAACAGGCTCCAGAAGTGACCCTACCAATTACAGACCGATTTCAATTTTACCTACCATAAGCAAAATTTACGAAAAAGTATTGTTGCAGCAATTACAGAGTCATTTCAATATGAACAGTTTGTTTCACAGTGAGCAGTACGGATTTACAAAGGGTCGCTCGACTACAGATGCAGGCGTTACACTTCTGAATCATATTTTTAAAGCATGGGAGGTTTACTGCTAATAACTTATTGTTAAATGCTGGCAAAACTAAATGTGTTAAGTTTACATTGCCAAATGTGAAGAATCTCAGTACCCAGTACCTACATAACCGTAAAAAATGAGGTTCTTAGTTTTGTTAATACAACGGTATTTCTAGGCATAACGCTGGACAATAAGCTTTAGTGGGGTGCCCACATAACCGGACTCGCAGGGCGGCTCAGCTCGGCGGCATACGCTGTTAGGAAAGTCAGACAGCTTACTGATGTAGATACTGCTAGACTTGTATACTTCAGCTATTTTCACAGCGTTATGACCTATGGCATACTATTATGGGGAAAAGCGGCACATATTGAAATTATATTTAGAATCAAAAAAAGAGCGATCCGTGCAATTTATCAAATGGGTGCACGTGACTCCCTTAGAGAAAGCTTTAAAGAAATAAGAATTCTAACAGTTGCATCTGAATACATATTTGCTAATATTATGTATGTCAGGCAAAACATGCATAAATATACCAAAATTTTATCTATCTATCACAATTAACACTAGAAATAGGCACAAATTAGAGGGTAAATACCATCGCTTACATAAAGTGCATAACTCATTTGCAGGGCTCGGTGTATGGCTATTTAATAGGATAGCTATGAAAATAATTGACTTACCCCTACACAAATTTAAGGTAGCTGTCAAGAACCATCTGCTTAATAGGGGCTACTATATGATTACCGACTATTTAAGTGATAAGACGTCATGGGAGTAGTTAAGTATCATGTTTGTGCTTTTTATGTATCTTGTGCATTTTTGCGTACTTTTGTGCTGTATATGTGCCTTCTGCTTGTACTTGTGTTGTGTGACCTGTAGAATGTGTTTATTTTGTGTTTTTGCATTTATGCTTGTGTTTGCTTATTTATATGCCTCATATGTCTGTGTAATTATGTATGTTAATTTATTTTTTGCAATTTTAATTTTATTTTAATCATGTTGATATATATTTTTTTTATTTGATATTATTTTATTGTATATGCATATAAGTGATTTTGACTTTTTTAAGTGCCCCACGGGGCCCATGAAATAAACAGATTTTGAATGGATGTGTCGAGTGACAAGAATGGACAGAATTAGGAATGATTACAATAGAGGTAGTACGAAAGTGGCGCCCATTGATGAAAAGGTTAAATGGAGTTGATTGGCCTAGTCATCATCATCCTCTTAGCGTTATCCCAATTTCAATCTGCGGTCCGCTTTCTAGTCTAACCGGATTGGGCTGAATATTAGCTTTTCCACAGAGCGACTGCCTGTCTGACCTCCGCAACCCGAAGGGATAGCGATATTCCATGGTTTAGACTAGTGTCAGTTTATTTAGAAGGTACTGACCCAATGTAACGACTGTCATAGATCTTCATGACAACCGGGATCGACGGCTTAACGTCCTCTCCGAGGCACGGGACAAGCGATAATCAACAATTCAATACGCAAATAACTCCGAAAAATAAGAATACCATAAGTAGTGTCTTAGCAAATAAAAATATATTACAATCTATATATTAAAAGAATCTGTGTTTTATAATACGAGTTGGCCAGCCCGTTCTACCCAACCGATTCGCATGATTTTTTTTTAAATGAAAGGTGTCGCTGCATAGATTTGTCATCAAGCACTAGAAATTACCTAACTTGCATATTCATCAAGTTTTATGCAAACACAGTTTTCTCCCATACATTTTTTACGTTTTCGTAGCCGTAGTCAATGACTTTCTGCTTCTATATATCTGGTTCTCATTGAGGTAGGCCTTTCGTTATAGGCCTATAACACGCGCTGAAAACACATCTTTCATTTGATGGTATGCTCATTTAAATTGGGTAAGTTTGAAGAAAGATAGGTGTGGACATTTAAGTTATTTTTCAATATTTTCCTATCAATTTCTTAAGATTCCATTGCTTTCTCTCTACATGGACGGTTCCAAATAAAAAAATATTATTATGGCATCTAATAAGTTCCTTGCGGTAACTGCCAGGAAAAACCGTTATGCCTCCTTAAGGTGACCTTGCCTTACTTTCATACGGGTGTGAGTGTGGTGGTATGTAAAATTATATTATAGGTACCCGATGTTGGTAAAATTATCAATAATTTTAGCTCCGTATTTAAAAAAGTTTTAATATAATTTTAATTGATTATTTAACATATAAGTTAGTATATATTGATAAAATAGTGACAAGAAGTTATTGTTAAAATTGTGTTTGTAAAAAGTATAATAACTAATAACTACACGGCCAAAGTTCGAGCGAACAGAACGGAGACTTGGTGTCAACGGACGGATTTGAATTTACATCTGCTACGACTTAAACCCGGGGAGTATAATACTTATTAAAACTCATCCAACACTCCACAACACCGAATTACTCGGCTCACCCCCGTGTTAGCTACGTCCAACACACATCTGGTTCAGTTCTGTCTCCTTTTGCTCGACTATATGTGGAAGCAAAATCGAGGACTAAACAACAGCCCCAGACAAACACAATCTACAGATACACTTCACAATTACTACACTGTTTATTCTTGTCTGTACTTCATATATTTGTGTACTTATCTGTATTAGCTATTATTGGTTTAAACCTGTAACTTGTATACCTACTTACATTTTATTAATAAGTTGATTAAGTTCATCAGCTGAGATATTTCAATAGAAACCTTGTAAAAGTATAAGATAATTACTCTAAAGTATTCAAATTACCTAAATTGTTCTCAATTTCTTAGTTTCTACAATTAATTAATTTAATATATTTTTTATTCATATACCCCCCTTTTCCTTTGTAACTTTTCTTATTTATTCTGTCTATACAATAATACTCAAGCCCCATCACATCTCTTCTCTTCTTTGACTTTGCTCAGCTGTTTTCTTATTTTTTAGGTAATTTGTAAACCTTGGCAATGTCTACCCATATGATGACTCGGAAGGCAACGGCCAAGGAGGCGGAAAATAAATTAAGAATAACTCTGCTCGAGTTAAAGAAGTACAAGGATGACAACAGTCAACTATTAAGGGAACGCGTTGACTGTGAAGAAGAAATTAAAATGGTGAATGAACGTATATCTGAGCTGAAGACACAACTCACGGAGCTGCATATAGAGCATATGGATGTCTTGGATCAACGGGACAGACTACGAGAAGAAATTAGGTGTTTCAGCAGCTGCGACGAAATTTACTCCAGACAACTTAGCCGCAATGCGGAGTTAGAAGCAAGTCTCAATGAGGCTTATGGCAGAATTTCAACTCTAGAAGACACAATTGCAGCCTTTAACAGTACTGCTACTCACAACTTATTCTCTGAGCTCCTGGGTGACAAAATTAATGTGCTAAAAGCGCTTAAATGTAACTGTTCCAAAAAATGTCTTAGTAAGAATAAATTTAGAAAATAGTTTAAGTTAAATAAATTAATTAAGAAACTTAGATCTGGTCCTAAGTGGTCTACCAAATTGAGTTAGTTTGCACAAGATAACTGTAAATTAAATAAAGAGTGTGAGTCTCTTTTATTAAAGCTTGAGGAAACAAATGAAGAATTACTTTCTGGTAGGTTGTTATATGAACAACACACAAGTGAGTTGCAAGCACAAATATCAAATCTACAAGCTCAACTCACTAGAACTATAATGGAACACCAGAATGAGACTCATGAATACATCTTAAAATATGAAGAAATTTCAAGAGTTGGTCGAGAAAATTTAAAACAACTTATCTCATTATCCAACTCTAATAATTACTGTTCCAGTTGTACAACTAAGTGTGCGACTACACCTGCTGAATCAATACAATTGAATGCACATGGATGTCAGTATAATACAAAAACAAACTGCATCCAGTAAAGACTGACAGTAAGAATGTAATATTTTTTTCAGACCAACTGGGAGTGGGTTTAGGGAGCTTAATTGATCATTACACTGAGCGACCAGTACAGAACTTTTGTTCACCTGGAGCTCAGTCTTATACCCTAGTTGATAAGATTAAGAATGCCGACTTGAATGCACAAACTACTGTCATCATAATGTATGGTGACAGCTCATTAGTCTCCAAAAACAGTCTCATAGAATTAACAGACTTAATGATAGATGTTAGCACAAAAATAGAATGTAGCTTTATTATTTGTGCATTGCCTTATTCATATGCTCTCACAGATGACCAAAACAGGCAGATAGGCAAATTAAATTTATTATTGTACAATAGGACATGTCATAGTGACAGTATTTTATTTTTGACACTAATATTTTTATTAGTAATTTCTTTTTAACAAAAGATACTATGTATCTTTCTTATGTACATAGGCGACAACTTGCTAAATTATTAGCATTTAATTTACGAGTATATACTGACAGGAGTACTACTAGAGTACTTAGGAATTTGGTAGATAATAGTTATACCAATAGTAGTATTGACACATCTATTAGTTTAAACTATTAGATAAGACAACAGATAGGCATTCATGTGTTTTAAACTTAGTTCATCAAAACATACAAGGCCTATCTGGCAAAGAATTAGAAATAGATTTATTTTTAAATAAACATAAGATTGATATCTTATGTATTACGGAACATTGGTTGCGAGGTGACCAATTAATATTTAACAATCAACATTACTCAGTTATAAGTGCATTCGTAAGAAAGAAGGCTATTCGTGGTGGCTCTCTAATATATGTATGTAATAGTTTGAAATGTAAAGAACGTAAGGATATAGCTAAACTTTCTATCGAGCGCACTGCTGAGATTTCTTGTGTTGAGCTTGAACAACATATTATAGTGTGTGTGTATCGACCACCACAAAGCGACTTTACTCAGTTTGAAAGCATTATAAAGGATGTCTTAAAACACATAATTTCTAGTAGGAAGTCTATAATCGTATGTGGCGATTTTAATGTCAATTTGTTAGAAAAATCACCAATTTGTACTAGGTTAGTTAGCTTATTTAGGTCATTTAATTTAAATGTTTTGTTCTCTGAACCAACCAGAATAACCTCACATTCGTCTACATGCTTAGATAATGTTTTTTGCAATTGTCTTTATTTAGTAAGGCTGTTTTAACTGACTTGACGCTGTGTGACTTGACATCAGATCACTGCGGGAAAAAGGTTGTAATTCCAACTAATACAACCGCTAAAGTACAAGAAATTACATGTAAACCGTCTTAGCTATTTGGATCAGTCTCTGTCAACAAAACTACCTACCTACCACACGACAGCAGCTGTTTTTACTTTAAAAATAGTCGCCTGTTGACACATGTTTGATTACTTATTTGTTCCCTACTTTCTCTTTAGTACAGTACAGATGTTTCATTAAGGAATGACATTGGTGGTCTTTTGTCTTTTACTTGTGGCACGGCGACGTCGCGCCGGCGCCGCTGGAGTTATGTTATGAATGAGACACGGTAAGGTCAAACCCGCGGCGTTTAATGTCAGTGGCAGTAGATGGCGCTACTGCGAGTTTACTTACGTACAAACCGCGCAAGAGGCGAAACTAGTCTCTCATGCCATCTTATTCTTTAAAATGATTGATACTTTATCATAAAAAATAATGATTATTTACGATATTACTAAATCTTGGACTGACAATCTTGTTAAGATCGCGGGAAGCGGTTGGATGCGGGCGGCCCAATATCGGGAGAGGCATAGCATGCCCAGCAGTGGACGTCCTTTGGCTGAAATGATGATGACTAAAGATTCTGACAACGATCTAGCAAAACCTTAGCCATCTGGATCAGTCTCTGTCAACATAACTACCTACCACACGACAACAGCTGTTTTTACTTTAAAAATAGCATTGACACATGTTTAATTATTTGTTATCCACTTTATCAGTCTTTAGTACAGATTAGATGTTTCATTAAGGAATAGCATTGTCTTGTCACTTTATCGTACAAAAAATTAAGAGATTTATTATTTTTGATTAATCTAAACGTGTTCTGAGTAGCACGTTGTTTTTATGATAATGAAGTCCTGGGCCAGAGGGGCCCGTGTCAAAGTGGCAACCGCTCGAACCTAGCGATCTGCAAGGTTAAGCGCGTTCGGCACCGTCTGGTTTATGGGTGACCGGCTACAAAAAGACAAACCCATCCGTGCCTCGGAGAGCCGTCTGTCCCGGCTGTCATCAGAAGATTTTTGACAGTCTTTAGAGGAATCAGTACCCTCATATCTAGTCTAAACCATTCAGGGTTTCATAACCCTCCGTCCGATCAATGAAGGGGTTGTAGTACCTACTTGTAGCCTTGTAGAGTAGCGTAAAATGATGAGGTACTTGTGTAAATTTAATTAATTTTAAATAATATCATATCAGATAGATAATAACTAGGTATTTACCTAAAGTTCATAAAGATTTGACGGCTTTAAGTGCATAGGCCACCCGACCGCCTCCTTTGACAAAAGCCTCCGTCGCGAGTCATCGTCCTTTACACGTGCCAAGTATTATTTTAGGTATAACAGATTTTATGCACTTGATGCAACAGCTGATCTCTTGGTTCGATGGTGTAGGTAAAACAAAACGCGGTATTTAGGTTGTGTTTGTTTCGTGCGAGTGCCCTGCCAACTCTGATGTCAGTGTTTTCAGACTGCCCGAAGGCCTATGACATGGCCAACGATTCTTGGATTCGGCTTTACGTGCCGTCGGAAACCCGGTAGCGCACTCATGTAATGTCACACGCGGTCACCCATCTAAGAGAAGGCTTTTGCAAGCGTTGCTAACTTTGCCGACCTATTACGATCGGCAAGATAAGTCGCGCTATGGCACAGAATAAATAGTACTTACTAACGTAGCTATGGCTATGACGCGACGGTACACTAACCTATGTTTTAAATAACAACTTTTTAATTGGTTTAATCTTACGTAAGTAGGTGCCTACCTTAAATTGATAAAAATATCAACTTGCTGTAAGATGCTACGGCCATTCTCCGCATGTCCTCCGCTCACGTCCAGACACTAACGGCACCTTTGCACCATCGCTGAACACACGGCTTAACACTCCTAGCACTTTGAAAAGCTGCAACGATGCGAGCACCGCAGAAACGCGCGTACCGACGGCACGGGTAGACCCCGTGGTCTAACATACCGTTCCTCGTAGGTACTACCTACGAGCTCCTGCATAATTACATTCACTCCTACCTAAACACATCAACATGTTAAAATATTCAGGGTTTGAATACGACATACCTACAGAATTTACTATTTCACAATTTAAAGAGATCCGGAAGCCTAAACAAAAGAAATGCTCGCGAAAGACTGAGTGGTCAAGTAGGCAAATTGTTCGTAAATCAAATAAATAATTAGAGATGTAACCGATGATAATATTCACTGGAGTAATGTTTTTATCGATATTTTATGTTATTGTTTACCTGATACAATATCGGTAGGTAAACCCCTAAAATGTTAGCTTTGTGTAATTGCATGCTTTTATGTATTGTTATTAAATAAAACCATTCAATGGTTTAGACCAGTATCAGTTTATTTGAGGGTACTGACTCCCCGTAACGATTGTCAAGGATTTTCATGACTGTTTATCCGACGTCCTCTTCCGAGACACGTGGCAAGCGTTGATTAACAATTTATTACGCACGTAACTTCGAAAAGTCTTATTAACTAATTATGTATTATTATTGATGCGCACTGTGGATTCGAACCCGATACCCTCTGCATGGCAATCCGTTGGTATCGCCATTAGGCTATCGTTACCAGTCTGTTACATGTAATGTTAAAATTAAATAAATCGATGTTATCTGTTGATTGTAAACATCACTAGAGCCGCCCTGCCGCCGTACTCAAAGGGATCCTTTGAGTACGGCGGCAGGGCGGCTCGCTTGATGGTAAAATTGCACTAGGGTAAATACGCTATACGTCGGCCCCTCCCCAAACTTCGGCCGTCTGCACATTTTCAGCTTGCGTTTATTTAAAACGCAATGAAGTGACAAATTTGCCACTCGAATTACAATCTTAGTTCATACTCTACATGTACAAACCGTTACTTTCCGATTACGTTACTCACTCTTCGCACACTGAGCGTCAATAGCGATTGCGCCGTCGAAGCGTCAATTTCATATTGAAAGTACCTTACTTGCTGTGAATACCCACACTTCGGGGATTGATATAGAACGGTCAGACATTCCTTTTTTATTGTTTTTAGCTTTATTATCAGTAATTAGTGATTTTTACTATATTTTGAGATAGTTTTTTCAATGTTTTTCGTATTGTTTTAAAGAGAAAATAGGAGGCCGCCAATAGACTACCAATTTTGAATTAAAACCGGATTCTCGGCCGTGGCCGACTTAAAGTAAATGCAGTCTGTTTTATAAATTTCATTTGTACTAATTCCATTGGCTTAGTAAGAGAATTTGTAACGCATATAGGCAAATGAATCTATTTTACGTTTAATCGCCAAATACCGACCGGGTTGATAATAGTTGAATCTCGAGAAATAATGTACACGAAATAGGGGCCGGCTTTAGAAACAAGATCGTAATGTCGACCAGCCTCGAATTCGAGCCCAACTATACAGGCTGATTATTTTTCTTATTTTCTCAAAATTAAATATATTTATTATACATTTATTTATTAATAATATAAAGAGTTAGTTTAAATGTAGGAGTTGATATTATTGAAACCATTTATAGTAGCTTATTATTGTATGGGAATATAAGATATAAACTGCTCTTTGGAACTTGCTACCTTAACCCATGTTAATTAGCTTAAAAAATATAAATATATTCAATAATGATACTCCGGGCCAAAAATGGTATGAATTAGTTTTGAAAAGACATCCAGAACTAATTATAATTATTGTGATGTTTCCTTTGTTATAAATTGTAAATATTGTAATACCTTACATTATTTAAGTGCAAATACCAATGACATACTGAAGGTATTCAAGACGCTCAATAATAAAAAATCTGTTGACTTATGGGGCATTTCTGTTAAACTTGTGCGGCAAATTATTTCTAGCTTAGCTCCATATTTAGCTGCAATATTCAACAGATGCGTAGATACAGGACTATTTCCTATGATCTAAGAGCCTGTCCAGAAAGCGCGATTTACGCGCGCATCCACTCGCGCGTTTTGATTTGTATTGCGTCTAGATGCGGCGTTTCACGCGTTCTTACGCGCGCATGTGATGAGACGTATTTGGGCATTTTCACTTTAAATGACACATTGCTGTTTTAGAGCTGTCCGTAGGAATATGCATTTTTAATAAATATTTAACTAATAGTTTTGGTAATGAATTGAACATACATTGAAAATATACGAAACAAGCTATACATTGAATTACTACCTAGGTAATAATTCAATGAAGCTATCTGTTTTTGATATTAACAAAATATATTATTTGAAGTTTCATGAATTTTCAGTTTCATACTGTCCTATTTGTTGATTGTCAAGATTGGATTGAGATTTTAATATAATTTTATATGATGAATTTTGTAGTGATGATTTTAATGCTTAAAAGAAAGCTAGTTGTTTTTGTTAACACAATTTTTAAATCAGTTTTCGTTATAGTTAATTTATAATATTTTTTTTTAGGTTGTCCCTTAGTTTTTTAGTTTCCAGACAAATCCAGTTTGTAAGGAGCATTATGTTTTAATATTTTTGCCCAAGAGTGGTAAATTTTATACGTCTAGCAACTCCGGGCATTAATATAATTATTTAAGACTCAGGCATTTCAAAATCCCTGTAAAATTTTTTTTTGTGAGTGTGGACGTGTTTGGGCACTCAATTTGGTATCGGTGTTTGTCTGGTAAGTAACGTGCTTTTTAACAGACCATGGATCAGAGATAATTAGTAAAAAGATTGTCACCGCTACATACATACTCTTTTCAATTAATATTATAATATTGATATATTACAACAGAATCGAATACGTCCACTCGCCACGGACTCGCGCGTAGTACTGGACGCAGCAATGGCGCCGGAGTATCTCGACTCGCGCGGCGCTCGCGCGTACAACGCGCGAGTCGAAAGTCCCGCTCATTGCAAGCGTTCTACGCGCGTGTGAGGTAACGCGCGAGAGCATCTGGACGGGATGTATGTAGCTCTAGTATCTCGAACACGCGCGAGTGCCTACGCGCGAGTGGACACGCGCGTAAATCGCGCTTTCTGGACAGGCTCTAATGAAACACAGTAAAGTAATACCATTATTCAAAAAGGGATCCAAGAGCGACCCTAGTAATTTTCGGCCAATTTCTATCTTGCCTGCTATTAGTAAAATTTTTGAAAAGATTATTTTGCATCAACTAGAGAGCCACTTTCACACAAATAATTTATTTCACAGTGAACAGTATGGCTTTACTAAGGGTCGCTCCACCGTTGATGCCGGTGTAACTTTGTTATTTAATGCTTGGGAAAACTCGAAGGATGCCATTGGTGTTTTTTGTGACCTATCAAAGGCCTTTGACTGTGTGGAACATAATACACTTTTACTTAAATTGAAACTTTATGGTATTAGAGATACCGCACTCAATCTTGTTGCCAGCTACCTTAGTGATAGAATTCAGTATGTAGATGTTAATGGGAGTAGGTCTCTAGGTTTGCCAGTAGGAATGGGCGTTCCACAGGGCTCTATTCTCGGGCCATTTCTTTTTTTAATATATATTAATGATTTGCCGTTCTTTGTTCAAAATTTATGTGATATTGTTTTGTTTGCCGACGATACGTCACTAATTTTTAAAGTTGATCATAATTTATGTAACTTTGATAGCGTCAATAACACTCTTGCACAAGTATTAGATTGGTTTTCGACAAATAATTTGGTACTCAACTCTAGCAAAACCAAATGTGTTAAATTCTCTTTACCTAACGTCAGAAGTGTTCCTACTAATATAATTTTAAATAAGGAAACAATTCAACTAGTCGAATCAACTGTATTCTTAGGTCTAACTTTAGATTGTAAGCTTCAGTGGGGCGCCCAAATAGCCTGTCTCGCAGTCAAACTTAGTTCTGCAGCGTTTGCAGTTAGAAAAGTAAGGGAATTCACAGATATAGATACTGCTAGATTAGTTTACTTTAGTTATTTTCACAGCGTTATGTCTTATGGTATTATGTTATGGGGTACGGCTGCTGATATACAGACTATTTTTGTCATTCAAAAGAGGGCCATACGTGCAATTTACAAGTTAGGTGCTAGAGATACTTTACGTAATAAATTTAAAGAAGTAGATATATTGACAGTTGCATCGCAATATATATATGCTAACTTAATGTACATTAAGAAAAACTTAATTCAATACCGCAAAAATAGTGATTTGCACAAAGTGAACACAAGGAATAAGCATAAACTGGTGGGAACTAACTACCGTCTACATAAAGTTCAGAACTCATTTGCGGGGATTGGTATACGATTTTTCAACAAATTGCCTCTTGAAATAATGAATTTACCCATGCACAAATACAAACGGACAATTAGGAACTTTCTTTTATAAAGGGGTTATTACCCTATTAAGGAATTTTTAAATGATAAGACACCGTGGGGATAGGCTTAGGCTTGTTTAACTCACGATTATTATATTTACATGTTAAGTGTAGGTGCCTCGTGAACACATGATTTTTGCAGGATTTGGTTATTTTTATGATTTGTTGAACGTAGTTTAACATTATTTATCCCTGATCATATCATTGTTCACTTGTCACTTTAACAAAATTCTTTCTACATTTGCATTCCTTCACGCGTTCCACTAACTTATGTTAATAATAACGATCTGGAAAATGGAGGTAATTGGCGGTCATGGTCAGTATACCAATAGATTGTTTCTTACTGCTGGTTCGTATACCGTTGTCGTCATGCTCACTAAAATGTCATTTCTTGTGGTGGCGTCGTGTGTCGGGTCATCCCTGTCCCTCTAATATGGCGAGAGGGATGATGGCTGGCACATGCGTCATACTCGTGAACGAGTGCTACTTGCGATGACTGGTCGATGACGATCTTGCGGGCTGGTATTAGGTTTTAATATTTAACTGCATCATTTCCATCATGGTTCTGATCACTTTCGCGGATTGCCTGCATTATTAGGTATATATAATGTAAGTGGATGCTCCTGTTTCACCATGTCTATTCTGAGGAGGCTAACCAAAACTATATATTATGCTTGAGTATTATTATGTACAGTAAATATACACAAATGATATAGAAGGTATAACAGTTGCAGCACCTTACAAAATGTAAATTGTGTATTATGCAAAACCTGGCGATGAAAAAGAGTGACCGTGAGTTTTATTGCCCGTTCTTTCTCATGGTTCTACCTATTGCTTCGCGAACGTGGCAGTAAATGTAAATTTAGAAGCATACAGTAATAATGCTTTAAATTTGAGTATAAGTAATTATTTTATAAATTTATTATTTTGACGTTCATAAGCGTCACATTGTGACCCAAATGAATAAAGGATTTTGAATTTGAATTTGAATTATCACTATAGTGAATTATCGCAGGTAATATTCCCCGATTGTTACCAGTTAACCCTTAATGTTGGGTGAACTGATCTCTGATGTTGAGGAATTTTTCCCCTTTTTTTTTGTATCTCGATGAAATCCAGTTACGGACTGTAGGTGATGGCGTGATGCGGGCTTACCGTGAAATAAAAGATGAATTGCTGAAAGATGTCGTGTATTGACTTTAGCTAAGTATATATAGGTATACAGGTGCCGATTGAGCAAAGCAGCGTGCGTCATGCGTGGGACCCATAAAATTACTAATATTTTTTCTAAAATGCAATGAGCTCGCGGCACGCGCCACTCACTCGCGTCCCGCTACCTTCACCCCGCATTGCCCCGCGCATATCGCACACTCTTTTTACAAATAAGTAGGTAGGTATTATATCAAATTATAAAAGTAGATAAGTATGACAATATTCAACATATATTTTTATTTACGTCCTTTACAATCTCCGCCCAGTGTCATGTCCTCATGACACTATTCAGCAACTGGAAGCAGTGCTAAACGAGTGACCGGGCGGGTTAATACTCCGGTTCGAGTTTTGACGTCTACGGTTCGAATCCGTCCGTCTTTTCCAGGGTACACATTGACGATGACTCCCTTTGGCCAAGCATTTCTATTCAAATTTGGGTCGACAACTACAACTACATCTCCGAGTTTTAGGGAGTCATTTTCTACGTACCACTTCTGACGCGGTATCAATGTAGGTAATATTTCTTTAATCCATCGCCGCCAAAACATGTCGGCGAGTCGCTGGGCCGTTCGCTACATCTTTCGTAGGTACATGTCGCTGTCGTCGAAGACTCCAGGTACTGCAGGCCTACCATGAACTTTTAACAAGCGATTCAGTTTAGGTGCAATTCAGTGTAGGTTCGTAAAATGAATTGTTTTAAAACGTACCATGACCTTGTTTAAACTGAATCGTATTTGGATTGTTAGAATGAATGAATGATATCGCTGGGTCGCAATGACGCAATATAATCACATTGACAGAAAGAGACCAAGCTATACAGTTCGTGTATAATGCGGTCTCTTTCCCTTGTATGCGTTCTGAAACTATTATTCAGTCAGCCATTTTCGGCAAGTTACAAAATTGTCTATGTTGTTATAACTTGTACGCTACAACTAAATTAAGTTTCTTTTATAGCAAAGCGAATATATTTTGTACTAAACTAACTACAATAAAGAATAGTTAATTAAATACGTTACGTTACGTTATTTTTTCTCACAAAAATACCTAGCAGAACGTTGCAAATACTGCATCGGTGGAAGTTACGAACTAATATTTTGATTGTTAGCATTTCAAGGTTAACAAGTAATACAATGTCAAGGCATATTTGAATCTTAGAAGTATTGTTCTCATATTTATTAATTAACCATTGCTTTAACCCAAGATTAAATCTTTCTTAAAATGGGATACGTAAATTAGAGAACTATATTGTGATCACTATTATCTGTAACACTGTTCTTTACTATAAAATATTAATATATTCACTCATACAAAGATTTCGTAGCTAAACGAAATCTGCATTGGTATTTTAAGTGTTTTCTTTTTTGTATAGGTACAGTGAACCCTAGCGTCAAAGAGTAACTAACAACCAATATATGATAAGTGTAGCGATATAATTATGTAGTTCTGTAAATCGTCACATTGTAAGGGTACAGTAAAATTTGAAAGGATGGTGCAAAGTATGTTCAATAAATTAAAAATAAAAACTTGATTAGTTCACATAAAAATTATATTATCAAAACCATATAGGTACCTAAAATAAAAGTATTGTACCAATAAAAGAAGAATGGCAATATCAGTGTCACTTGTTTGGGAAAGTGAGCATGAACGAATTTATATACATTTTATAGAATGATAGTTGTAGTTTGTTTTATTATGGATGTATTTTTTTATTCAATGGGATAAAGTAAACATCTAATAAAGAAATATTTTGTTAGATATGAAATGCAGATACTTAGAAATAACTAAACGTCATAAGCGAGATTTTATAAGAATCATTAAATCCTCTTTTATGAAATCCTCAGTAACCTTATAAACGCGTGAATTTCTTGTCATCTGTCTTTGATACAATTGTCACAAATCATAAGAATGAATATGAGTCTGTATTATATTTATTTTACACATTTTCGCATTGTTTTGCTAACTTTTCTTAGAGCAGCTTAGCTTTCGTTTCTGCTTTTAGTTAAGCTTTTGCATCCTGCGTGTTGAATAACTACTTATGGTGTTAAACAATTACGTTGTTATACCTAATACCATAGATTTATATGTACTAACGCACTAGATTCGCCCTTCTGCACAACGAAAATGTTCCACTGACTTATGGCTCGGGAACTATACAGCTCTTAGTTCGTTTGACAACTCTCTAGTGAGCGCATGAAACCGCGGTCTGTCAATCTGGCATATGTAATTATTTATTTAATTGGAAAAAGACGTTTTCAGTGATTTTTTCTGGGCAAATCTGTTTTATTGCTTGTTAAGTAATCTAGTTTTTGACTTAAAACATCTTAGCAACGAAATTACTAGGCAATATTATCAAGTTTCGTGCACCGGACAAGTCCATTGTGGGCAAGTCCACTGTGGGCAAGTCCATGATTAATAAATGAGGGCGAGTCTATTGTACTATCTGTCACTTTCACATATGCACCATATTAAGTTTGCAAAAAAGAGACACACACATACGCCGAGTTGTCGGCAGTTCTCGTCATAGAATAAAATTTCAGACTGGACAAATTCCTTTGAGAATCTCGAGTACCGACTTCATATTTTTTTGCTCTACAATATTTGTCAAAGGTTGGTATGTAATTATTATTATTGTTAGTATATTATAAATAATATAGTTTTAAATTCATAGATTGGTGTATTCTACGTTCATACTCAGCGATGCCGTCGTGTGTTCTACGTTTTTGTAAAAATACGTCCAAAAATACAAATAAAGCTTCAGGAGTTACTTACCACAAGTGAGCTATTTTACTGATGTTTATTATAAGTACATGCCAGAGAACAAAAAATAAATGTTCGTTTGTCTTCTTCTTCTTTACCGATGTTGACGATTTTTCTTGTATTTTTGAAGTTACCTACATAGGGCTTATTATATTATATACGGTCCACAAGCGGTTGCTGTTGTCGCGAACGAAAAAATATTCCTATAGCAAGGAAAATTTCGTGATCTCAGGTAGAATATTAATAAAAACATCTACTAATATAATATCTATGTTCGGTTGCTTGTGATTATAAATACAGAAATATCCGTGGAAATGCATTCCATATACACAGGTGAATGGCAAATTTATGTACACAAGTAAAACCAGGCAACCGCTAAAATAACAACCCCTTTATAATCAATATTGCTAGATGTGGCTGTGTCGACGGAACTCTGTTCCGGGCGTCTAGATCAGGCTGAATTAAGTACTTTAACCACGCCGAGTTATAAAACTAAGAATATACCATCCTTCAAGCCAGGCGTTTGCAACTTTGCAGTAACATACCTAGTAATTTATATAAATTTAATTATCTATTACAATCTATATCCATCTGATTGTATTTTTCTGTGTCCACGAAACATCAAGTAGGTAAAATAAACAGTTTGTCACATTTGCCTATATACATTCATAATCTTTGACGAAATGACCTGCTGGCGCATGCGTAGTCAATCAGTCTGAGTGACATGAGTGACAGTAATTTTGTTCGAAATATCATCTCTATATTATCTATCTCTATGCCTAATACTGGACATGCCTTTGAGACCAAAATCGAATATGTATTGTTATTTTGAAATCTATGTTTTGTACAGATTTTTTCTTTGTGTAGTATGGGATATTTTGATGATTACACATTATGTGCACTGTATAGTATCTGGGATATATTCGTCGTCAAGCTATTATTCCATTCTAGTCACGAGTTCAGTTTTTCGAAGAAGTCTAAGAGGCATGATATAATGGTTAAAATGTAAATAAATGCTTTATGTTACCAAAAATATTTAATTTTCACTTAATTAAGTACTATTTTATGATATACACAAAGGGCTGATGAAACTCCAAATCAGTAAAGTACTAAATGCTAAATGGTGCTAATATACATATTAATATATTATATATATGTACTAATGCTCGCGAAATCTTAAAGCGACACTGATAATGTACGGTGGTTTGCCATTGTTCTTTACTTTATGTTCTTTACGATCTTTGGAGTGATAGTGTTTTCTACAAATAAAATATGTTCTTGAAGTTTGTAGGTAGTGCTAGTTTGGCAATAGCAGTATGAGTGCCACCCAGAACACCATGAAAACCTTGATAAAACCTGAAACAAGTACAAAAATAAGTATTAATTCAATACTATTTAATTCTGTTGATTACTTAAACTTTTAATAAAAGCATACTTTACCTGAGTTTTAGTAAGCTCTTCATATATTTTGGACAAGCAGATATAATTCTCTATCATTTGAGAAGAATCTTTTTCCCGCAGTCCCCTCTGCTATAACCGCTGCCACTGTCTGTGTAGCCATAGAATAAGCTGCATGTCACCAATCGGTCTTTGGTCTCTAGTGTTTTCACCCAGGAGTATAAAATGTCAGTGCAGTCACTATCTACAACAAATAAAATAACAATTAATGATATTTTATCAATAAGTCTCTAAGTCAAGTAACTATTGACTTGTAAGTTAAAGATACTTCGTACTTAAAAAAACATATTGTGTGTGTCTAAACTGCAGTCACACTAAAATATTGTATGGTTTCATTTATTAGCATATTTGGTACAGAATATTTCTTACCTTAAGCATAATAATGAGATCGGTGGACGTCGCAGGCTGCATACCTAGACAATGGTCTCAATGCTTCTCATAAATCTAGGGCCAACAGTTTAGCGAGGCGAAATCTTTGGATGAAATCTGTTTCATCGTGTGGTTTCATCAAATGCTCTTTGTATGTATGGATCCGACTGTTCTCCAGCTTAGCGCCTTTGTTTAAGACGTGAAGTGCTAGATACATTAATCATCACATTCAATAAACCGAATAAAACTAGAGTTCTTGGCACATCGATTCACAAATTTCACAATAGGATTTTAAGTAAGATTTAACACAGTAATATAGAAGTTCTGACACAGAAATCGATCTATAATTAACTTAAACTGATTTAAATCCACATATAATGTCTAAAAACTCAATAATAATTCCAACTATCCAGTTTATCCACTACAAATTGTAACTTATATTGAATCGCTAAATCTGACAGATACGCGGTTCAGTTTGAGCTGACGTAACACTTCATGGTACGGTCTCCTACGGCAAATGAACGAATGGTTTAAGATTTCGGTTCAAACGCTATCCAACTCACAGCTGCGTCGTATTGAAATATAAACACCAAAACTGAGTCGCTTTAATTAGGTCATAGTACGATATTGCGATTCTATTCAGTTTAGGTCGTAAACTGAATCGCTTTAAGAGGT
The DNA here is from genome assembly GCA_944739405.2 of Euclidia mi. NCBI lineage: Eukaryota > Metazoa > Arthropoda > Insecta > Lepidoptera > Erebidae > Euclidia > Euclidia mi. Next base: position 125,134,314 of record OX123183.2, read on the forward strand.
CATGGTAAGCCTCCTGGTAAGTTTGATGATGTACCAATCAAAAAGTGGTTGGGTGTAAGGGCCTCCTCACACTTTGGATCCACTGACACGTGTGTGAGCGGTCTACTATTTACTATATGTTCTATTTCGGTAAGTAAAGTGGATAGTACTTCGTCTCTTGGTGCTCGTTCTTTTAACGTTATTTTCAAGGCGGTCTTCACACTTCTAATCAAACGCTCCCAAGCTCCACCCTTATGAGGACTAACAGGTGAGTTAAAATTCCAGTTTATACCGAGATTAGTCAGGTCATCTTTCACTGTACTCTGACTTAATTCCAGGAAAGATTTTCTTAATTCGACGTTAGCACCACGCAAGTTGGTACCATTGTCCGAGTACTTATTTAGCGGCCAGCCGCGTCGGGACGCCATCCTTCTTAAGGCCATTATAAACGAGTCAGCTGTCAGCGATTGTACTATTTCAATATGTATAGCACGCACGGTCATACAGGTAAACAATACTCCGTACCGTTGCTCTCGACGACGCCCCACCGTAACTTCCATTGGGCCAAATAGATCGACGCCGCAGTGAGTGAACGGCCTATTATGATGCGTATAGTCTCCCTTCGGGTAAGTCGGCCATGCGCGGAGCGCACGGTGTAGTCTTTCTCATGCGGCACAGTAGACAGCGAGAAGCTACAGTTCGTACCGTAGGTCGCAGGTTCAGCAACCAATATTTCTGTCTGAGTTCATTGACCACTGTTTCATTGTTTCCGTGTGCACTTTTTATGTGTGACTCCTTTGTTATAAGCCTGGCGATGGTATGTCTCCCGTCTAATATAATTGGGTTCTTCATTCCAGGTGATACGTGAGATGCAGCTCCAACTCGCCCTCCTACTCGCAATAGGCCTTCTCCATCTAGGTACGGGGTCAACGTCCGAAGTCTGCTGTTAGCTTGAATAGGCTTTTTATTTTTCAGTAATTGAATTTCTAACGCAAACGTTTCCATTTGACAGAATCGTAGTAACAATATCTCTGCATGTTTCATAATTGTCGTGTCAATCGTCTTGATGTCACGTTGTTTACATTTTTCAATAAACAATAACATAGTTGCAGTCGATCTTTTTAGACGGAGCCATGATGACGCATTGTCGGGATTAGCAACAGGTATAGTATTTTCCGTTTCACATACATAATGCATCACGTCACATAACATTTCTTCATTAATCTGCGTTTTGTCTGTTACAGGTGCTGATGTAAGCCAATCACTTTCATATAAGAACTTCGGGCCGCGGAACCACTCGCACTCGGGGTGCAACTCATACATATTTATTTTTGTCGCTACGTCTGCTATATTTTTCTCCGTCGATATATAGTGCCACTCGTGCGTATTACCATAGATAAATATAATACTTTACAGTACAGATGCCGCAAGTCGTCCATAAAAATTGGCCACGTTAGATCCTTAATATTAGACCTTTATTTTTATAAGTACTTGTTAATACCGTAAATAATACAACAGATGGCGCTAGCGACGAAAAAATGGGAGTCGATGGTAGCGACATCTTACGTCTCATTTTGTAAGCAATGTTATTTTAAATTAAAAAGAAGAGATGGCGCTATAATAAAAAAGCATTCAGTCTAAAATGTAGAAATATTATGATTTTTCACCTTGTCACCCAAGTGTGCCTCATTTCAAGGTTATAACACGATCAACCGATCTAGTAGGTACCTATTTTACGTATGTACCGGTGGCATTAAAACATCTAGCGATATTTTTATGACTTCGTGTCTTTCCGTTCAAAATTTGGAATGCACTTTGTACACTGTTCCATAAAGCTGATATTTGACATACTTACGTAAGTTTGGTGGCTATGTTACGGTAACATTGAAATGGTGCAGTGATGAATGACCTTGTGAATGCACCTTGGTCTGATGATGAAGCCGGGAAGATGGTAACAGGAACTTCTAAACTACATATGATAAACTACTCGTGTTTGGGCTCGTTTGAATTGACTTGACAAAACCTATGACCCTGTGAGGTTACCTTGGTCTGATGATGAAGCCGGAAGATGGTCACAGGAACTCCTAAACTACACGTGATAAACTAGTAGTGTTTGGGCTCGTTTGAATAGACTTGACAAAACCTATGACCTTGTGAGGTTGCCTTGGTCTGATGATGAAACCGGAAGGTAGTCACAGGAACTCCTAAACTACACATGATAAACTAGTAGTGTTTGGGCTCGTTTGAATAGACTTGACAAAACCTATGACCTTGTGAGGTTGCCTTGGTCTGATGATGAAGCCGGAAGGTGGTCACAGGAACTCCTAAACTACACATGATAAACTAGTCGTGTTTGGGCTCGTTTGACAAGACTTGACAAAACCTATGACCTTGTGAGGTTGCCTTGGTCTGATGATGAAGCCGGAAGGTGGTCACAGGAACTCCTAAACTACACATGATAAACTAGTCGTGTTTGGGCTCGTTTGACAAGACTTGACAAAACCTATGACCTTGTGAGGTTGCCTTGGTCTGATGATGAAGCCGGAAGGTGGTCACAGGAACTCCTAAACTACACATGATAAACTAGTAGTGTTTGGGCTCGTTTGAATAGATTTGACAAAACCTATGACCTTGTGAGGTTGCCTTGGTCTGATGATGAAGCCGGCAGGTGGTCACTGAAACTCCTAAACTACACATGAGAAACTAGTAGTGTTTGGGCTAGTTTGAATAGACTTGACAAAACCTATGACCTTGTGAGGTTGCCTTGGTCTGATGGTCGGTGGTCCCAGGGTCTGTGGTGCATGCTACAGATAATATAATAGGTACATTACTATACTAGGTGGAGCTTTCCTTTGAGTTCTGCTTCGTGAAAATTGTTATTCTTTATTTGTATTATTATATTCTTAATTAAATTGGTATTCAGGCGAAATTAATGTAACCTAAATAGCGAACCCCTGGCGAAGCGAACGTCGAGATTGCAAAAGGGGAATAGGTAGGTAACTATTAAAATGTAGAAATGAAACAACAGTTCATTTTATTTTTTTATTTATGAAACCATGATACCTCGTCAACTAACAAAAAATCTTGCAAAAACGTTGGAATTTTTTCTCTTCAACTTTCACGGGAACGAAGTCGCGCGCAAAAGCTAGTCATTACAATTGGTTTATTAATTCGGCCGTACAAGCAAGTTATGCAAACGTGCAAGTTAGTTATTTATATAATTAACTCAAATCCAGATGTTGGCAAATTAATATTTTTAAATTGATAAATTAGGTCGCTTTTTATTCCTCCATTAAAGTGGATAAACAGAATTAGATAAAAAACTAAATTGAACTATTATAAAATCATTTATTTTGTAGGATTCGTAATTTTGAAGCTGATTGTAACGATTTTTTTTTAAATACTTGCAACACTTTCAAAGTTTTTCTAATTTGAATTAAACGTACGCGATCGCGTCTCGCGTTTTGCCGATCCACGATCGTAACGGAGTACTTTTACTTTCATGGGATATTATTCCTTACCGCCATACATTTACGGAACTTTGTCGCGCAAAACACTAAAATATTTGCAACACTTTCAAAGTATTTTTTACATACATATTTATTTTTGTCGCTACGTCTGCTATATTTTTCTCCGTCGATATATAGTGCCACTCGTGCGTATTACCATAGATAAATATAATACTTTACAGTACAGATGCCGCAAGTCGTCCATAAAAATTGGCCACGTTAGATCCTTAATATTAGACCTTTATTTTTATAAGTACTTGTTAATACCGTAAATAATACAACAGATGGCGCTAGCGACGAAAAAATGGGAGTCGATGGTAGCGACATCTTACGTCTCATTTTGTAAGCAATGTTATTTTAAATTAAAAAGAAGAGATGGCGCTATAATAAAAAAGCATTCAGTCTAAAATGTAGAAATATTATGATTTTTCACCTTGTCACCCAAGTGTGCCTCATTTCAAGGTTATAACACGATCAACCGATCTAGTAGGTACCTATTTTACGTATGTACCGGTGGCATTAAAACATCTAGCGATATTTTTATGACTTCGTGTCTTTCCGTTCAAAATTTGGAATGCACTTTGTACACTGTTCCATAAAGCTGATATTTGACATACTTACGTAAGTTTGGTGGCTATGTTACGGTAACATTGAAATGGTGCAGTGATGAATGACCTTGTGAATGCACCTTGGTCTGATGATGAAGCCGGGAAGATGGTAACAGGAACTTCTAAACTACATATGATAAACTACTCGTGTTTGGGCTCGTTTGAATTGACTTGACAAAACCTATGACCCTGTGAGGTTACCTTGGTCTGATGATGAAGCCGGAAGATGGTCACAGGAACTCCTAAACTACACGTGATAAACTAGTAGTGTTTGGGCTCGTTTGAATAGACTTGACAAAACCTATGACCTTGTGAGGTTGCCTTGGTCTGATGATGAAACCGGAAGGTAGTCACAGGAACTCCTAAACTACACATGATAAACTAGTAGTGTTTGGGCTCGTTTGAATAGACTTGACAAAACCTATGACCTTGTGAGGTTGCCTTGGTCTGATGATGAAGCCGGAAGGTGGTCACAGGAACTCCTAAACTACACATGATAAACTAGTCGTGTTTGGGCTCGTTTGACAAGACTTGACAAAACCTATGACCTTGTGAGGTTGCCTTGGTCTGATGATGAAGCCGGAAGGTGGTCACAGGAACTCCTAAACTACACATGATAAACTAGTCGTGTTTGGGCTCGTTTGACAAGACTTGACAAAACCTATGACCTTGTGAGGTTGCCTTGGTCTGATGATGAAGCCGGAAGGTGGTCACAGGAACTCCTAAACTACACATGATAAACTACTAGTGTTCGGGTTCGTTTGAATGGATTTGACAAAACCTATGACCTTGTGAGGTTGCCTTGGTCTGATGATGAAGCCGGAAGGTGGTCACAGGAACTCCTAAACTACACATGATAAACTAGTCGTGTTTGGGCTCGTTTCACAAGACTTTACAAAACCTATGACCTTGTGAGGTTGCCTTGGTCTGATGATGAAGCCGGAAGGTGGTCACAGGAACTCCTAAACTACACATGATAAACCAGTAGTGTTTGGGCTCGTTTGAATAGATTTGACAAAACCTATGACCTTGTGAGGTTGCCTTGGTCTGATGATGAAGCCGGAAGGTGGTCACAGGAACTCCTAAACTACACATGATAAACTAGTCGTGTTTGGGCTCGTTTGACAAGACTTTACAAAACCTATGACCTTGTGAGGTTGCCTTGGTCTGATGATGAAGCCGGAAGGTGGTCACAGGAACTCCTAAACTACACATGATAAACTAGTAGTGTTTGGGCTCGTTTGAATAGATTTGACAAAACCTATGACCTTGTGAGGTTGCCTTGGTCTGATGATGAAGCCGGAAGGTGGTCACAGGAACTCCTAAACTACACATGATAAACTACTAGTGTTCGGGTTCGTTTGAATGGATTTGACAAAACCTATGACCTTGTGTGGTTGCCTTGGTCTGATGATGAAGCCGGAAGGTGGTCACAGGAACTCCTAAACTACACATGATAAACTAGTCGTGTTTGGGCTCGTTTGACAAGACTTTACAAAACCTATGACCTTGTGAGGCTGCCTTGGTCTGATGATGAAGCCGGAAGGTGGTCACAGGAACTCCTAAACTACACATGATAAACTAGTAGTGTTTGGGCTCGTTTGAATAGATTTGACAAAACCTATGACCTTGTGAGGTTGCCTTGGTCTGATGATGAAGCCGGAAGGTGGTCACAGGAACTCCTAAACTACACATGATAAACTAGTCGTGTTTGTCTCGTTTGACAAGACTTGACAAAACCTATGACCTTGTGTGGTTGCCTTGGTCTGATGATGAAGCCGGAAGGTGGTCACAGGAACTCCTAAACTACACATGATAAACTAGTAGTGTTTGGGCTCGTTTGACAAGACTTGACAAAACCTATGACCTTGTGTGGTTGCCTTGGTCTAATGATGAAGCCGGAAGGTGGTCACAGGAACTCCTAAACTACACATGATAAACTAGTAGTGTTTGGGCTCGTTTGAATAGATTTGACAAAACCTATGACCTTGTGAGGCTGCCTTGGTCTGATGATGAAGCCGGAAGGTGGTCACAGGAACTCCTAAACTACACATGATAAACTAGTCGTGTTTGGGCTCGTTTGACAAGACTTGATAAAACCGACAAAACCAATGACCTTGTGAGGTTGCCTTGGTCTGATGATGAAGCCGGCAGGTGGTCACTGAAACTCCTAAACTACACATGATAAACTAGTCGTGTTTGGGCTCGTTTGACAAGACTTGATAAAACCGACAAAACCTATGACCTTGTGAGGTTGCCTTGGTCTGATGATGAAGCCGGCAGGTGGTCACTGAAACTCCTAAACTACACATGATAAACTAGTCGTGTTTGGGCTCGTTTGACAAGACTTGATAAAACCGACAAAACCTATGACCTTGTGAGGTTGCCTTGGTCTGATGATGAAGCCGGCAGGTGGTCACTGAAACTCCTAAACTACACATGAGAAACTAGTAGTGTTTGGGCTAGTTTGAATAGACTTGACAAAACCTATGACCTTGTGAGGTTGCCTTGGTCTGATGGTCGGTGGTCCCAGGGTCTGTGGTGCATGCTACAGATAATATAATAGGTACATTACTATACTAGGTGGAGCTTTCCTTTGAGTTCTGCTTCGTGAAAATTGTTATTCTTTATTTGTATTATTATATTCTTAATTAAATTGGTATTCAGGCGAAATTAATGTAACCTAAATAGCGAACCCCTGGCGAAGCGAACGTCGAGATTGCAAAAGGGGAATAGGTAGGTAACTATTAAAATGTAGAAATGAAACAACAGTTCATTTTATTTTTTTATTTATGAAACCATGATACCTCGTCAACTAACAAAAAATCTTGCAAAAACGTTGGAATTTTTTCTCTTCAACTTTCACGGGAACGAAGTCGCGCGCAAAAGCTAGTCATTACAATTGGTTTATTAATTCGGCCGTACAAGCAAGTTATGCAAACGTGCAAGTTAGTTATTTATATAATTAACTCAAATCCAGATGTTGGCAAATTAATATTTTTAAATTGATAAATTAGGTCGCTTTTTATTCCTCCATTAAAGTGGATAAACAGAATTAGATAAAAAACTAAATTGAACTATTATAAAATCATTTATTTTGTAGGATTCGTAATTTTGAAGCTGATTGTAACGATTTTTTTTTAAATACTTGCAACACTTTCAAAGTTTTTCTAATTTGAATTAAACGTACGCGATCGCGTCTCGCGTTTTGCCGATCCACGATCGTAACGGAGTACTTTTACTTTCATGGGATATTATTCCTTACCGCCATACATTTACGGAACTTTGTCGCGCAAAACACTAAAATATTTGCAACACTTTCAAAGTATTTTTTACTTGAACGTACGCGGACACGTTTCGCGTATTACCGACTCCTGACCGTAACGTAGTAGGGTAAATACGCTAAATGTCGGTATCCTTACGGTTTTTCTGTTTTGGAATCGGTCTGGCACCATCAATTTGCAACGAAAGGATAGCTTCCGATGCGGTTTTGGATAGTTTGATAAATCTATTTCATGTTTATGGGCATAAGGTTGACATTTCTACTACAAGGAAAAAGTACTAAGGTTTATATGCGTCGAGAACGAAAAATCCCTAAAGTCGGCCATTCACGGGCCATGGTCGGTCGCGTTTTTCCCAAATATCGGCCAGGTATAGGATGTTTTAAATTAAGACGGATAAATATTATTGATATGATTTATTTTGGCAGGAGTCTCACTAAGTATACGTTATTAATCGTATTTGTTTAATAGTAGGTAAAGTATTTTTTTATTTGCACTTAAATAACGTTAGGTAAGTATTACAATTTATAACAAAGTAAACATCAAAATAATTATAATTAGTTCTGGATATCTTTTCAAAAATAATTCATACCATTTTTGGCCCAGAGTATCATTATTGAATATACAGGGTGTAAAAAGACCCTTAACGAAAACTGAAACCCCATATAGTACCAATTATTACGATCATTTTTTACTTCGGCACCATACCTGGGAAATTACTGGTTCAGGAGATATTGAGGCTCAAAGTCACGAATTTTTTTTTCGAATAATTCCAAAATCTTGTTTAAAATGATAAATGTACACTTTCTGCCAAATAAACATAAACAAAATTTTCAATATTTCCCTAAAGTAAACGGCTTTAAAGTTCCCGACGCGTAGTGTATGCGTACCATCAATCAGCTGCGAGGTCATTCCCCTCGGCCGCGCGACCACGTGATCATAAACTGCCGCCACCGCAGCGCACGGTGTAGGTAGATACGGCCGCGTAGGTACGATGACTGCAAACGCGCGCTATACATTGCCGGTAATAAAAGTTGTAAATATTTTTAAGCTTAAAAATTTTTTTTGTTTCCCCGGTATTATTTTCACGTAGTATGACTTGGCATGATGTGCAAAACGAGTAGACTTCGGCTTGGTGATGGGTCTTGTGACACCCTGTATTTATATTTTTAAGCTACGTAATTAACATGGGTTAAGGTAGCAAGTTCCAAAGAGCAATTTATATCTTATATTTCCATACCATAATAAGCTAATATAAATGTTTTCAATAATATCAACTCCTACATTTAAACTTAACTCTTTATATTATAAATAAATAAACGTATAATAAATATTTAATTTTGAGAAAATAAGAAAGTAATCAGCCTGTATAGTTGGGCTCGAATTCGAGGCTGGTCGACATTACGATCTTTAATGTTTCTAAAGCCAGCCTCTATTTTGTGTACATTATTTCTCGAGATTCAACTAATATCACCCCGGCCGGTATTTGGCGATTAAACGTAAAATAGATTTATTTGCCTATATGCGTTGCAAATTCTCTTATTAAGGCAATGGAATTAGTACAATTGGAAATTATAAAACAGACTGCATTTACTTTTAGTCGGCCACGGCCGAGAATCCGGTTTTAATTCAAAATTGGTATTCTATTGGCGGCCTCCTACTTTCCCTTAAAACAATACGTTAAACTTTGAAAAATCTATCTCAAAATATAGTAAAAATCACTAATTACTAATAATAATGCTTAAAACAATAAAAAAGGAATGTCTGACCGTTCTAATATCAATCCCCGAAGTGTGGGTATTCACAGCAAGTAAGGTACTTTAAATATGAAATTGACGCTTCGACGGCGCAATCGCTACTGACGCTTAGTGTGCGAAGAGTGTGTAACGTAATCGGAAAGTAACGGTTGTACATATAGATTATGAACTAAGATTGTAATTCGAGTGGCAAATTTGTAACTTCAATACGTTTTAAATGAACGCAAGCCGAAAATGTGCAGACGGCCGAAGTTTGGGGAGGGGCCGACGTATGGCGTATTTACCCTACAGATACTTTTATGAAATAATATTCCTTACTGCCATACATTTACGGAACTTTATCGCACAAAACACTAAAATACTTGAAAGTATTTTGAGTACTCAGGAAATAAAAATTGCAAGGTTTTGCGCGACAAAGTTCCTTAAATATATGGTAGTAAGGCATAAATTTCCATGAAAGTATTTAGAAAAGTCCATTACCCAATTTTGCGATAAACATCCTTACTCATATTAAGATAAGGTTTATTTTTCAATACAAACTTGCATTACCAGGGCGTCACACGAAGTTTTCTAGTGCCCAAAAACTTGCAAGTATATTGATACCTGGTTTTCGACCCTGGTATTTTTATAGAGACGCACTTGGTGTACTTGGTACGCGATTTTGCAATTGTGCGACTCATGAAGTCATGACTATCGGCATACCTAGATAAATTTAATACTATACCTATCGGGAACCAAGCGAATGAGTTCTAGACTTCTAGTCTAGAAGTCGGCTATCAAAGTTTAAAAATGCGTTTTGTTTTTTTCATTAGCTTGATTTACAACATACTCAACATCAACTGTTTATTAGTTGCTATTGTCTGTTCAAGATACCTACGAAAAAAATAAAAGGTAAAAAATATACAGTATCATTTATGAATTGAAGGGACAGGCGTATTTTTGTAAAACTAACTGCATATTTCGCTTGGAGTATTTAACTTAAATCTACTTTTGTTGCGAAGGCGACATTAAAAGAACCATTTTATGGTTTGTTTACATTTTATTTTTTCGTATCTTGAACAGACTATAGGTAGGTACCTATAAATGTAAGACGCATATTGATTAACATAATTTAAGAAAATTTATTATATAATACTACTACAAACACAGTAAGTTTTTATTATGTATAAAATTTAAATTACACTACTTTTACGTACTTAAATGTAAACACAAAACGCAATCGCTCGACTAGGTACCTATACAGGTACTTTTTAAAATAAATGCTCATGGCCGTTCATTGGTTAACATAATATCTTACTTTTTCAAATATTTGATGTTTATTTAATAAATATTTATTTATTTTACCATCTACAGATTAATACCAAATTAAATAAAAATAAATATATATATACGTAAAAGCGCCATCTATGAATGCCGAGTGAAAGTTAACTCATTGTAACGTTTTACTACAAGCTAGTACGTATTTTGGCCACCAGAGCACATCATATTTTAAAAAAATATTCATATTCAATTAAATGTTTCATTTTTTTATTTAATCGTAATAAAGGGATTTTTTAATTAATAAATATCATATTTTAGAACGTTATTTTCTTATTTATCATTTATGCATGAAAGTGATCAATAACAATCGATACTAGTAAAGCCATCTGTTGAGAGAGTTAAGAATGACGGAAAACGTTCTAAGGAATGAGACCCCATGGTATTACTTAACTCGTCCACTTCACCAAGTATGTTAGCGACAAACACTTTGTAATTTCGATTTTCGTTCTTAATCCAATGTAATACGGTCGTTGAGTCGCACCAAAAATATCTTTTTATTGGTTGAAGTCTATGTTCCTTTTGTATGGTATCAGCGAGACGACATGCAAGTACAGCAGCTTGTAATTCCAGCCTCGGAATCGCTACCGGCTTCAGTGGCGCAACTCTGCTCTTGCTTTGCTGGCTATGAAGGACACGCACACATTGTTGTTACTATGCACGCGCCAGTAGGCGACGGCTGACATTGCTGCCGGGGATGCGTCACAAAACACATGTAATTGTAACCCCTCGTTTTCACCAAGAAACATGTCCAATACATGTTTTATACAAAACTTGTAGACAACATAATTATTTGTTTTATACATGTATTGAACATGTCTCAAACATTCTTTCGTTCACACTGTGTAGCCAACAAGTATCTATACAAGTATAAAACACATTTGCGTTTACACTGAAGTCTGTTATGCTCAGGCCACACTACCGGGATATGCCAATAATTATTGCCATAATTTCAACAACGCCTAGGTGTAACCGCGATTTATGGCCATAATTTTACAATGCCAATCAATATGGCATATGCCGGTAGGCAATAGCTCCGGCGGCGGTCTTTTTCGCACATCAAAGAAGATTACCGCAGTAATTATTGCGTTTGTGGCCACACTACCGTTTGTTCAGTGTGCAACACGAGTTCGACGACGACGCACGTATATACCGATATGGAGTGGTCAAATAAAAAAGCGCTCGAATTTTTGGAGTTACTGCAATCCGAACCGTCTCTCTGGGATACCCGACAGAAAGCTAAAAATTTAAAAGATTCATGTTAAAATAATTGGCACTCATAAAATACCAAACAGCTGCAGCTTCATCCGCCATCTTGAAAAATGATATTTTTACCGCCTAGTTTATTGGCATATCTCGGTAAACTCTAGTGTAACCACACGACTTCACGCAGTAATTTAACGGTAATTTATTGCAATAATTATGGCGGTAACAGCCCGGTAGACGGTAAGGTAGTGTGGCCCGAGTATTACAGTTTAAAACATGTCTTATACATTGATAGCGTTCTCACCTACAAAATACAGTCGTGTTTTAGACAAGTATTGTTTATTTTATTGCAATTTCTGTATTATACAAGTATTAGACAAGTTTTAAACTTTATCCATGCTTGTTGGATAAAGTTTTTTTTTTTTACTGCACGTTTGGCGTATAGTGCATAGATTATACAGATATACCGTATTTCTGTATAATCTATGCACTATACGCCGCTTACTACTTACGCTATACGTATATCATATACGTATAGTGGTTTAAGCGGCCGCCTCATCGCTTGACATTGCGCTGAGCGTCGTGGGTTCGATTCCCACACGAGACAAAACTTTGTGTGATCCATAAATTGTGCCCGTATGTTGTATGTTTGTAAAGTCCCCCGCGACACAAGATTTAGTCCTAATGCGGGAGTTGTATTTAAAAAAAAAATAAAAAAGAATAGTTTTCAACATACCGGACGAACCGCGCTTTTTACTTCGTGAAAACGAAATAAGAAGAAGAATGGAGTGGTCAATAAAACAAACTTTAGAACTCATTGAGCTTTTGCATGTACAAGAATGTCTGAGGAATGTGAAAAATAAAATAATATATAAAGATCGTCAGAAGAAAAAAGACGCATTGGCAGCAATTGCTTCGCAAATGTACATTAATGTTTTTTATTTTTTATTTATAGACTCACGCCTGTATCCCTGAAGGGGTAGGCAGAGGTGTAATACTTATTACACCCACATTTCGCCATGAATTTTAAGGTCGCCACGTAATAAGGGGGGGGGGGAGTCTATTGCCGTACCGTTACCAGACTGCGTGCTGCCACTGAGAATTCGGAAAAACCCAGTAGGTAATACTTTTGCCCGACCCGGGAATCGAACCCGGGACCTCTATTTAGCAGTCACATACGCTATCGACTGGACCACGGAGGCAGTGTTAAAGATGTTGATAAAATATAACGAACCTCAAGAACCAGTTCAATAGGGAAGTAAATAAATTAAAAACGAAGTCAGGTTCTTTCTTTTAAAATAAAACTACTGCTTGAATTTGTCTCGAATTCTACAAGTTTAGCTACCTACGACAAAAACATGAGATCATAAATATGCAGACAACTACAAGTTTTCAACCAACAAGTTTCATACAAGTTTTGTATACATGTCTACAACAAGTTACATACAAGTTTTCTATACCTACATGTCTATAACAAGTTTTGTATAAGGTACAACAAGTTTTATACATGTCTATAGTTTTGTATACGACATGTTTTATACATGTATATGAGAAAAGAAAACATTGTCAAAAACTTGTTAAATACATGTATTATAACCTTGGTTAAAACGCGGGGTAACGTCTCGCTTGTGCACGCCGTATTGTTCTTGTAACAAGCTTCGCCTTCGTTCGAAGTATTTCTCTCAGTAGGCATCCGAAAGTACCATCTTGGTATTCTAATATCTTTCAATTTTTGTAATTGAACAATCCATTTGCGAAATATCTCAAATTGTGTATGTTTTATCTCTTCATCCCATTGTAGGTTTATCTTCCATAAAGTTTGCAATATTATCTTCGCATTCACAGTGAATGGTGCGAGCAAGCCATATATATCAAATATAGACATCACTATACGTAATAGTTCTCGTTTCGTAGGTATCTTTTCACCCGATAATATCTCTGTAGGTATCTTGTCTAATGACAAGTTGAAGCCAAAGGTGTCACTATTCGGGTACCACAACAGACCGAGTGTACGCTCATACATGTCATTTACTTCGCTTTTAAAGTTAACAACAGCTGGACTCAAAGTATCAGTAGGCATGCCGTGACACACGGACATTTTGTTCGACGTCCAATTTCTAATTTCAAAACCTCCTTGATGATGAATGTACGACACTTCTTTCATGGTTTTTATCGCTGTATCGGCATCATCAAAACAATCGATGTAATCATCCATAAAATGATTTTTTATTATCGCTTGAACTGCGTCCGGCATTGTGTTCGAGTATCGCTGAGCATTCAAGTTTTTTACATGTTGAGCTATAAATGGTGAACAGTTGGCTCCAAAAATGAGTGACGTCATAACAAATTTTCTAATTTCTTCATCTGGGTTGTCACGCCATAGGAATCGTAGGGCATGTTGGTCTTCCCGACGTATTTTTATGCGAAGAAACATGTCTTTTATGTCGCCTGTGAGGCCGATCGGCTTCTCTCGAAATCTGAACATTATGCCGAGAAGAGACTCCTACAAGTTTGGTCCTGGCAATAAATAATCGTTCAGTGATTGGCCATAAGATTCTGCAGCAGCGTCGTACACAAGTCTTAGTTTCTTCTTATTGGGATTATCGACCCCAAAATGAGGTAAGTACCATATTTTCTTCACATTTTGTAAGATTTCATTGGGCTCTAGGGGACGAGCATAGTTGTTTGTGAGCAAATTATCTATTCTTTCTTTATATCTGGAACTATAATCTACGTCAGCCATCATTTTTCTTTCAGTACATTTTAATCTTCTATAGGCGTTTGGGTAAGAATCCACCATTCTAGCATTATCATCTTTCCAGGGCAAGCCAACCTCCCATCTTCCTTCTATCAGTTTAGCAGATTTATTCACGATATTTATCGCAGTTGAATCGCTTTTATTTTGTCTCGCTTTAGTGTGAACACCGATACTTTCAAACATAAATGACTTTCGAACAAGTTCATGAAGTTGTTCGTCAATCTTGAGGTCCGTGTGTATCGCATCGCAGGAATGTTTAGTGGGCATTTGATGAGCAAGGTCGCGCACTGAGTTCGCAATCGTAGATATAGGTATACTATGTAGCGGCGCGTCGCTTCCAGTTCTTGTGTGCGTAGCTGTCGATGTAGTGGCGACAGTGACGCCGATGCAAGCTTGAGCGGGAGGACGACCGGCGAGCGCGACGGTGCTTGCTTGTTGTTCCGTCGCCGTTATCATAACACATTCGGATGACATCAGCTGTCGTTGATTGCGATACACGCCATGTATGCACCATCCTAATGGGGTCAAGGTCGCACATGGCTCACTTTTCATGTTATGTCCTGTTATAACTTTCATCGGCGAAATTAAATGGCAATTATCTTGTCCGATTAACAAAGTTGGTTTCACATCTTTAAGACACTTAAAGTTATCACTTAATTGGTTTAAATGTTTATAGTTTTTCATATTAATGTTCGATAATTTTTGTAACGGTAAATTTAGTTCACTTATTTTTCTTGCACGTACCTAGTTCAAACGACTCATTGTTTTGATTCGTAATTTTGCACTTTATTACTTCACTAGTACATGTTAGTTTAGAGTTCCAGGCTCCACGAATGGACAATGTCTGTTTCTCGCCGCGTAAGTGTGCGTCAAGATGGCGGGACCATGTGAGGTTTTTCGAATATAATGTCAGTAGGTTTTAATGCAATATTTCTACTATTTTATACTTTCACAGAAAAATTGTACACCCAGAAAATTACTAAATATTCTACAATGAAACTGGTCCCGCTATTTTGATATCAAAATGGCGGGACCACTATTCAGATAATGAAAAACACATGGCTTTGTATTATACTGAACACATCAAATTTTAATACGATTTAGTACGACTAGGTTTGAATCATTATTACCCTTTAAAACTGCAATTTCAATAAAATACGTATATTATTATATTAACATCAGAAAAGCGCCTGACGAAAAAGTATAATTTTAAGCTAAGTATCATTTTATGGCTCTTAAAATTTATTTAGGCGTTTAGTTTCGTTACAGTTTTATTTTGAGAGGGTTATTCTAAAATGTATTTATGTTTTAGTTCAATATTTTACACACTGAACAGACGATAAGAAAAGTACACAGTGACAATCACGGCTGGTTGCTGAGAGAGTTGCTTCATGGTGTTCCTTTCCACCGAACGGAAATCTATGAAGTAACGACTACGAGTATTAACACACCTTCAAATCTGAGTCACGGTATCGACGAATACAATTCGCTTCGTTCAAGCTCATAATTACTAAATCGATCTCTTTCTGCCTCTTGACTTAAATATTATACAAAAAAAAGGTGTACATGCTCTCAACGAATCAGTTGAGATAATGATAGAAGATAATATTACAACTTGCAAGCAATGTAATACTGTTAAAACTACTTCTTACTCGTTATCAAATGTACTGTTTTTGAATTCTATGACAATGCAAAAATAAATCGAAACGACATACCTAGAACTCTAAAATTAAGTAATAAATATTATCATTTAATATCAGTAATTGAATACTAATGCCAATTTCAGAACAAGACATAGGACATTACAAATCTAACTGTATCAGATTTCGAGGCAAGTGGGAATGCTATGATGATAAGAAAAGTCAAATCACTAAAAATCAAACTTTTATTATTCCACACTGTCTTATGTATGTGGAGAAATGATTTAATTCGCAACATCATTGTGCTGATTTCTATGACATGTTAAAAAAATAATAAATTCTATTTCTATTAAAAATATTTTTACTTTCCCAAAATATTATTATTATTATGAGTAAAGTTGTCGTATGCCATGCTGATTTCAGCACGAATGGGTCGGCTCAACCGCGGAAGTACTACCTAGACCTACTCTCTCACAGAAGATCTACGTAAAGCAACAGTATCAGTACAGCTGAACCGGCGAGCTTCGTACCGCCTAACAGTCGATTCTTATTTTTTATTTCATTTTTGCAATTTTGCCCTCCGTAAGAACTCTCGTACTTCAAGGAATATTATAAAAAAGAATTAGTGAAATCGGTTCAACTGCTCTAGAGATTTGCGCTTAGCAACACATTCAGCGATTCATTTTTATATTACCTATAGATGTTTTTCTTGTGTCATTTTTTATTCATAAATTAGGTAATTTTAAAATAATTTACAACATTATAAGATATGATATCTTTTCAACATTTTGGTTTTATATCCAAATCACCAATATTTTTTTGGAAATATTGAACTAAAATATAAATACATTTTAGATTAACCCTCTTAAAATAAAACTGTGACGAAACTAAACGCCTAAATAAATTTTAAGAGCCATAAAATGATACTTAGCTTAAAATTATACTTTTTCGTCAGGCGCTTTTCTGATGTTAATATAATAATATACGTATTTTATTGAAATTGCAGTTTTTAAAGGGTAATAATGATTCAAACCTAGTCGTACTAAATCGTATTAAAATTTGATGTGTTCAGTATAAGACAAAGCCATGTGTTTTTCATTATCTGAATAGTGGTCCCGCCATTTTGATATCAAAATAGCGGGACCAGTTTCATTGTAGAATATTTAGTAATTTTCTGGGTGTACAATTTTTCTGTGAAAGTATAAAATAGTAGAAATATTGCATTAAAACCCATTGACATTATATTCGAAAAACCTCACATGGTCCCGCCATCTTGACGCACACCCGCGTAAGCCTACGAGCGCGGCAATTTCACTAGATATTAACGATATTGTCGCGCCGTCGTCTAATAACGCGTATGTACTTATAACGCCGCGCGGTCCGTGCACTTTTACAGGAACTACTTTTAGACACACCGGGGTGTTTTCCGTATTGTTCGTGTATGTCACAGTTTCTGAACAGTCACTAGGCACTGTATTGTTCTGGTCCGCGGCTTTATCACCTTCCGATAACAGTTTATTTTCACTGATTTTTACATCACTGTTTTTTGTTTTCCAATGTAGATAAAATAATTACGATATTCTCATTTCATACTTTGCATTCATGTTCCACACTTTCATTATAACTTTGCGGATTTGTAAAATGTGGGTAACTCGTGGTCATGGGCTAACTAAAAGGTTGTCGATTGCTTTGGTTTCATAATACCGTTACTTTCTGCTTCATTCACTTCTACCATAGTTCTGACCATGTTCGCGAGTTGCCTACATTAAAAAGACGTAAGTGGATGCTCCTGTTTCACCATATTTACTTTGGGAGGCTTACCATATGAACATCATTTACTGCTTGAGTATGATATCAATAGCTACTAAAAATTTTACTAGTAGATGTCTACAATGTGAAACAGTTGCAGCTCCTTACAAAAATAAAATGTACCACCATTATATTTGTTTGAAAAGAGTGGCCATGAGTTTTATTGCCCGTTCTTTCTCGTGGTTCTACCTATTGCATTGCGAACGTGGCAGTAAATGTAAATGTAGAATCATTAAGTAATTAACTTAAATTTTGACGTTCATAAGCGTCACTTTGTGGCCTAGATGAATAAATGATTTTGATTTTGATTTTGATTTTGATGATGCGGTAGCGAACATTCTCCTATGCCGCATGCAGACGCTGAGCAGGTGTCGCGATTGTGTGATGCTAGTAGACATTTGTGGCATAATTTGTTAGCGCGCACGAAGCGCCATCGGTCTTTGGTCATAGCGCGTTTGAACCTTGCACATTCCGTTAGTTTGTGGTTACCGTCACGACAGAATTTGCACTTGGAAGTAGATTCTCGTTTATCACTTAGTAATAACGCATGATGCTTTCTATCACACATGTGAGAAGTATCTTTCTATCTTCATGTTTCCTTTTATATTCGGGTTGACCATGAATATAGGTCATTCCGGCAGTAGATATTTTGCTGGCTTCTTCGTACAAAAACTCGGCGAGCATTACTAGTTTGGGTTTTTCATGCTCGTAATTAGCGCTGTAATAGTCAGCCCACTTGTTGATAAGCGCACTGGGACACTTCGTCAACACTGATGATATTAGTTCGGGACTTCGTAAATAATCTGTTTGATTTACTGCTTGCGCTGCAGCCACAAAGTTTTTGATTTTGATTGCGAAAGATACAATATCATGATTGTAATTATGCGGTAAGGGTGACATTCTTCTTAGTTGATATGTAATTTTATTAATTATTATTTCAGGTCTGCCGAAGCGGAGTTCGAGTGCTTCGATAACCGTTTGCGGCGTCGTGTTGCCGTTGAGAAGTGACAACACCGTTTCTTTTGCTTCTCCACGAAGAGCTTTGCGTAACCTCCACATGTTTTCTGCGTCACTATATTTACAGAACTTAGTTGATTCGTCGTAAGCCTGTTTAAAACCGAGCCATTCGAGTGCATCGCCATAGAACTGCGGTAAATCCTTCGACGTAGCGAACCGGGACATCAACTGCTGATTTTGTGTGGTAGCTAGGTGAATGGCACTAACTAGATTCTTCATTTCGACGTCACCGCTATGGCAGACTTCTTTTTCAGTTGGCTGATTACGGTTAGTATAGCTTTTTTCAGAAATATGACTACGTTCAAGCCACTCTTGCACTTTGTCCACAGTCCTCACGGAGTGACCTTCACTTGGCTGATGTCTAGAGCTCTTGCGACTGCTACGTTGATCTTCAAGAACAGCCATTTCGGCGGCTAGCTTCATGTCTACTAATTGCTTCTGAGTTTCAGCTTCCATTTTGATTATTTCAGCTTCCTTCTTCGCTATTTCCGCTTTCTCCTTCGCTGCTTCGTATAATAATTGCTTTTTACGGGCTTCTAGGGAACTTTTGTTGGAGTTTGAGGAAACTCGGGTATGAACACTTTTCTTCGTGCTTCCAATGTCAGTCTGTGGTCTTTTCGCAACTTCGCATATTTCAATCTTTCTTGGTAACACTTCAGACTGCACGTCGTGTGACGGTTCTCCCTGCATCTTGATTGCATGTTCTTTCTTCCAGGCACTACGTGTGCGAACCGTATTTTCAAGGCGGTGCGTGCGTAATGGCGGTGGAGTGTTGAACATCGTGGCCGAAAGACGTCGTAACTTGAGCGACGCGTGGGTACGTATTTATTCCACGGTAAGTATAAATCGAAGGTCGAAGGATCACTTTGTAGGTGATGCGGGCTTACCGTGAAATGAAAGATGAATTGCTGAAAGATGTCGTGTATTGACTTTAGCTAAGTATTTATAGGTATACAGGTGCCGATTGAGCAAAGCAGCGTGCGTCATGCGTGGGACCCATAAAATATTTTTTCTAAAATGCAATGAGCTCGCGGCACGCGCCACTCACTCGCGTCCCGCTACCTTCACCCCGCATTGCCCCGCGCATATCGCACACTCTTTTTACAAATAAGTAGGTAGGTATTATATCAAATTATAAAAATAGATAAGTATGACAATATTCAACATATATTTTTATTTACGTCCTTTACACGGACTGTCCCTCAAAGGGACCCCTCCGCCAACTCTGTACCTGTGGCTCGGCTCTCCCGCCTAGCTGTTCGGGAGGGCTGAATGGGGAATACCCACTAAAACACCGCGGTATTCCTCTATCGACCCTCATGACGACGTCAGTATATCCACGACCCGGGGAATTTTCCGCAAATGTATTGAATTTTTGCCTAATGTTGGGAAAATCAACCCTACAGAACGGGTAAATTACGTTTTATGTTAGGAAAATTTTTGTGTTTTTAATTACAGACTTTCTTCGGGCATCTTATTTTTTTTATGTGGAACATATAACAGCGGTTACTAGAGGACCCGTGCTGCTCCACAGCATATTTTAATATTATAAAAATGCTCTTACTTATAGGTACATAGGTAGAAGAGTACATTGTAGCCTTATCTAATAAGTAAAAAGATGATATTTTTACAAAAATATATATATATTATCACAAAACTTCTTGGTTTCGAAATACGTCGCCGTTTTTAGGGGTTGTGAGTGATTGCTGGGTGAAGGGGGGAGGTCTCGGAACCCCCCCTCACCATTTTCACTTGCCGGAAAAACTAGGTTTCCTCTGAAAAAAAAATTTTTTCTTTAAACATCGGTGTGTATGGCACTGCCAACTTCCACATTCTTCACACTGGTTTAATAAATTAAGGCTGACGGAGCCCTGCTTCGTAGGGCTCCTATTTTCGGATTAAGGGTCAAAAGAGAACCTAACAAAACCTATTTAGTTACTTATTACTGGCGCACCTAACCCTAGGTACCTCGAAAGCAATGACGCACTAATTTGACATTAGCTGTCAATACCATTCAAACAAGATGGCGGTTGCGTTTCGTTTCACGTTTTTCAAATAAAACCTAAATATCGTTTTTATTGATTCCACTAGTTTAATAAACTGAGGTTGACGGAGCCCTGCTTCGCAGGTCTTCTATTTTCGGGTTAAGGGTCAAAAGAGAACCTAACACAACCTATTTAGTTACTTTCACATAAAACCTAAAATTACATTCCGTTTTGCATATTTGAATGAAGAATTTTTGGAAATTGTTTAAAAATATTTAAACGCAACTCCGGCAGCCAAAATTACTTTTAGGGGATTAGAACTAACTCCCTTAAGCCCCCCGCACCACCAATACCCTCAAATTCGGGCGAAGTATTTCGAAACCCGGCCCAACTTCTTTTCTCACAACATTAGCTTTGCGTTGCACCTTAGGTATCGTGAAATTTCCTCCTTAGCATTATTGAATGGTTTGCCGCGCAATAGGGATATATATATATATATATATATATATATATATATATATCTATATAACTGAAATAAAGCTCTTATTAACGACTTCTTGGTAGTAATGGTAATTTTGGTAGAAATGGTACTTTTGATAGATATGGTAGTTTTGGCGGTAATGGTCGCTTTGTTAGCAATCGTAAGTACAATTTCTACCAAAACTACCATTCCTACCGAAAATACTATTCCTTTCAAAACTACCATTTGTACCAAAACCGCCGGTGCTGTCAAAAGAAAATTTGCTCTCAAAACTACTATTCTTACCAAAGCTACAATTTCTACCATAACTACCACTTGTTTCACTTGTAATAATATAATTATATGACAATAGTACTATGAACCGCTGTAATATGTTCCACATAAAAAAAATTAAGATGCCCGAAGAAAGTCCGTAATTTAAAAACACAAAAATTTTCCCTAACATAAAACGTAGGGAAAATTCCTCAACATCAGAGATCAGTTCACCCAACATTAAGAGTTAACTGGTAACATTCGGGGAATATTAGCTGCCATCAGCGATTCACTATAGTGATAATTTTACCAAAATCGCATCGGGTATAATTTTACACACCACCACACTCACACCCGTATGAAAGTAAGGCAAGGTCACCTTATGGAGGCATAACGGCTTTTCCTGGCACTTACCGCAAGGAACTTATTAGATGCCAATAAAATATTTTTGAATTTAGAACCGTTCATGTAGAGAGAAAGCAATGGAATCTTAAGAAATTTATAGGAAAATACACAGATGTGAGAAGTATCAGATATAGCACATTCGTCCAACTAAGTATGGCACGTTGACAGCTATGTGTGCGTGACCTTTGGCGACTGGCACTGTACGGACACGCGCGTCTATGTGTGTGTAAAGTTGCCAGATTATGAATAATCGCCCAGTATTTTGCATATAGTTATGTAATATTCTTATATTCATTTGCGGTTTTGAAGAATTTACCATGGATTTAATTAATGCTTTTATAAATACATTTCTTAAATGTAGGTACCGAGTTAAGTTTTAACTACTTCGTAAATCTGTATATATAAAATCCTTGCGTTACTGACTAACAGACAAGCTACAGCCGAAACTACTCGGCGCATGAAGCTGAAATTTAGCATGTATGTTTCTTGGGAACCGTAGGGGTGCACTAAGACGGGATTTCTCGACATTCCCACGGGATCAGGCAAAACGAGAAATACGAAAATATGTGCGTGCGAAGCCGCTGGCGTCGATTAGTTGAGAAATAAATAGTATGTATGTACACACGGCACCAAGTCAAGCTAAACAGTTACTGTACGATTTTGATACTTATTCCCTACGCCATAAGTATGTATGTACACACGGCGCCAAGTCAAGCTAAACAGTTGCTGTACGATTTTTATACTTATTCCCTACGCCATAACTATGTATGTACACACGGCGCCAAGTCAAGCTAAACATTTGCTGTACGATTTTGATACTTATTCTTTACGCCATAAGAACGGTGCAAAGGTCAAAGTTTATAAGCTTGACGAGTAGCAGGGTGTACACGAATATTTGGATCGTTTGGGGTTCGACACAAGACAATATTATGTAAGGTATATACTAATGGAAATTGAAATTCTATTACTATATTTATGAGAAAGAAGATATATCTACAATATACTTTTATAATACGGTAATGTATTTTTCATTAACATGACAATCATTATCACATAATCAATTGACAAGTGCATTTTCCCTAATTCAGGCAGAACGGCGTCGACAAAAACTGGCAACACTTACATATTTCTTGCACAAATACGAATTTTATCGAAATTAAATTAGGAAACAGTCAAATTATCAATAGTTACCTGTGAAAAGATATTCCATTTTCCTGTTTTTGTTTTTAGGAACAACTTACTTGATACTTGATGGCACGGGCTGTTTCCGCAACTCCACGTCTTGGCGTGTATTTTGCGTGCGGGTGGGAATGGTGTCGTCACTCGAGCCACCCCAGCTCTTCGAGGAAGGCCAGCAGACTCTTGATGTGGCCCACGGCCTCCCTCAGGGTGCTGTATCTGCTCAGGTACTGCTGCCTGTACTGTGCGACCTCAGGGCAGTCGAGGAGCAGGTGGGCTGCCGTCTCGTCCGCTGCCATACAGGCCCTGCACAGCGGGCTGTCGGTGATACCTATAGTAAATAGGTGTTTATTAAAGAATCCGTGTCCTGTGTAGGCGGCCGTGACTGTCCGAAGTTGTTGTTTGGACAGCCGGAGGATTTGTTTGGCTATCTTACCGTCTACTGCGGGAAGAGCCTCCTTGGCCTGCCTACATGTTTCAATACCAATCCAGGACTGGTTGTGTTGGGTCCTGGTCCTATTCCTTACCAGGTTGCGATAAAAACCAGAAGGGAGGGGAATAATGGGCTCGGGTCCCACCACCTCTAAAGTGGCCCCTCTTCTGGCAAGTACGTCGGCTGCGTCATTCCCTCTTGAGCCACTGTGGCCCTTGATCCATTGCAGTGTTAATTTGTTTTGTTTACCTACCTCTGTTAGTTTCTGGTGGCATTCAAGCGTGAGTGCCGAGGTGATAGTATGGCTTTTGAGGGCTGAGAGGACAGCCTTACTATCTGAGAGGATCCTAATGGATCGTTCCCTTACCTCACGTGCCATGATTGCTGTGGCAGCTAGGATTATGCCAAAACATTCGGCCTGGTAGACCGTGTTGTAGGCTCCCAGCGGTGCTGCGATGTTGATGTTAAGGTCCTCGGAGAATACTCCTGAACCCGTACCTGTATCCGTCTTAGACCCATCTGTGAAGATCGTGAGCTCGTTGTGGCCAACCGCTCCCTCGTGTAGATCCTCGTACTGTTGGATTTTGTATTTCTTATCGAAAACAAATTGTTTCGGTATTCGGTCGCCAATGGCTTGTGTGAGAGGAACTTCTTTAAAGAGTGTGTTTAAGTTGCTAGTGTGCAGTGTGTTAGTGTCTTTCCAGAGCTTCAGTGCTCTTAGCCGGATCGCCGACATCGTTGCTTCCTGTTTTATGAACAGGTGCAATGGAGGCAAGTCCAGCAACACTTCGAGTGCCGCTGTAGGTGTAGTTTTCATGCAGCCCGTGGCCGCTAGGCATGCAAGTCTTTGAAGCTTTTGAAGCTTGTTGGCGGCCGTTGTTAGGTTGGTCCGAGGCCACCACACTACTGCGCCGTAGCTTATCATCGGACGTATTATTGTCTTATAGAGCCATAAGACGATTTTGGGGGATAGGCCCCATCGTTTACCTATCATCTTCTTGCACTGCCAGAAGACGATGCTGGCTTTATTGAGCTTATTTTCCATGTGGCTGTTCCATGTCAATTTGCTGTCAAGAGTGACTCCCAGGTACTTTACCTCGGTGGACAGCTTGAGCTCTGTGTTGAATAGCCTGGGCAGTCGGTAAGTACCCAGCGCGCGTTTGTGTGTGAACATAACTAGTTCGGTCTTGTTCGGGTTTACTGATAATTCGTACTCATTACACCACCACTCTACTATGCGTAGAGCCTGTTGAGTAAGGTCGTACACTGTACTAGTTACCTTACCTGAGGTGAGAATGGTCAGATCATCTGCATATCCTATTGTGTAAAAATATCTCGCGTTGAGTTTGTCTATGAGTTCATTGATGACTAAGTTCCACAATAGCGGGGAGAGTACACCGCCCTGCGGGCAACCTTTAGTTATCAAGGCTGTCTGGGAGTCGCCGTGCAGGCGCACTACTCTTTTGCTGAGCATGTTTTGGATCCACTGTATGAGCATCTGATCCACACCATGTCTGGCTAGGGCGTTGCTTATACTGGAGAAGTTTGTCTTGTCAAAGGCTCCTTCTATGTCAATGAAGGTGCCCAGACAGATGCTTTTTTGTTGTATAGCAGCTTCTATCTGGTTCACGACCTGATGTAAGGCCGATTCCGTCGATTTCCCTGAGCTGTATGCATGTTGATTGGCATGTAGGGGTAGGTGTTTAAGTGCCCCACTTCTTAATTCCCTCTCGCATAGCCTTTCCAAGGCTTTAAGCATGAAGGAGGTCAGGCTTATTGGTCTGAAGGACTTTGCATTTGTGTAGTCTGTTTTGCCTGGTTTTGGTATGAAAATTAGTTTGACTTCCCTCCAATTCTTCGGTACATATCTAAGGGCCAGGCTAGCCCTCATGATTGCCAGAAGTCTTTTGCGGACCGGTTCACCCCCCCATTGTAATAACCCAGGGAAGATGCCGTCCAGTCCGGCTGCTTTAAAGGGATGGAAGCTATCGATGGCCCATCGGAGTTTTTCTTCTGTGACCACGGTGTTTGCGTGTCTCCACTCGTGTTCGGTCGCCACTGTTGGTGTATCGTGCCACGTTATTACCGGGGTGAGGACGCAGCCTGGGAAGTGTGTTTCTAGTAGGACGCGTCTTGTCTCCTCCTCCGATGTGGTGTATGTGTTATCCGGTTTACGGAGAGTACCTGGTGCAACCAACGGTTGCTGAGCCAGTAGTTTCCTTACCCGGTTTGCTTGTTGGCAAGATTCAATGCTCCCACAGAATTTCCGCCATCCCATGGTGCGTCTGAATCTGAGGCATTTCTTGTAGCTTGATTTGGCCGCTTTATAAGCGTCCCAATCTGCGTCCGCGCTTGTGTTCATTGCCCTGTTAAGGGCCCTTCTTACCTTCTTGCGCTTGCGTTCAAGCTCAGCGCCCCACCAGGGTTGTTTACCTGGGGTTGAGGGTAGAGTGGTTTCTGGGCATGCTGCGTGGTAGCTGTCTAGCATCGACTGCGTCAGTGTACATACCTGCTCGTCGATCTGTTCATTGTCACCCAGTACCGTCGGCATAGCAGTAAGGGTAAGTTTCTCTTTAAGTAATTGGACATACTTTGCTTTGTCAGTGTTGTGTGGTTTCCTGCGTGGCTGTGTAGGTTGTATAACGACTTCCATAGAGAAGCTGATCCATCTGTGGTCTGAGCACGATGCCTCTTTCGAGACGTGCCATCCCTTGATGCGTTCAGCCGCTCCTTCTGTTGCGAGAGTTAAGTCGATAATTGTCTGACTACGTCTTGTGACGAAGGTGGGCTCCGTACCTGTGTTTAATAGGGTAAGATTAGTGGTGAATAGGTATTCAACCAGTGATTTACCTCTGTTGTTATTGCAGTTCATGCCCCACATTTGGTGGTGGGCATTGGAGTCCGTTCCTATTACGACCTCCGTTTTGGTTCTCTCGCACTGGTTAACCAGACGCGTGAGGTCGAACGGTGGCGGGTCTTCGGCCTCGGGCATGTAGACCGATGCGAAAACAACCGCTATACTCCTTGGCTGCTGTGTTATTTCAATTTGTATCGCTGTGATGTCTCTGGAACAGAACTCCGTTAGAACTTGGGCTCTGATGTTTTTAGTTGTCAGTATGCAGGTTCTTGGATGTGTGTGGTCAGTTGAAGAATAAATCTTACCTCCCAGGCTGGAGAGGCCTCTGATGAGGCCACCCCTTATCCAAGGTTCCTGGATGAGCACGATGGCTGATTGTTGGACCTCCATCCATTTGCGCAGTTGCGCAGTGGCCGTTTGGCTGTGATGGAGGTTGATTTGGAGGCAACTGACGTCACTAGGCAGAGGGTTCATCTTTGGATGATGTCACCACCTCCCCGACCGTCAGCTGCGTTAGGCCGGCCAGGATGTCGCCAGCCTCCACCCCGTCGTCCCGCCGCACCGGGCTCAGGAGCAGGCTCTCATCTTCCGAGTTACCCTCGGCTGACGGGCCAGCCCCCGAGCCAGACGCGGCCGGCTCTGACGGGCCGGGTTCTGCGTCGCACCCTGGCTTGGTGTTTGAGTCCTGCTTGACTCGTGTGGAGTTGTCGTCCGGAGGATGGTCGACAAACTTACCTGAGGGGTCCCGGAACCTGACGTAGACGGCACCTACCCCCAACGCGAGGCGGCGCTCGTTCTTCATCAGGATCGGGACCTGTTCTACTGGGACGCCCACTACTAGGAACCACCCACCCGACTGCCTTTCAGAGTGCAGCATCGACCATTTGTCAACCTCCAACCAGGGGTTCTGAAACTCTAGAGCGCGACCCACGTCGCGCACGTCGTCTAAGACCCCCTGTTCGTCGGGCACGACAATGCCGCACCGCACTCTCTTCGGGGTCTCTTCCTGGCCCCTGACCTCCAGTTCGAAGCCCGGTGGTGGGACCAGGAGAGAGACTGCCTCCGTCAGCCAGGTACGCGTTGCCTCGTCGGCGCACCAAAGTTTGAGGACCCCGTCCGCGTGCACGGGTTTCCCGGTGAACGCTGGAGCGGGGCGTTTGGGGGTTTTGGTCGACCAGGCATCACTCAGGATCTTCTTTTGGAGCTCCCGGAGTACCTGGTCCACCAACTCCTTCGGCAAGTTCCCTGTGCGTTTGCATGTTACTGCAACACCCAGGGACGCCTTGGAGGCCTGTGCGTAGGACTTACCTTGTATCCTGGAGGAGTCGAGGCGGGGCTTCTTGTGCTCCCCTCGAGGCGAGCTGGTCTCGTTGAGAGCACGTTTGGCCTCACCTCTTTCCTTGTTTTCGGCAGTTTTACCTGCCGCGTTTCCCGGTGGTGCTGGGGCTGGATGCCGTCCAGGGTGGCCAGCCCGCCGCTTGGCGGCAGGCGGCTTCCCCGTACTGCCTCGGGCCTTCGTGCACCCCTCGCTACTGAGCGTGGGCTGCGCGCTGGTCACATTGCTGGGACCTGCGACGGCAACCTGCTCAGCTGTTTTAGTGGAGGCAGCACCGGCAGTAGCAGCGGCTTGTTCAGCCTTCCGCCTAATTGCCATGCGCTGTCTCTTGCTTTTGTTGTTGCTCTTTTTCTTCGTGGAACTGGTAGCAGCGGGGCCACTCGGTTGTGTGGTGGGCGTGCGTTGGACAGGACCGGTGGTCTTGCCCTTACCCTTACCCTTACGGTGACTCACCACTTGCCAGCCCGCGAAGGAGGAGTCATCTTCCCGCTTGATCTCAAACGGGCTGACGATTGTAAGGACGGGACCAGTACTAGCGTTAGCCAGCGCTGAAGTCACGTCCTTGGGGGATGGTTTGACACCTGCAGCCGGGGCCACGGCGTCGACCATCTGTATGGTTTTGGTTGTGGCGGCGGGAACAGCTTTCGCCGTCCCCGTCGCGGTTGGGGTAATAAAAAGGATTTCGGTATCCATACGTTTACTTAAAGACTTCATCCCTCTGGCTTCCCACCCTCCATGGAGCCCGCAACAGGGAACGTCATACCGGACGTTAGGATTACCAGAGGGATATAGGAACGCAAGGCTGGCTTACAGCACGACATCGGGCGCCCGCTCGGGTCAAAGGTCGGAGCCGAGTTACCAACTCCATCCGTCTTCCCTCGCTTGCGCCTTCAGTATAGCCTTCACCCACCACATCAACAGCCGAAATAAATTCCAACTGCTGATGCGGACCCCACGTCCCTAGCCTGTGGCCCTCTGACGGGACACGATGGCCATTTCCCCCGCTGCGGCTCACAGCGGGGGCTACCGTTTAGCGTGAAATCGGGACCAAAGAGGGCGTGTTGCCTCACGGTCGCATTACCGCCAGCGCCACTCGGCTCAACCCCCCAGGACTCCGTCATCCCCGCGTACGGCGCTCGACTGCGCAGGTCCTAGCGCAGGTGGTCAACTTCTCTTACCCGTGACTGTTTACTACGGGCCCAAGCCCACCCGGCCACGAGGGGGCGTGGTGAAGAGATGTGTAAGTGAATGTGTGTGTGTGCGCGCATGTGTGTACGTGTGTGTGTATGCGTGTGTAAAGTGCCTGTTATTTGTGTTTCGGCTGGAGGTTTTGGTTGCATCCATTTCTGAAGGAACTGGACCAAGAACGGGCGGCAACCTCGAGAAGGATAGTCCACCAGCCTTGCCTTAGGGATCATCGCGACCTGCGCTACCCCTGAGACCATTCGCCACTCCCTGCACCGGACTCAGGTGCAGGGAGTAGAAGTCAGTGCAGCTCAGTGATGCTAAAGATGAGTTGACCTGCACGGGCTTCCGCCCTAGGAACAACTTTTACAGTGTTTAAGAACACAAGACGGCATTTTGAGAATTTAAAAGTTGACGTGATCGTGACGCGTGAACTGTACGGTGCTTCGTAGCGCACTGAGACGAGTTTGTATTCGCTTTTCAATTTTGTATTTGCTTTAGTGGCCGCACGCAACTGTGCCGCGCGTTACATCTGATACTTCTCACATCTGTGGGAAAATATAGAAAAATAAGTTCAATGTCCACACCTATCTTCCTTCGAACTTACTCAATTTAAATGAACATACCATCAAATGAAAGAGCTCTTTTCAGCGCGTGTTATAGGCCTATAACGAAACGCCTAGCTCAATGAGAACCAGATATATAGAAGCAGAAAGTCATTGACTACGGCTACGAAAACGTAAAAAATGTATGGGAGAAAACTGTTTTTGCATATAACTTGATGAATGTGCAAGTTAGGTAATTTCTTATGCTTGATGACAAATTTTATTATTATTATTATGATCATTTATTTCAGAATATATATTTCATATAAAATTGTTAGTTATACTTATAATTATGTTAGTAAACTTAATACCTAAAAACAATTATTTTGTATTAAAATGGGCACCCCCAGAACCATGTACATTGTTCCAGTG
The DNA here is from genome assembly GCA_944739405.2 of Euclidia mi. Classification (NCBI taxonomy): domain Eukaryota; kingdom Metazoa; phylum Arthropoda; class Insecta; order Lepidoptera; family Erebidae; genus Euclidia; species Euclidia mi. Next base: position 125,164,285 of record OX123183.2, read on the forward strand.
CCTCACAATAGGACAATCAATCCTTTCCAGAATGGAATTTAGAAGGCTATTGGAGCTGCCCCGCACACGCTGCATCAGGGAGGCCACTCTCTTCCTCACTATCACTCTAAAGCAGTCAGTGTTTGCCTCAACAAACATACCTGATGCACTACAAAAGCGCGGCAACCCCAACAACATTCTAAACCCATTATTGTATAGGACCCGTAGGGCATTGAAAGCTTTCTGCGTATAACGAACCCACAGGCTGCAGGTGTAAAATGTCTGGCAGTATGCCTTGAAAAGGGTAATTTTAACATTATTTGTGCACCTCGCAAACCTGCGCGCCAGCATATTGCATCTTACTGCCAATGCCCTACGTTTCCGCTCAATATCTAGGTCATCTGAGAGGTCTTCAGTAACCCAGTGCCCCAGGTACTTGTATTTGGTGACCCTACTTACCGGAGTACCTCCAAGTCTGACCGGTGGAACAGATTTGGGACTTTTATTACCCGCCTTGAAAACAAGTAGTTCACTCTTCTTGCAGTTATACCTGAGACCATGTGTCTCTGCGTACCTCTCACATATACCCAAGAGCATATTGAGAGCTTTAACAGAAGGGCTCAGCAGCGCCATATCATCGGCATAACTGATGTTGTTCAAGCATTTCCCATTAATGGAACAACCAACCCCGGCCCTGCTGAGCTCATCTATTAGTCTATTAACATACAGGTTGAAGAGTCGCGGTGAGGTCAGGCCACCCTGCCTCATCCCACACTCCAACCTATACTCTGTGGAACACGAGCCCGCCCATTTAACAATGTTGGTTTGGTTGCCATACCAATATCTTAAAATATTAACTATATCCCTGGGTGTGCTGGTTTCTCCCCGGAGCTTATCCCACAACACGTCATAGGATACCAGGTCAAATGCCTTCGACAGGTCCAAAAAACAGCCGTATATTGGCGTCTTCCTTGTAACATAGTACTGGATAGTATGCTTGAGTCGCAGTATCGCAGCTTCAGTTGATAGCCCAGCTCCAAACCCAAACTGGGCATCGTGCAGGTTTATATGATTATTTAGGTGACAATCAAGCAAACCATCCAGTACCTTGGCAATCACCGTAGCCAGTGAGATTGGTCTGTAGTTGTTACCGTCGGAGGCATCGCCCGTCCTGTTTTTAATAATAGGTATTACGATGGTCTTCATAAGCTCCTGGGGTAAGTATGAATGTCCTATACACAAATTAAATAGCATGACTAACACTCTTGGTAAATGAACACCCGCGAACTGCAAGTGCTCGATGCTGAGGTCATCATGCCCTGGAGACTTGACAAATATACGCAGCGAGAGCTTTCATTTAAAAAATTATGCGAATCAGTTGGGTAGAACGGGCTGGCCGACTCGTATTATAAAACACAAATTCTTTTAATATATAAAACTAGAGGACCCGTGCTGCTCCACAGCATATTTAATATTGTAAAAAAGCTCTTACATATAGGTATGATGAATTACCGTCACCAAGAATGGAAATCACTTGAAAATTGTTGATGGTAGAATTAATCAAATCTGAACCCGTTTCCACCCGTATATTTTTAGCAGTAGGAGGACCATCCGGTACCAAATTTCCAACTGGGCCGTCATTGACCAAGATTCTCTGTTCAAACTTTCTCTGAGCATTTTTCAATTTCCTTCCAAGAACCATAATTATAATTTGAAAACACAACTACTCACAAAAAATACGTTATTAAATCAGAAACTTAAGTAACTAACTTACGCTAACTTCACATTTTTATTTCTGTCAATCTGTCAATTTTTTACTATTAAAATTAAAAATATACCTAGATAAACAACTTTTTTCATAAGTAAGAAAATAGGTTTTATTTCTGTTAGCTAAATATATTCTGTGAGAAGCACGATTTATTTTGTTTTGTGTATGGGTGTGATTAATCCATCATAATTTAGAAATGTAATGGTAACTTTGGTAGAAATGGTACTTTTGATATAGATGGTAGTTTTGGTAGGAATAGTACCTTTGGTAGCAATCGTAATTAACATTGCTACCAAAACTACCATGTATGCCAAATATACCATTTCTACCAAAACTACTATTCCTACCAAAATTACTATTTTTATTAAAACTACTATTTGTACCAAAACTACTATTCGTACTAACACAATCATATCTACCATGTTATCTAAACTACAATTTCTACCAAAACTGCCGTTCCTGTCAAAAGTACCTGTTTGAAATAGAATTAGTTTTTATTATAAGTCGAATCGATTATATCGATTTAGTAACGTTTAGTTTAGTCTATTGTAAATTTTGACTATGGTCACACTGAACTGTCATTTACTTCCTCTTGCCTTGAAAAATTAACAGGCCGTCTTGGTCTTGTCTCGCGAAATTTCTAATTGATATAAATTGATCGCCTTTTGAAAAGCACATAGTTAACCAGCTTCGCGAATTGAATTAACTTGTAAATACTTATAATTGCTGCTTTTGACTTCCGGCAAAGTTTGTGATAAATTTGCGAAAGTTGTTGAAGCCGGTAGTAACGTCCACGTGTCATCGTGTCTTGAAACATCGGCGTTTGCAGCCTGAGCTAAGTATTTAGATATAACATTCTCTATATTGGCCAATTTAGTCGTGTGCTAGTCTAACTTAGTTGCAGGACCGACCCAATCAAAATCTCAGGTAATTAATTGTACATTGTTTAATTCTTAGCGCCAAGAAACTTGGTCCATATGTTAGACCTTTGCCCTGGGCTAAGACTGGATGAATTAATCGCTTCCACTGAACTCTGTAAAACCTACCCAATTTTAGCCCGGACTCTAAACATAATTTTTGGTAGCAGAGCGTGGTTGTATCTTAGCCGTTGATTGTATCTGAACTCAGATTGGTGTTGTATGACCTATATATCTCATTTGTAATCAGTGTTATAGTGTTCTCAGGTCAGTATTGTCTAAAATACATTATATTTAATTGTATAAGTTGACCTAGATAATTTGAAACACATGTAACACATAACCTCAATCAGTAATTGTTTGATTTAAATCGTTGAAGTCTAGCATAGATTTGTTGCTGTTACTATTAATGAGTCACTTTGATTGGATACATATCAGTTATATGTATCAATTGATTTAGTTAATTGCATATATTGATATATTAAGTTTGAACCTTGCATTGTTAAACCTTGTTATAATATATAAATAATATTGTTAGGTAACACAAACTGGTGCCTACAGTTGTAATATATAACACATTTAGTCTGTCTGTTGCAAGTAATTAGTTAATTTATTTGAATATTTAACTTTAATTAACTTAATGGAAGGAAAGAGGAACCCACCACGCACCCTCGAATTGACCACACCAGGGATATAGGAATGGTATGGGTTCCAGGAAGAACTTCCTGTAACCCATACCATTCCTATATCCCTTATCCTTTTAGAGGAGTTCGATATTGTCAACCTTTTCTATTGCAATAGTTGGGGTGGTCAATTCGAGGGTGCGTGGTGGGTTCCTCTTTCCTTCCATTAGGTTACAATGGAGTTCCGCCAAGTAACGCCTGATTCAATCAACTATTTAATTAACTTATTTGAAGTTTCAACTTTTGATAACTTTGACTTTGTTTTGTGTCAATATATATTGAAACTATCAATTTTGTTGGACTGTAGATACCTGTCACTTGCCTGCACTTGCAGTAAACAGGCTTATAGTTTGTTGGTTTCAAAGAATTAAGAAAAATTAAGTTTTGATTGTTAATTTTATTTAACGCTTGTCCGGGCTCTTTTGAATTTGATTATGTCAGCTATCAAGGACTTGCGTGCGGCTTCTGGTGCTATTGCATCAGATTTGCGCTGGTTTGCCCCGGCCAGTGCCTTGGTGAACCGGCCTGATCGCCAGCAGGCCTTACTATAAAGGTACGAGCGGATCGATGATCGCCTGGCAAGTGTGGAACAGCAATTCCACACTTTCAGCACTTGCTGTCTCGAAGTGTCAGTTAATGACTTCACCGCTGACCAGCGAAATAAGGTCAGCGAAGACTATGCCCCGGTCTTAGACCTGTATGATGCTGTCTCCAATAGTGCGAGACAACTAGTTGCCGATAGGGAAGGGCAACCCGGCCTGAAGCAGGAGCTTCCTAGGTCAGCACCGGGGCTGGTGAGTAGGCTCCCTACTTTGGACCTCCCCCATTTTGATGGCTGCCTAGGAAGCTACCTGGGCTTTGTCAATTTGTTTGACAGCCTGGTCCATGACAGGGCCGACCTTCGGCCGGCACAAAAGTTGGCATATTTGATGTCGGTTCTGGACGGAGAGGCCAAGGGCCTCATCCAGCATCTGCCCGTGTCTGACGAGGCGTACCAGACGGCTCGGGACTTAATTACCCATAGGTACCATAATAAGCGTGGCCTCGCCGACACGCACATCGAGCAGATTTTGGGTTTGCCGACGCTCATCCGGGTCTCTGGGTTGCGCACCCAACTTTTGAACCCGCTTTTGGTGGCCATCAACGCACTTAAGTGCTTTGACCTGCCCGTAGACCAATGGTCCTATCTATTGGTGCACATTGTGCTGAAAAAGCTGCCTGCCGACCTGAGGTCGCGTTTTGAACAGCGCTTTGGTGGCGATAGCGTGACCCATCTGCCCCCCTTTGCTGACCTGGAGAGGTTCCTGGAGGATGAGTGCCGGGTCTTGGACAACTCCGGTGGTGACACGCCGGCTAAGACGCAGCCGCCCAAGGTCAAGGAGCAGGCTCGCGTTCACACCCGAGCCATTGTTGACCGGCGCCCTCCTCGCTTTGCCGTCACGCAAAGCCCAGCGGAGTGCTCGTACTGCAAGGTCACGGGACACAGAACGGCCAGTTGTAGGGCATTCTTGGACCTACATGTCGCCTCTCGTAGGCGCATCGCGAATGCCCGCCGCCTTTGCTTCTCTTGCTTGGGGTCCCACTACCAGCGAGACTGCCCAAATACTCGCCCCTGTCCTCACTGTGGAGGACAGCATTTGGACATTCTCTGTATGAATGCCAGAGAGGTTGGCCGCTTGTCCAACCAGCCGACGCCGCGCACGGGCGGGTGTTTTGAAGGTGGCAGCCGAGGCTCACCGGCGCGCAGCCGAGAGTCGCCTCGCTTAATTGATCGCCGCTCACCCCGCTTGGAGAACCGTAGCGTGCGCACGCCTCCTCTCTCTCGCGCACCTGAATGTGCGACCGCGCAACGCCACCAGCACCATGACTGCTGCCCCAGGTATTCCCCTCCTTTGGCGGAGCGTCCCCGCCTTGACTCGCGCCCACCTCGTTTTGGGCGGGTGCGTCATTATGACCCCCCACAGATGGCGCGCGGATCAAGTCATCGCGCTTTTGAGGACTTCAAGCCGCACCCTCATTTCGACTTGCCTGGTCCTGGCCAACGGTCGCCGCCCAGGCAACAATAGGTCATTGACCCCTGCCCTATAACGCCAACCTCCCCCATTGAGACCGTTATCCTACCAACGGTTGCTGTTAGGGTCTGGGGACCCACGGGGACCTCTGTTGTTGTCCGTGCTATATTGGACACAGGTTCACAAGGTCGCATTGTTTCAACTTATTTGGTAGGGCAGGTTAAATTAAATATGGGTTCTTTTCCAAATTGTATACGGGGCATAGGGGACGTAGCCTCTAATGTTGAAGGGCAAGTTAAGGTTTTGTTTGGCCCTGTTGAATCTTCACACCCGAGGATTAAAACCTCGGCTATTGTGTTGAAGAATATTTTGGGTATGCACCCACAGAAGCAGCTACCTGCTGCTGTGGTAAATTTGACATCGGGATTGGAACTGGCAGACCCCAAATTTGACACACCGGGACAAATCGATTTGTTGATTGGCTCTGATGTCCTCGGTGGAATTTTGATTGGTGGGAAACGGGTCTTGGTGCCAAATGGTTTGACTGCCATGCCGACCATATTTGGATCTGCTTTGATGGGACCTGTACCTTGGGACCCCCCTCCACCTGAACTTGATAATTTGTTGGCTGTAGGCTCTGCTCTCTCTGATGCAGTTCAGAGGTTTTGGGAGGTAGAGGAGCCCCCTCAAGTTGCCCGTTTGAGTCAAGAACATGAGGAGTGCGAGCTGTTCTTCCAGAACAACACTGGTCGACTCCGTTCTGGTCGGATTATTACGAGGCTACCCTTTCAGTCTGGTCGGCCTCCGCTTGGTGAGTCACGACCTTTAGCCGAAAAGAGATTGTTGGCTATAGAGCGTCGCATGGGTCGGGATCCGGAGCTCAGACACTTCTGTCTGACACAGTACATCGAGTTCATGAGAGAATATGAACAATTGGGACACATGTCTGTGTCAAATTTGGATTGGCGTTTGGTGGAGCACTACTTTCTCCCGCATCATGCGGTATTGAAGCCATCGACTGGCAAGCTGCGCACAGTATTTGATGGTTCTGCGCAAACTTATACGGGCGTATCCTTGAACCAGTGCTTGCATTCTGGTCCCAAGTTGGTCAGGGACCTTTGTGACGTCATCACCAGCTTCCGACGACATCAGGTTGTCTTTGTGGCCGATATAAAAATGATGTTCAGGCAGACGATTATCCACCCTGATGACCGTCGCTTCCAGCTGATCCTTTGGAGAGAGAATCCTCGTGATCCCATGGTCGTCTACGAGCTCAATACCAATACGTACGGGTTAAGGTCAAGCCCCTACTTGGCAATACGTTCTCTATGGGAGCTCGCAGACCGCGAAGGCTTACGTTTCCCACGAGCCTCCGCCATCTTGAAAAGCGATATTTACGTGGATGACATTTGTTCTGGCGCCTCCACAGCGGACGAGGCGATCCTACTGCGGGACGAATTGATAGGTCTTTTGGCCTCCGCTGGTTATGAGTTGCGCAAATGAATTTCCAACTCACCAGCGCTTTTGGAAGGCTTGCCAGAGGATCATCAGCAAGATCCACATCTATTTGAGATTGTTGACAACCCCGCCATGATGGCTGTTCTCGGCGTTCAGTACAGACCAGTCCAAGACATCTTTACGTATAACGTAGACCTGAAATTGCCTTGTTCTTGGACTAAACGTCTCGTATTGTCTACTGTCGCCAGAACCTTTGATCCAAACGGTTGGATTTGTCCTATCATATTTTGGGCAAAATGCTTCTTGCAGAAGCTTCGGACGAACCTCTACACGGCACTCTTATTGAGGAATGGACCTCTTTTGTATCCTCACTTCCTGCCGTCAACGAGATCTCCTTGCCTCGTCCCATCCTTTCTCCCGGGAAGTACAAGGCCACCCTTCACGGGTTTTGTGATGCCTCGGAACGTGGTCACGCGGCCGTGGTGTACTTGCGCACAGTCAGTGCCTCAGGTCAGGTGAGAGTTTCCCTGATCATGGCAAAGAGTAAGGTGGCACCCCTTCGGACATCTCTGACCATCCCGAAATTGGAGCTCTCGAGAGCAGCCCTACTTGTACGCTTATTGAACCACGTGTCTAGTACTTTGGGTAAAAGCATTTGTATTAATGGGACCTTCGCCTGGACAGACAGCCAAATTGTTCTCTGTTGGTTGAAGGCTTCTGTCCACACCTTGGAGGTATTTGTCGCTAATCGCGTTTCCCAAATCCAAGAATCCGAAGTCAAGCTTGTTTGGAGACACGTGCCAGGTGAGCTCAACCCCGCTGATTGTGCCGGATGCGCGGATGCCTGACGCCTAGTTTGATAGGTCATTCGCTGTAGTGGGGTCCGGAATGGTTGAGTCGACCAGAAATTGATTGGCCTCGAACGCCAGTTCTGAACACTTCTAATTTGCCGGGTCTGCGAACACTCGCTCTTGAGAAGGTAGAATGCGCCTTCGATCCCGATTTCTTGTTGAATCGCTACAGCTCCCTCGACAAGTTGTTAGGTGTTACTGCTTGGATAAAGCGTTTTGTTTTGATTTTAGGCACCCACAACAGAAACATCTGACACCGTTTCTCTCGCCACAGGAACGACAGGAGTCCCTCACTTTTTGGGTTCGTTCTGTGCAGTTGGCGCATTTTGAGAAGGAGATTGCTATCCTTAAGTCAGGGAGATCGAAATTATCAGTAGCTGTATCCAAATTGAACCCCTTCTTGGACGAAACGGGTCTCTTGCGCGTTGGAGGGCGTCTTAACAACGCCAACCTCCCTTACGGGGCACGTCACCCCCTTTTGTTACCCAAGGACGGTCACTTGGTACGCTTCTTGGTAACTGACCGTCACCTTAAAAATTCGCATGCTGGTTGTAATGCGCTCTTGGCTATTTTGCAACGCGAGTTTTGGATATTGTCTGCCCGAAGAATTATCCGGAGTGTAGTCTTTCGCTGCATCCCTTGCTATAAGCTCAAGGCTTCTACCATGCAGCCCTTGATGGGAGACTTACCGGCAGATCGCGTAACTGAGAGCAGTACGTTTGACGGTGTTGGTACGGACTTCGCTGGTCCCTTTTTGGTGAAAATGTCGACACTTCGAAACAGCAAGACTGTTAAGGCCTACTTGTGCGTTTTTGTTTGCCTCTCCACAAAGGCCGTTCATTTGGAACTGGTCTCCTCGCTTACGACTGAGGCGTTTGTAGCCACATTTGACAGATTTGTATCCCGCAGAGGGCTGCCTTCCTTGATCCGTTCTGACTGTGGCCCTAACTTCAAGGGCACCTATAATTATTTGAATGATGTTGTTAATTTCCTTGAAACCAACAAGGCTGATATAGGTGATAGGTTTGCCCGACGTGGGATAAATTGGTTGTTTTCCCCACCAAATTGTCCACACTGGGGTGGTATTTTTGAGGCCGCTGTAAAATCGGCCAAAACACACTTGCGCAGGACAATCGGTGAATCTGTCCTTACATTTGAGGAACTCGCAACTGTGTTTTGTAAGATTGAGGCCGTTTTGAACTCTCGGCCATTGTGCCCGATCTCCTCAGATCCGAATGATTTGGAGGCCCTTACGCCAGGACATTTTTTGATTGGTCGCCCACTTGTCGCCTTGCCTGAGTACCCCTACATTGATACGAGACCTGGTCGTCTCTCGCGTTTTGTATTGGTACGCCAGATTACTCAGAGCTTTTGGAAACGCTGGAATTTGGAATATTTGCACATACTCCAGCAACGCGTGAAGTGGACCGACAAGACCGATCCACCCAAGATTGGTGACCTCGTTTTGATCAAGGAGGCTAACCTTCCGCCACTCAGATGGCGCAGGGGACGCATCCTTCGTTTGGTAACTGGGACTGATGGAGTTCCCCGATTTGCTGAGGTCTTGGTGGACGGTTCGATTCTGAGGAGAGCGGTTGCAACATTGTCACGTCTACCAACCGATTAGCGGACCGGTAGGCCGGTCCGGGGCGGGTGGATGTTTGAAATAGAATAAGTTTTTATTATAAGTCGAATCGATTATATCGATTTAGTAACGTTTAGTTTAGTCTATTGTAAATTTTGACTATGGTCACACTGAACTGTCATTCACTTCCTCTTGCCTTGAAAAATTAAAAGGCCGTCTTGGTCTTGTCTCGCGAGATTTCTAATTGATATAAATTGATCGCCTTTTGAAAAGCACATAGTTAACCAGCTTCGCGAATTGAATTAACTTGTAAATACTTATAATTGCCGCTTTTGACTTCCGGCAAAGTTTGTGATAAATTTGCGAAAGTTGTTGAAGCCGGTAGCAACGTCCACGTGTCATCGTGTCTTGAAACATCGGCGTTTGCAGCCTGAGCTAAGTATTTAGATATAACATTCACTATATTGGCCAATTTAGTCGTGTGCTAGTCTAACTTAGTTGCAGGACCTACCCAATCAAAATCTCAGGTAATTAATTGTACATTGTTTAATTCTTAGCGCCAAGAAACTTGGTCAATATATAAGACCTTTGCCCTGGGCTAAGACTGGATGAATTAAGCGCTTCCACTGAACTCTGTAAAACCTACCCAATTTTAGCCCGGACTCTAAACAGTACCTTTTCTCTCAAAACTACTATTCTTACCAAAGCTACAATTTCTACCATAACTACCACTAGTATAAATGCCGGCAAACCTCTTGAACACTACCATAGAGCATATAGCATCCTAACATAAAACGTAATTTATCCGTCTGTAAATCCGTCCGAAAAATCCTCGGGTATACTGACGTCGTTCCCGCGACACCGTCATGAGGCTCGATAGAGGAACACCGCGGTGTTTTAGTGGGTATGGCCCCCAAACATCTAGGGGGGAGAGCCAAGCCACACCCCCCCCCTCCACCTGCCCCAAACTCGGTACAGAGTTGGCGGAGGGGTCCCTTTGAGGGACAGTCCGTAACTGGATTTCATCACGATACAAAAAAAGGGGGAAAATTTCTCAACATCAGAGATCAGTTCACCCAAAATTAAGGGTTAACTGGTAACATTCGGGGAATCAGATCAGCGATAATTCACTATAGTGATAATTTTACCAACATCGGGTATAATTTTACACACCACCACACACCGTATGAAAGTAAGGCAAGGTCACCTTAAGGAGGCATAACGGATTTTCCTGGCAGTTGCCGCAAGGAACTTATTAGATGCCATAAAATATTTTTGAATTTAGAACCGTCCATGTAGAGAGAAAGCAATGGAATCTTAAGAAATTTATAGGGAAATATTGAAAAATAACTTAAATGTCCACACCTATCTTCCTTCAAACCTACCCAATTTAAATGAGCATACCATTAAATGAAAGAGCTCTTTTCAGCGCGTGTTATAGGCCTATAACAAAACGCCAACCCCAATGAGAACCAGATATATAGAAGCACAAAGTCATTGACTACGGCTACAAAAACGTAAAAAATGTATGGAAGAAAACTGTTTTTGCATATAACTTCATGAATGTGCAAGTTAGGTAATTTCTAATGCTTGATGACAAATCTATGCAGCGAGAGCTTTCATTTAAAAAAAAGTCATGCGAATCGGTTGGGTAGAATGCGCTGGCCGACTCGTATTATAAAACACAAATTCTTTTAGTATATGGATTGTCAATTATATTACAAGTGGTAGTTATGGTAGAAATTGTAGCTTTGGTAAGATTAGTAGTTTTGAGAGAAAAGGTACTTTTGACAGCACCGGCGGATTTGGTAGAAATGGTAGATTTGAAAAGATGGTAGACATAATAGTGTTAGCACGAATAATAGTACTTTGGTACAAATAATAGTTTTGATAGGAACAGTATTTTTGGTAGGAATAGTAGTTTTGGTAGAAATGGTATTTTTGCCATATATGGTAGTTTTGGTGACAATGTTGCTTAGGATTGCTACCAAAACTACCATCTCCATCAAAAGTACAATATCTACCAAAGTTACCATTACATTTCTAAATTATGATATTAGAGCTTTTTTTATAATATTAATTATAATATTATTATAATATTAATTTATAATACAATATGCTGTGGAGCAGCACGGGTCCTCTAGTTTTTTTATTATTTAACATGAGATCTCTTGTTAAAACGTGATAAAAAAGGACTTACAATATAATGTTTTATTACATTTTATAAAACATTACATTGTAAGTCCTTTTTTCCTAAATAAATTTATAATGTACAGTTGTTTCATTTTTATTAGGTACTATGCAAAACTATCAGCGGTCAATTTTGACCCCCTATACCACTTACGTTGCCTTTTTTAGCGATAAATAAATAGCAGCTAAGGGATATTGTAATGTATTGACTTCTCATATCCTTCTCACATATTTTTATTTTATTTTATGTATATACATACATAGAATCACGCCTGTTTCCCCGAAGGGGTAGGCAGAGGCATATTAAACGCCCACTTTTCGCCAGTGTTTTGATCCCACGTAACAGGTGGCGAGCCTATTGCCGCTTATCGGGATATTTTGTTTGCCAGAGCCTCGTCCGTTGTTCGGCAGGTGCACCACTTGCAGGTGAGGTTGGCTTCGGACCCTTAGTTCTTGGTGGGAACCCTATGCACCCACTTAACTTTCGTAACTTTTATATATATATTTTTAATAATAAGCAATTTTGTCTGGACTTTAAAAGTCGCTATGAGTTCTGAGTTTGTTGCCGATGTTTCTTCTCTGGGCAGTCACGTAGGAAACACAGGTCTGATCTAGCTTAATTTAAAAAGAAATATGACTTTGTTTAAGTATTCGTAATGAACCTATGAATAAAGAAATGATTTACTTTGAATTTGACTACCCTATTATACATTCAATGTGAAAAATAACCAGAAGTAGGATTTTAAAGGGATTTCCAGACGTATTTTGTTGTATCATTCAAACGCGGACAGACTACCAACTCCTGTGCAACTGTTTATGCGGGACGCGGCGCGTACATCACCCTACATTAGTTAGCATATGGGTAATGCCATCGTTAATTAGTCTGCTATTAGCAGCTTAAAATATATATCATAGCGTGTACCGGTGTACCACGACAATGTACACGATCATGAAGTTTGACACGCACGGCAACATGGCGCTCACTCCCGATAAGTGTTGTAAAAATACCGTATAATACCAAGAGGCTATGTATTAAACCGGTATTTTATTATAACTTACGGTATTATTGGTATTTTATGTATTTTATATTCTGATTCAGTTTATAAGACCCTGCGATATTGCGACGAGTTCTAGTTTAAAACATTAAATATATTTTAAGTTTCGATTGTATTCTTTGTTTTAGAATTACTAATTAATTAATAATTTTAGAATTTTAACTTTTGGAAAAATTCATTGCAAAGCCCGAAATTCGTATCGTCGAAACACGTAGATAAATCACGTGTTTCTAAATTGGTCTCGATTTACACGAATCTTGGTGTTCCTGACAGCACATTCGAAGTTAAAGAAAGTGGTGATGAAGATGATTTAGCTGAAAGTATGTTGCTAGAATGCATTACTGCGTCGTCATCTACCGAGAACGTAGCAACACAAGAGGATTTAGATATGGAGGTAGAAGATCCTCTAAACCTCGGGTTTTCGAACTAGGAAGACAAAAGGCGTGGGCCACGTCTGTGCTTTTCTTATGTATATTGTATAATGGTTCGGGCTTTATGTGTCTCCACGCAGAGAGGAACATAATGTAATCTTAATATATAAAATCCTTGCGTTACTGACTGACAGACACGCTACAGCCCAAACTATTGGGCGCAGGAAGCTGAAATTTGGCATGTATGTTCCTTAGGCATGGGCGTTTTCAGATTTTTCCGCAAACCGATACAAATTCGATTTCAGATACTGAAATCGATTTCAAAAACCGATTTTAGAAATCGATTTCTGTAGCGGATGTCGGAGCGACGAGCGTAGTTACTAGTTGCGTAGACAAACGCAAACAATCGAATTCTTATTGTATTGTCATGTCATGCGTCCATATTTCGCTTGGTTTGCGTGACATATTGAAAAAGAAAACCTACTAACTACCTAAAACTAATTGTTAAAAAACTCAGTCGCCAAACAAACTAAAATTACACAACACGAATTGTTTCTATTTATTTACACTTTACAATCCTAACCTACTAACTACCTAAAACTAATTGTTAAAAAACTCAGTCGCCAAACAAACTAAAAATACGCAACACGAATTGTTTCTATTTATTTACACTTTACAATCCTAACCTACTAACTACCTAAAACTAATTGTTAAAAAACTCAGTTGCCAAACAAACTAAAATTACGCAACACCAATTGTTTCTATTTATTTACACTTTACAATCCTAACAACGTAACAATAAAACTTTTTAAATCCTAATAGTATAACTTTCACGAAAACCAAATATACCTAGGTACTTAATTTTATTATTATTACGCGCGCACCGCACTGCACGTGTCACCTAGGTCAAGTGAACAAATAAACATTGATCAAGTCAAACTCAAAACTCTCCAAACATAAATCCCTAATAACTATTAAAACTATTTGCATTTTTCAAAACAAACATTAAATAGTTGCAATCTGAATTAGATCTTATCGCCTCGATGTTTAGTTTTATTTTTTCTATTCAATCTGCAATTCATAAAACCGCCAAAATCAATAACGCACTAGGTACTACGACTGGCTTGCTTGGCAACGATCGATATTCGCTTCATCTCTTTTGCTCTTTAAACGGATCACTAAGTAAGAAAGAAAAGGATATGAAATTCGCTCTCTCTCATTCTAACTAAGTAGTCGTTGGGTAGAGTGAAAGAGAACGAATGAATATGAAAACTATCGAAAACTTAAGCTTTAGATTTACTTTGTAGTTTGGTTGCGCTTGCACAGTTTCCGTTTGGTTTGGATTAGATTGTTTGCGTTATCGTGGTATTGTTTTACGTTTTCTAAAATCGGTTTTCTCATATTGGAATATCGATACGATACGATTTCTGACTGCAATCGGATTTCAGTTTCGTTTTGATATATCGGTCTCATGCCTAATGTTCCTTAGGGTCCGTGGGGGTGCACTAAGAAGGGATTGCCCGAAATTCCCACGGCCAAAACGGGTAAATTAAAAAAAATGCAGGCGTAGCTGCTGGCGTCCTCTAGTTTAGAATAAATAGAGAGATGATTCAAATAACTTTAAGGACCCCTTTGCTCTAACGTACCTTAAAATGTTACGTGTTTTTCTTTAAATCATATTTTGACCTTGTTTTTATGGTAATATTGTTGTATCTAATAATAATTATGGGTCGGGTTTCGAAACGCGTCGCCCGAATTTGAGGGTATTGGTGGTGTAGGGGGCTTAGGGGAGTTAGTTTTAAGCCCCTAAAAGTAATTTTGGCTGCCGGAGTTGCGTCTAAATATTTTTAAACAATTTCCAAAAACTCTTCATTCAAATATGAAAAACAGAACGTAATTTTAGCTTTTATGTGAAAGTAACTAAATAGGTTGTGTTAGGTTCTATTTTGACCCTTAACCCGAAAATAGGAGCCCTGCGAAGCAGGGCTCCGTCAAACTCAGTTTATTAACCTAGTGGAATCAATAAAAGCGATATTTAGGTTTTATGTGAAAAACGTGAAACGAAACGCAACCGCCATCTTGTATGAATTAAGTATATTGACAGCTAGTATCAAATTTGTGCCTCATTGCTTTCGAGTACCTAGGGTTAGGTGCGACTGTAATAAGTAACTAAATAGGTTATGTTAGGTTCTCTTTTGACCCCTAATCCGAAAATAGGAGCCCTGCTACCTTAGTTTATTAAACTAGTGTGAAGAATGTGGAAGTTGGCAATGCCATACACACCGATGTCTGGAGTTTTTTTTTCCAGAGGAAACCAAGTATTTCCGGCAAGTGAAAATGGTGAGGGGTGGTTCCGAGACCTCCTCCCCTCCCCCTCCAATCACTCGCAACCCCTAAAAACGGCGACGTATTTCGAAACCTTAACCGTAAGGTTAAGGTTTCGAAATGACCGTATTTCGAAACCTTAACCTTACGGTTAAGGTTTCGAAATACGTCGCCGTTTTATTAATAAATAATAATACAAACTTAAAATATAATTTCTTGCTTTATTACTGTGCAATTCTACCGTATTCAGTATTTTTAATGATTTCTATGATCATTTACTTCAAAAATATAGAAGAATTGATTTGTACATAAAATACCGTAGTAAATGGTATAATACCGTATTATACGGTATTTTTCGTTTTATACATTTCAGTACAAATGGTATAATACCACACTTACATCTCTACTCCCGATACACTTGTGCATATTAGCTCTGTCCGTGTGTAAACAACCTACACGGTATACAGGGTGTCACTCATATAACGTTCAAATGTACAGTAGTATGTACCAGTTTGGTAGGTACTAGGTACTGAAGTTATTGGACATTATAACACTTAACTCCATGTGTTGAGGTTGGCAGCGGCTTGGCCGTGTCTCGGACATGGCCAAAGTCTATCAGGTGCGCCGTCAGATCGTCATCAACTATAAATAAAGCCGAGCGTCTGGCGTATGACGTGTGACTCAGCCATAGCTTTCGAATTCGAATCCACCATGACATCATTCGCATCAAAACACCGATTCGTGTAGACACTGACATGACACGCAGCCCCAGAAACCATACAACGCATGACTGGCGATTATTGTTCAGTCGGACAATGCCATGACTTTCCACGATAAAGTTATCAACACCGCTCATATTATTGACCCATCCCCAACGTAACAACAATGTAACAACATCCAGCCCACTGTCAACCACAGCTGAAAAGGTTACAAAATATTCAGACATAATGAAGTATTGAAATGAAAGCTTCTGCAGTTCATACAGGCTCCGACCTGGCCAAGTCACGCTACGAACGCTACCTTGCTTGCTTTTAAATTGATCAGTTCAACCCTTAAGAGCTTTAATGAACTTTGTAACCCACTAACGGCCATTTTCAATATTCGATCCATACATGGCTTTTGAGATTCGAGATTCGTGTTTGTCATATTTTGTATGGAGCTTATGTCAAAAAGAATCTAAAATCTACAGATCTATCTATAGATCGAATATTGAATTCCGTAGGAAGACTGTAATGGGTGTAAATAAACCCTAGTTTTAAAATGATGAAATTATTAATGGATTGTAAGAAATTGTAAATAACTTACTTTAAACACATAATTTAGACCTTTGTTAATAACTATATGTACCTAGTTGTTTGAATATATTTTAATAAAAATGTAATAAAATTAATTTTGAAAATATGACTTAAACAGCTGACTATAATATAAGAAGGTACTATAATATTTCCTATATATACATATAAAAAATAAATCCAAATACAAATCAAATGTTTTAGTGTCTGTTTAGTACAGTATGTTGACCTTAATCTGGATTACTTTACTAAATTATATACCTATTAAAAATTGTATAGAAAGTTCCACCCAAATGAGATGATAAAATCCTTAAAAAATGTAGTAACTTTAGTTTCTCAGTCATTATCAAATATTGTTTTAAACCTTTACATGAAAAATTAACACACATAACTATACATATAAAATATTATGAGATCTTTAGGCACAATAATGACATATAAATAAATGTCGTCTTCCAATAAGTCCTCTTCGTCAGATGCAAGTTGGTTCGGCGTTACACCGAAACCGTATGTACTAGGCGATTTGGAGAAGGAATGGACTGTATATAAAGGATGGCGGGTTCTGGATTGGACTGGTAGAGAAAGTATGGTGTAGAAAGGAACCTCTTACCTTGCACGGCAATCTTCTTCTTCTCAGAAGGACAGTCTCCTGGTGTTTTCGAGAATCCTGAAGCTGTTTGAATCACTACACTACACCATTCGTTTCACTTTCACTCGCGAGCGGGTTTTCCTTGGTGGAAGCGGTAATAATCACATACAGCGGTGCGGCGCGGTACGGTCTCAGCGTGTCGAAATGTTTTGGTCGCCGTTGAGCAAGGCGGCCAATAGCGAGGTGTTTCGGGAAGGGATTTATGAAATGGATTGCTAGGATTGGCCGAGCAGCGACGAACCATTGACGTTGACGTGATTAGTTCTCGATGGAAAGGTAGATGGCGCTACCATATCCCCCCGGCCCTAAAGGGTTGCCTTTAAAAGAAATAGAATTGAACTTAGCTATGTTGGGTGTACTACCGCATAACCCATCAATAGGCTAAGACAGCGATATGACAATAAATTAATCTAAATTAACTTTAGCGAAAACTACAACGCAATAATAGCGAAAACTACTAACTAAATACTTAAACTAAGAAGTAGGTCCAACTTCAGGCTAGATCTCACTGAGTTGGAAGCGGACAGAGACGTACAACAGGGCGCACGTAGCTCCGCTTAGCGGTTTTCACGGTAACAACGCGGGTTGTACCGTCCTTGGAAGTATGCAATTTCTCTACGATGGCTAACGACCATGAAAGCGGCGGAGCATTATCATGTATAATGACGACCAACGTACCATCCTGTATAGGGGATGCAGGACTATTCCACTTGGATCTAGCCTGAAGCTGGTGTAGATATTCCGCACGCCAGCGCCGCCAGAACGACTGCACGAGTTTATCCAGCAGAGTATGTCTCTGGAGCAAGCTTGAAGAGTCTGCTTCAGGAGCCGGAAATGACGATAATGGCACTGTGTTCAGAAAATGTGCAGGGCTTAACGCGGATGGTTCTGCAGGGTCGCTACTCAATGCCGTGAGCGGACGCGAGTTGATCAGTGCCTCGACTTGTGCAAGGACAGTTAAAAGCTCTTCGTAAGAGAGGATCTGTTGACCTATAACTTTGAAGAGATGCGTTTTAATTACTTTGACCATGCTTTCCCAACATCCACCGAAATGTGGTGATGCTGGTGGAATAAACTTCCAGTCAATATGATTTATGGAAAGTTCTTCCTGAAGACGAGTACGATATTCTTCTCTGAGAAACTTATAAAGGTCGCGTAAATAAGAGCTTGCGCCCACGAAACAAGTGCCGTTATCCGTGTACAAACACTGTATAGGGCCGCGCCGTGAGAGAAATCGTTTAAGGGCTGCCAGGAATGACACCGTGCTTAAATCTGTCGCAACTTCAATATGCGTAGCGCGCGTCGTTAAGCATGTAAAAATACATAGCCAGGCTTTACGGCTTTTAACACCTCGACCACGCACTGGCGTAAACTGCAGTGGTCCTGCGTAATCACAACCGGTGTGTGTAAACGCTTTAGCAACCTGGTTGACGCGCTGGCTAGGGAGATCGGCCATGGGAGGGAAAGTCGAACGCGGACGAAATTTGAAACAGACGTTACATTTATGTATTCTGTGACGAATTATTCGTCGCGCGTCTAAAATCCAATACTTATGCCTAAGTAAGGACATAAGCAACTCTGGACCAGCATGGAGGTGCTTCTTGTGATAAAAATCAACAAGAAGGTCGACAACATGATCATGTCGCGGCAGAATGCAAGGATGTTTGTAGTTATAAGGTTCATCCGAATTTGACAGACGACCTCCATAGCGTATGACGCCGTGTTCATCGAGAAACGGCTTGAGTCTAAGGATAGCGGGAGAACAAGGTACATTGTCTTTCAAATTTTGAATGTCGTTACTAAAATGAACAGCTTGTACAGCTCGTAGTAACTTACATTCTGCGAATTTGATATCAGTACTTGATACAAAATCCTCATTAGGTAGGTGCCTAAGAAACCTATAGACATAAACGATGGCGCGGAGTAACTTAGACCACGATGACATGCGTAGTGCGAGTGCATAGATGGGAAACTCCGCAACCCCAGCAATCACGGGATAAGAAACAGACTTCCGTTCGGGTACATCTTCGTCTTCTGCACTGTGGTCAAAAGGTTGCATGGGCCATTCTGACGGATCATGGGAAATCCAAGAAGGTCCACGATGCCACAATGGATGATGCAGAAGATTAAGTGGAGTGACACCACGAGACAAGCAATTTGCGGGGTTCTCAATACCCGCGACGTGATTGAAACAAGTAGCAGGAACCAGTTCAATCAATTTGCTAACGCGGTTGGCGACAAAAGTCTGCCAGCGATGAGGAGAAGAATGAATCCAAGCGAGCACTACTTTGGAGTCGAAAAATGCGTATATTTTATTAATGGGGTAGTGGGGCAAAACTGTGTCTTGAACCTTGCGGAGCAACTGAGACAGCAGAAGGGCCGCGCACAACTCAACACAACAAACAAACAACAGTCTCGCAACCGAAATGGTTTTAACAGGCGAGACCTTAGACTTGGCACAAACTAACTGCACCGAGTAGTTAGAACCAATGCGGACTTGCAGATATACGACTCCGCCGTAAGCACGCTCGCTGGCGTCAGCGAAACCTATTAAGTTGATGGTATATCCATCTACCAACCCAAGATGACGCGGAATAGTAATTTGATTGAGCGCGGTAAGCTCAATACAAAACCGGTCCCAAGCGGCGACAATATGGTCAGGGGGTGTTTCATCCCACTCACACTTTGATAGCCAAAGTTTCTTGATCAAGAGCTTGGCGTACAAAATTGTGGGAGCCACAAACCCATTATGTCCCATAGTCGAGCCACTGTGGATAGCATAGTGCGTTTGGTGCACTTATCATCTGGTGGTGAGACGTCAAACCGAAAACTATCGCAGGATTTGTTCCAGCGTAAACCGAGAACCTTATGCGGTACAGACTTCTCAAACTCAATGTCTGGAGAAGCTTAATGAGAATCTGGTATGCGTGCGAGAACCTCCTTAGAGTTACTTGTCCATTTGACAGGATCAATTTGGCCTCGCTTGAAAAGCTGAATAAGCTCTTCACAAAGCGAAATTGCTAGCGGAGCGGATATGACACTACAGGCCATATACAAAGCGGAAGTGTAGTATAGTATAGTGTAGACTAGCATAGCGTAGCATAGCATAGCATAGCATAGCGTAGCATAGCGTATCATAGCGTAGCATAGCGTAGCATAGCGTAGCATAGCGTAGCGTAGCATAGCGTAGCATAGCGTAGCATAGCGTAGCATAGCGTAGCATAGCGTAGCATAGCGTAGCATAGCGTAGCATAGCGTAGCATAGCGTAGCATAGCGTAGCATAGCGTAGCATAGCGTAGCATAGCGTAGCATAGCGTAGCATAGCGTAGCATAGCGTAGCATAGCGTAGCATAGCGTAGCATAGCGTAGCATAGCGTAGCATAGCGTAGCATAGCGTAGCATAGCGTAGCATAGCGTAGCATAGCGTAGCATAGCGTAGCATAGCGTAGCATAGCGTAGCATAGCGTAGCATAGCGTAGCATAGCGTAGCATAGCGTAGCATAGCGTAGCATAGCGTAGCATAGCGTAGCATAGCGTAGCATAGCGTAGCATAGCGTAGCATAGCGTAGCATAGCGTAGCATAGCGTAGCATAGCGTAGCATAGCGTAGCATAGCGTAGCATAGCGTAGCATAGCGTAGCATAGCGTAGCATAGCGTAGCATAGCGTAGCATAGCGTAGCTAATTAGTGCTTTATCTTACATACAGTTTTAGCACCCACCTTGATCTCTTGAAAAACAGAACAACAACAACAAGACGTAATACAATGAGAAGTATGTAACGTAGGTACGGTTATTAGATTGGTCTGAGATGCGCTATCTAGTAGACAACGTACCATGTGCGGCGACCCATTAACATCATATACGATAACTTGCGCTGTCCCGCTTACCGTTGTCGTCATGCTCACTAAAATGTCATTTCTTGTGGTGGCGTCGTGTGTCGGGTCATCCCTGTCCCTCTAATATGGCGAGAGGGATGATGGCTGGCACATGCGTCATACTCGTGAACGGGTGCTACTTGCGATGACTGGTCGATGACGGTCTTGGGGGCTGGTATTAGATTTTAATATTTAACTGCATCATTTCCATCATGGTTCTGATCACTTTCGCGGATTGCCTGCATTATTAGGTATATATAATGTAAGTGGATGCTCCTGTTTCACCATGTCTATTCTGAGGCTAACCAAAAGTATTATGCTTGAGTATTATGATGTACAGTAAATATATACAAGTGATATAGAAGGTGTAACAGTTGCAGCACCTTACAAAATGTAAATTGTGTATAATGCAAAACCTGGCTTTGAAAAAGAGTGACCGTGAGTTTTATTGCCCGTTCTTTCTCATGGTTCTACCTATTGCTTTGCGAACGTGGCAGTAAATGTAAATGTAGAAGCATACAGTAATAATGTTTTAAATTTGAGTATAAGTAATTGTTTTATAAATTTATTATTTTGACGTTCATAAGCGTCACATTGTGACCCAAATGAATAAAGGATTTTGAATTTGAATTTGAATTTGTCGCTAACAGTACCGTCTTAGACGCCGTACACTGCGTTTTGGCCCTGCGCGGATCATTATAGATGCGCGAGTGCCGTCCTCGCGTGCGCGTCGCCCGCGCAATGGATGTCGTACACAACGATACTTCGCCCTCAGACGATGAATACAATATTAATTAAGTTCGAAAATTTAGATGATGGCCATGATGTCATAATAAATAATATTAGCTTGGAAGCAGATGCCAATAAAGACCCCTCGGGACACAGATTATCTGTGCTATCTGTTATCTGTGCCTGAGGAGCTCCGGGAGGGATAGAACACCGGGCTGGTATGTGTGTTCGCCAGGGAACGGTTATTAATATACGAACAAACCCAGCGCTTCAAGTAACCATGGATACAGGAGCCAAGTAACTTCTTCTGGAGAAGCTTATAAGATTCTGCCTATCACTGAAAACATTTGCTGTAGTCGAAGTAGATAACGTCCACCTGTGTATATATATATATATATATATATACGTTTTAGATGAAATCATGCGTCACCTGTAATTAAAATTAGTAGATCATACTCCTAGAAGCAACTTAGTTCCTGCCCATTAATATTTTGAACAGCTGTATAAACCTTGGCGAAATAATAATGGAATGATTAATAAAATTATACACGATCATATTCAGTTCGACTGCAAAATGCCACCAAATGTTTACCAACTATGTACTGAGACATGTCTTGAACATATTCACCGACATGCGACAACGCGCAAATACTTACACCTGTATATACATACATTCATACGCACACATGCATGCACGAACACTCAAACATAATTAATTATCAGGACATACATTTTATTATATGAAATTAACTAAAATTTTTATTTTAAGTATTGTTGGTACTATTATGTTTATTTTTAAGTAACTACATGACATACTTTATTGTATATAACTTGCTGTTGACCAGGCTTAGGCTCGTCCTCAACTTGTCTACAGAGGTCATAAAATAAAAAATCTGGTTGTATTTCTGGCAGTCGTTAATTTATGTTTTATTATTTATAGACTCACGCCTGTATTCTCGA
Organism: Euclidia mi; assembly: GCA_944739405.2. Lineage (NCBI taxonomy): Eukaryota > Metazoa > Arthropoda > Insecta > Lepidoptera > Erebidae > Euclidia > Euclidia mi. Next base: position 125,186,985 of record OX123183.2, read on the forward strand.
AGGGGTAGGCAGAGGCGTAATATTACACCCACATTTCGCCATGAATATTTAGGACACACTGTTACCGAAAACTCGGTAACACTTTTCCGGAACCAGGAACCTAACCCGAGACCTCCCGATCAATACACGCATACGCTATCCAATGAACCACGGAGGTAGTCAGAGAGCATATCTATTCCTCCTATGTATCTAAGTTGTTGCGTCCTATTGGGATTGTACTGAAATCTACCAAATCTTCTATCAAGCTACCATATTGCAAGTTATTTCTACTATATCCCTTAACTGGTATCGGGGTCAAAATTGACCCCAAAGCGTCATATTTTTAATCACAGCTTTTCAGTTAAAGTACCTACACTCCTGTGCATCGAGGTAATCCACAGTGTACATTATGAGGTAATCTGATTACGTGGTGGAGTGCGGCGGGTGACGGGCCCTCCTCACTTAACTGCTACTGAAAACAGAGATATGTACACTGCTGGGGTCAAATTTGACCCCGATACCGGAACTGTACTTACATTTTATTGTATGATTTATGTTATAATGTTTTACTAATTTATATAATATATCGTTGCAAATGGCGTTCCGTAGTCTCTGCCTACCCGTCCGGGAAACAGGCGTGAGTCTATGTATGTATGTAGCAGCCCGCCCCTTCGCACGGGTGGACATTTGTTTTTAAATATCTTTCTAAGTACTTATCTATCGCCACCATAGGTACCCCGGGCACACACCTCTGTCTTTACGAAATGATGTGTGTATTAAAATGTTAATTATCGTTCGCTTAACAATGTGCCCGTTAGATGGCAATATGCTCGCCCCCTATTACATTGGGACCGAAACATAACTCGCGAAGAGTGGGTGTGTAATACACCTCTGCCTACCACTTCAGGGTTAAAAGGCGTGAAGTTAAGATCCTTTCTATCTATCTATATAGTCAAGCCTGTCTCCCATTAGTGTAGGCAGAGACTATGGAACGCCACATGCTTCGGTTTGAACATACTTCTTTCGCTTCCTCGACATTCATTATAATCTCAGCATGCGTAACTATTATGGGTACTTTTAATTTTGGCCTTTTTCGCCTCGGGCTTTCCCTGGCGACATGTCCACACCATTACTTATAGTTATAATGTACTGTAAGGTGCCATTCACACAATTTCCTGCATTCACTCTCCGTTCAACATCTCCCTCACATTTCCCATCTCTCGTATACAAAGACCCGAATTACACAAACACATTAACTTGTTCCACTTTTTCATCTCCTATCAATATATTACATTCAGTTACACTATCTTCCCTCTCTACGACCATGACTTTAGTTTTGTTACTTTCATATATTTCTTTTTATACGCCTCATACATCATGGTGACCATCGGCTACAAATCCAACGCATTTGATTTATTTATGTTATCATATGAATTATTTTATTATTAAACATTTTAAATAATCGATCGCAAGAAAGTCTCGTTCCGACGGACTATAGGTGTGCGAGCGGTGAATTTATTTTCTCATGCATTATTTTTATTTTGTTACACCTTTTAAGATATTCATTATAATGAAATACTGTAAAAGACAATTTCTATGAGCATTAAATACACAACAAGTATCTAGCGTATTTATTTGGATAAGAAGTAATACTGCATTGCTTAAAATAGCTTCCAAAATAACCCATTATATTTTTCTAATATTTTATTGATAAAAATGGTTACTGTGGATTTTTGCCTTAGGATAGATAGACCTATGCTATTGCGGACTTTTTTGTAGGTAATAATGAGTACTTTAATAATGTAGTACATTTTCTGTATCGATATAAGTATAGAAATAATTATAGCCTATGTTACTCAGGGATAATGTCGCATTACAATGGTGAAAGAATTTAAAAAATCCGTCCAGTACCGTTTTAGTTTATTCCTAACAAACATACAAAATACAAATCTTTCTTCTTTATTATATTATAATTATTTGTTTCTCTTTCACGGGTATTATTCTAATTTGTTAGAACAATACCCGGCCCTTTGGCAGGCGTACACGGAGACATAGGTCCAACGCGCAGAGGCCATTTGAGACTTTTTATCTAGAATGTGATGGGACACCTACTGAGGAGCCTCCATAACTGCACTATTAAGTACAGTCACGGGGGTAAGCCGCAGCAGGTGACGGACTATTGCTACTTTTATGTAAACTAATTACTTTGGGCTATTGGGATGGGTGTTAAATGGATTGGTTTAGATGAATGTTTATATATGTTTCTGATGTATTTTGTTGTATCATTCAAACGCGAACAGACAACACCTGTGCAACTATTTATGCGGGACGTGGGGCGGCATCACCCTACATTAGTTAGCACATGATGGGTAATGCCGCCGTTAATTATTCTGCTATTAGCAGCAATACAAAAGCACAATTATCGCGTATATGTGCCACGACAATGTACACGATCATGAAGTTTGACACGCACGGCAACATGGCGCTCACTCCCGATACACTTGTGCATATTAGCTCTGTCCGTGTGTAAACAACCTACACGGTATACAGGGTGTCACTCATATAACGTTCAAATGTACAGTAGTATGTACCAGTTTGGTAGGTACTAGGTACTGAAGTTATTGGACATTATAACACTTAACTCCATGTGTTGAGGTTGGCAGCGGCTTGGCCGTGTCTCGGACATGGCCAAAGTCTATCAGATGCGCCGTCAGATCGTCATCAACTATAAATAAAGCCGAGCGTCTGGCGAATGACGTGTGACTCAGCCATAGCTTTCGAATTCGAATCCACCATGACATAATTCGCATTAAAACACCGATTCATGTAGACACTGACATGACACGCAGCCCGAGAAACCATACAACGCATGACTGGCGATTATTGTTCAGTTGGACAATGCCATGACTTTCCACGATAAAGTTATCAACACCGCTCATATTATTGACCCATCCCCAACGTAACAACAACGTAACAACATCCAGCCCACTGTCAACCACAGCTGAAAAGGTTACAAAATATTCAGACATAATGAAGCATTGAAATGAAAGCTTCTGCAGTTCATACAGGCTCCGACCTGGCCAAGTCACGCTACGAACGCTACCTTGCTTGCTTTTAAATTGATCAGTTCAACCCTTAAGAGCTTTAATGAACTTTGTAACCCACTAACGGCCATTTTCAATATTCGATCCATACATGGCTTTTGAGATTCGAGATTCGTGTTTGACATATTTTGTATGGAGCTTATGTCAAAAAGAATCTAAAATCCTCAGATCTATCTATAGATCGAATATTGAATTCCGTAGGAAGACTGTAATGGGTGTAAATAAACCTAGTTTTAAAATGATGAAATTATTAATGGATTGTAAGAAATTGTAAATAACTTACTTTAAACACATAATTTAGACCTTTGTTAATAACTATATGTACCTAGTTGTTTGAATATATTTTTAATGAAAATTTAATAAAATTAATTTTTAAAATATGACTTAAACAGCTGACCATATAAGAAGGTACTATAATATTTCCTTTATATATAAAAAATAAATCCACATACAAATCAAATGTTTTTGTGCCTGTTAGGGTAGGTATGTTGACTTTAATCTGGATTACTTTACTAAATTATATACCTATTAAAAATTGTATAGAAAGTTCCACCCAAATGAGATGATAAAATCCTTAAAAAATGTAGTAACTTTAGTTTCTCAGTCATTATCAAATATTGTTTTAAACCTTTACATGAAAAATGAACACACATAACTATACATATAAAATTATTATGAGATCGTTAGTCACAATAATGACATATAAATAAATGTTGTCTTCCAATAAGTCCTCTTCGTCAGATGCAAGTACTAGCTTTAGTTTCAAATTCCCCAGACAACACATGATCTCCCCCCCGTGGCATCTCCACCTTGTCGTGGTAAGGGGGGCTCAGTAACCGTGGGTTTGAGGTACAACACCCACGGTGAAGCTAAGCGGGATCCCGGGAGAGGACGCTCCACGTGGGCTTGCGTGAGGCCTGCGTAGAATGCGTCCCAAGGTGCGGGTGCGGGGGACAGTTCTGTCTGTCCCTCGCAGTCGGGTGCGGTCGCGGGAGGAGAGGCGTGTCGGTGTTGCGTTGCCGCACGCCCTATCTCCCGCGACCAAATGGGGGCGCACCATCGTTGCGTCGCGGTGGGCCGCAGAGGAAGAGGAGATGCGGTGTTGCGTTGCCATCCTTCCCTATCCTCTGCGGCCGCTGGGTGTTTTGGCGGCGGAACCCAACACCTTCATCCACCGCCAAAGTGGTTTCGTTCGGGGCCCGCCTGACCATCTGGCGGGCCAATACCCGTCGGGGGGTAGCGAGGAATGCTTCGGTGAAACCCTACCCTCCGGCACATGGGTACATGAGGAGCATGGGTTGGGGGTTTTTAGTTAGTAAGAGTCTGACAGTCCCCTTCGCCCTTCGTCCCCAGGGCGGAGGGACTCCATGAGGATTTTCCAACACGACAGCAAAAAGAAGACAACACATGATCTAAAAATAAAACGACATTAATGTAATTATTCTGTATTTTGCATGCTAAATTCAATTAAATACACAAAAAGAGAAACAATTACTGTATTAATCAGTAGTGCACTATGACTATTATTAGCCTTTAAGGGTTAATATTAATGTACACAATGGCGTGGAGTGCGTAGTATGAAACGCGCTTTTGTATCCTTGTTGTTGTGAGTAGCGCCATGGGAGTACGCGAACTATTGAGCATAGAAGTGAATCGTTCCTGTGCGCTAGTTCTGGCTACACTACGGCCCGAGCCCGAATCAGCAAGCAACCTCATGCGCGGGTGGCGAGGTTTACAAACCAGAGGGCCTACACGAGTGGCATTCGCTTCTCATTTCAAAGCTTTAGCAAATATCGCTATCGCCAGTTGAATGGCACTTGTCTACAGGGCCAGCTTGATCTTGTTGCACAAGATAACATCACAATTAAGTGATAACTAGTTGTAGCATGGAGGTGGACACCACTCTGTTCACCTAATAACGTCGCGAGATACCTTCTAGTTAGTCCTGCTTCTGCTTCGACCAGTAATATAATGATTCACTTAATTTAAACCGAAATTAAGTGATACAAAGATGAACATCCTGTAGAGCATTTAAAGTGGATCATGTTCAAGTTCGCTAGGAAGTGCATCTTGCAACAAATTCAACAAGTGGTGTTTTCCGTGCCAATATTTGGGCAGTTGTGTTGACGGAGCGCGGAGCGCTGAATTACGTGTAGGAACGGTATTGGCTCACGACGAGAGGCTGCTGGGGTATAAAGCCGCAGCCAGCAGCACCACAGTCACAGCTACTTGAAGCTTGAACACCCTCAACTCCTCCACAAACACTCTCTCGACATGAAGAGCATCGCCTTCCTACTTCTTGTTGTTGTAAGTACGCCGCGTTCTTACTTATTTAAACACTTCAACTATTATTTAGATAGTGGCATCCTGGAGCCATCCAGTGAGCCAAAGTTACACACATTTAGATATATATTTTCCAGCGCCTGAGTACTAACGTCCGTATCTCTAAGTATTAATTAAGTTCAACTTGTGACAGCAAACATTTTAAAGCAAATAATGTCTAAATGTTACTAACCGCAGGAACAGATCCCGTGATGTGTTCATGTGGTGAGTCATGTCTCCTATACTTGAAAAAAACACAAAGTATTTTATCTGGTGCCAATAAGGCTTGAGCTTGAGCAACAGTTGGGTCATGTCACTTTTGATGTGCTCGGTATGCTCTCTTGGCATGTTCAAGTGGACTCCGACTGACGCTCTAGACAGAAGAGAACGTATATTCCTGACGACGCGACGTATCGTATGCTGCTATGCGGTTGTACATCCCAAGGAAGTGCGATTGTTTTTTAAATGTCAACACACTATAATAATAATTAAGTTGTTATTTTCTTATTGTTTCAGGCCTTCGCAACTTACGAGTCTGAACGTAAGTGTTTTCAAGTTTTATATAAAGCAACATATTTATTATAGTTATGTCCTACCTTTCAATAATAGTTTTATAAGTGAAAGTACGAGGAGTCATTGAATTAATCTTCTCAAATCACGTCAACTGCAAGACTAGACTGGCTATGAACTCTCAACTACTTGCCGAAAAGTCTAATGCTCCAATTTAATATCAATAAAAATAAACCGTAGGCTCCCTGAATTCTGTCATTGTCGTTAACTACTACAGAGAACATGTTTATATTTATTAAATATGTTAATATGTATGTACTTTCAATCCACAGAAGCTGCATTGCTTGGCAATCTCGTATGGGGTTTAGGTGATATAGTTGGAGACCTCGAAAAAGGTGTAATAGATGTGACCACAAATTTGGGAGACAAGGTGGGATCAGCTGCAAAGCAGCCACGTGAGGTGCCCAAAATGGTGGTATCAGATAGAAATCAGGTACAGGAGAAAGAAAAACATATCGCTGATTCCGCTGACGTCGAAGCTGAACGTAAGTGTTTTCAAGTTATATATAAAGCAATATTGTTTATATGTATGTCCTACCTTTCAATAATAGTTTTGTAAGTGAAAGTACGAGGAGTCTTGAATTCATCTTCTCAAGTCACGTCAACTGCAAGAGTAAACTGGCTATGAACTCACAACTACTTGTCGAACAGTCCAATGCTTTAACTTTTGAGATATCCCGACGACAGCCTCCAATTTAGTATCAATAAAAATAATAATAATATTAAACGAGACAGACATGAAGCAATCGTTACAAGAACGTTTCTTTGGCAGCCTGACAAAAGTGCTGAAAAGTCTTCTGTCGGGTGGCAATAAGGTTCGAGCTTGCAACGGTTGGGTCATGCCGGTTCTGATGTACTCTTTTGGCATACTCAAGTGGACTCAGACTGAGTTAGACGCCCTGGACAGAAAGGTGCGTACAATGCTGACAACTTACCGGATGCATCATCCACGCTCATCCGTAATGAGGTTGTATATTCCGCGGAAGTGTGGAGGTCGTGGCTTTTTAAATGTCAAATCTCTACACAACCGCGAAATATACAATCTCAGAGAATATTTTCTCAACGCGAACGTGGATATGCATCGCGAGGTTGTCGCAGTCGACGCCGGATTAACCCCGCTCAGTTTATCGAAGGACAACTGGCGCAGACCTGTAGTGCTTAGCACTGACGATCGCAAGCTTGTTTGGCAGAGCAAGGAGCTTCATGGCAGGTTCTACCGGGCTCTACATGGGCCGGAAGTAGACTTATTAGCCTCGGTGAACTGGCTACGTTTCGGTGACCTCTTTGAAGAAACCGAAGGGTTTGTCTGTGCGATTGCTAACGAAGTGATCAAGACGAATAACTACCGGAAATATATCCTGAGGGATGGCACTACTGATATTTGTCGTGCGTGTCACCAGCCTGGTGAATCCCTCAGGCATATCGTTTCCGGTTGTTCTCGTCTTGCTAACAGTGAGTACTTGCACAGGCATAAGCAAGTAGCCAGGGTCATTCACCAGCAACTTGCTCTGAAATACAGGCTTGTAGATCGTGAGGTGCCGTACTACAGGTATGTGGCGGAGCCTGTCCTGGATAATGGTCATATCACGTTGTATTGGGATCGATCTATCATCACACACAGGACTGTTGATGCCAACAAACCTGATAGTGTGTTGATAGATCGATCAGAGCGCCACGCAATAATTGTCGCTGTTGCCATCCCTCATGAAGGCTGAGAAGGACAAGCAGATAAAATATCTGGACTTGGCTCACGAGATTGTTGACATGTGGGATGTTGATTCAGCAATTATTGTGCCGATAATCGTTACAGTGAACGGTTTAATACCCAAGAGCCTCGCCCAACATCTTAGGAGGCTCGCGTTGGAACCTTGGGTCAGGGGCCTGATACAGAAGGCAGTACTGCTGGACACGGCACGCATAGTGAGGAGGTTTCTTTCTCTCGAGCCCTAACCACCAGTAGCTTGGAGCCTGTTCCCGATACTGGTGGGTTTCCATAGGATATTATTATATTTTTAAATGTATTTTTTTGTATATCATATATTTAAAAATGTGTTAATATTTTATGAGAGAAATATGAAAAAAAAGCGATTATAATATTAAAACTAAGACAGGATATCTCATAGATATTGCCATACCAAACACACATAACATTCAGAACACTATTGCAGAGAAACTAAGTAAATATATTGAACTTAAAGATGAAATCATACGGTTACGGCACTTACAAAAAGTAACGATTATACCGATTGTTATCTCAACAACAGGAGTAATTCCAAAACAATTACACCAATCCCTCAAGATTTTAGATTTACCACCACTCACCTACCACTTATTGCAAAAAGCAGTGATACTCAACACATGTAGATTAGTAAGAAAATTCCTACAGTGCGAACCGGACAGTACCCAACCCCTAACAAACAATGTCACCACTCACACTTCACAATCTAACACACATAACATGTCTGATGCTCACTTGGCTTAGGCCTGTGCCATCAGTCTATCACCGGATATTTCCGAGTACACAAAAGAAAAAAACTACATAATAATAATAATAATATTCTACCACATTCACACAACACCATCTAGTCCCAAACTAAGCAGAAGCTTGTACTATGGGTACTAGATAATGGATAAACATACATATATACTTTTTTTTTGTAAATATATACATATTATACATAGAAACACCCAGACCAAGAGAAACATCCATGTTCATGCACACAAATATTTGAATTGAGCGGGAATCGAACCCGCGACCTTCGACGTAGCAGTCGCTTACACTCCCGCGGCGCCAATCGGTCGTCATCAATAAACCGTAGGCTCCCTGAATTCTGTCATTGCCTTAACTAGTACAGAGAACATGTTTATATTTATTAAATATGTTAATATGTATGTACTTTCAATCCACAGAAGCTGCATTGATTGGCGATCTCTTAAAGGATGTAGGTGGTGTAGTGGAAAACGTGGAAAATAATGTATTAGGACTTGTAAAAGGGTTGGGAACCACGGTGGGATCAAATCTAGAGCAGGCACTGAAGGTTGCAAAAGATGTGCCCAAAAATGGGGCATCACATGTAAAGGAGGATGAAAAACATGGCGCTGATTCCGCTGACGCCGAAGGTTTTGAACGTAAGTGATTTAAGTTTTATATAAAGCAATATTGTTTATGGTTATGTCCTACCTTTCAATAATAGTTTTGTAAGTGAAAATACGAGGAGTCTTGAATTCATCTTCTCAAGTCACGTCAATTGCAAGAGTAGACTGGCTATGAACTCACAACTACTTGCCAAAAAGTCCAATGCTTTAACTATTGAGATATCCCGTCGACAGACTCCAATTTAATATCAATAAAAATAAACCGTAGGCTCCCTGAATTCTGTCATTGCCTTAACTACTACAGAGAACATGTTTATATTTATTAAATATGTTAATATGTATGTACTTTCAATCTACAGAAGGTGCTAAGATTGGCGATCTCATACAGGTTGTAGGTGGTGGAGTGGAAAACGTGGAAAATGATTTATTAGGACTTGTAAAAGGGTTGGGAACCACGGTGGGATCAAATCTAAAGCAGGCACTGAAGGTTGTAGAAGATGTGCAAAAAAAGGGGGAAGAAAAGGTGAAACCAGTCGTAAAGCAGGTGCAGGAGGATAAAAGAGATGTGACCAAAAATATGGAAGAAAAGGTGGAACCAGATGTAGAGCAGGTTAAGAAGGATGATAAGATGTCTAAGCAGTGCTCCTTCTAGATCATCACGTCCAGTTAGACGACATACTTCACCTGACCCGGCTATACCCACACGGATATACGAAACGATTTTCTAAACGTGGACGCTATTACTATCGTATAGCACAAAAGCCACAAAATAAAGATTTTACTATGCATTCTTTATTTTTATTTTCTGACCAACATAGTATGTACATGACTTTCATGCTGTCTGAGTATGAAGAAATGCCAACTGTAGGTCGCCATCACAAGGTGATTGTGAAAGTGGCCCACAGAGCAACATAGTTTCATCAGCTTAACTTATGCTTGAAATATGCAGAAGTATAACTGATGCTCCTGATCTCAACAATGAACTAGTTCGGCTATATGCTCTGAACAAGTAGCTTGACGCTCGTATGCGCCGCTACAATATGCCTCGCACCCATTGACATATACTATGCTCGCACCCTGCCTTGTGTCTACGCTAAATAGCTCCATAAAAGCCTACCCGGACCGTAATCCATTTTCAAACGAGTTCCGTATTGTTTATGAGGTATGTTTAAGCTATGATGAAGGCTTCAATACTTGTTATTCTTTCCGTTATTTATATGACTGCGATATATTACCCTGGATTACAGCGGGTGTTCGGATGGATGATCCTCCATTTTGACTGCACGGTTGGCGTAGTGGTTTAAGCGGCCACCCTTGCCGCTTGACACTGCGCCGAGTGTTGTGGGTTCGATCCAACACTTTGTGTGATTTATAAATCGTTGTTTCAAGTCTGGATGTTCATTGTGTCCGTTAGTTATATATTTGAATAGCCCCCGCGTTACAGGATTCAGACCTAGTACGAGAGTAGTATTCAAAACAAATTACCCCGTTAGGGGTTGATTTCCCGAGGCACGACGAAGGAGATGTTTCTTGACTTCTAACCATCATCAAATTCAAATTCAAATTCCTTTATTCATTTGGGTCACAATGTGACGCTTATGAACGTCAAAATAATAAATTTATAAAATAATTACTTGTAGACTCTACATTTACATTTACTGCCACGTTCGCAAAGCAATAGGTAGAACCATGAGAAAGAACGGGCAATAAAACTCACGGTCACTCTTTTTCATCGCCAGGTTTTGCATAATACACAATTTACATTTTGTAAGGTGCTGCAACTGTTACACTTTCTGTATCACTAGTATATATTTACTGTACATAATAATACTCAAGCATAATACTTTTGGCTAGCCTCCTCAGAATAGACATGGTGAAACAGGAGCATCCACTTACATTATATATATACCTAATAATGCAGGCAATCCGCGAAAGTGATCAGAACCATGATGGAAATGATGCAGTTAAATATTAAAATCTAATACCAGCCCGCAAGACCGTCATCGACCAGTCATCGCAAGTAGCACCCGTTCACGAGTATGGCGCATGTGCCAGCCATCATCCCTCTCGCCATAATTAGAGGGACAGGGATGACCCGACACACGACGCCACCACAAGAAATGATATTTTAGTGAGCATGACGACAACGGTATACGAACCAGCAGTAAGAAACAATCTATTGGTATACTGACCATGACCGCCAATTACCTCCATTTTCCAGATCGTTATTATTAACATAAGTTAGTGGAACGCGTGAAGGAATGCAAATGTAGAAAGAATTCTGTGAAGTTGACAAGTGAACAATGATATGATCAGGGATAAACAATGTTAAACTACATTCAACAAATCATAAAAGTATCCAAATCCTGCAAAAATCATGTGTTCACGAGGCACCTCCACTTAACATGTAAATAAAATAATCGTGAGTTAAACAAGCCTAAGCCTATCCCCACGGTGCCTTATCATTTAAAAATTCCTTAATAGTGTAATAACCCCTTTGTAAAAGTAAGTTCCTAATTGTCCGTTTGTATTTGTGCATGGGTAAATTCATTATTTCAAGAGGCAATTTGTTGAAAAATCGTATACCAATCCCCGCAAATGAGTTCTGAACTTTATGTAGACGGTAGTTAGTTCCAACCAGTTTATGCTTATTTCTTGTGTTCACTTTGTGCAAATCACTATTTCTGCGGTATAGAATTAAGTTTTTCTTAATGTACATTAAGTTAGCATATATATATTGCGATGCAACTGTCAATATATCTACTTCTTTAAATTTATCACGTAAAGAATCTCTAGCACCTAACTTATAAATTGCACGTATGGCCCTCTTTTGAATGACAAAAATAGTCTGTATATCAGCAGCTGTACCCCATAACATTATTCCGTAAGACATTACGCTGTGAAAATAACTAAAGTAAACTAGTCTAGCAGTATCTATATCTGTGAATTCCCTAACTTTTCTAACTGCAAACGCTGCAGAACTAAGTTTTACTGCGAGACAGGATATTTGGGCGCCCCACTGAAGCTTACAATCTAAAGTTACACCTAAGAATACGGTTGATTCGATTAGTTGAATTGTTTCCTTATTTAAAATTATATTAGTAGGAACACTTTTGACATTAGGCAAAGAGAATTTAACACATTTGGTTTTGCTTGAGTTGAGTATCAAATTATTTGTCGAAAACCAATCTAATACTTGTGCAAGAGTGTTATTGACGGTATCAAAGTTACTTAAATTACGATCAACTTTAAAAATTAGTGACGTATCGTCGGCAAACAAAACAATATCACATAAATTTTGTACAAAGAACGGCAAATCATTAATATATATTAAAAAAAGAAATGGACCGAGAATAGAGCCCTGTGGAACGCCCATTCCTACTGGCAAACCTAGAGACCTACTCCCATTAACATCTACATACTGAATTCTATCACTAAGGTAGCTGGCAACAAGATTGAGTGCGGTATCTCTAATACCATAAAGCTTCAATTTACTTAAAAGTGTATTATGTTCCACACAATCAAATGCCTTTAACAGGTCACAAAAAACACCAATGGCATCCTTCGAGTTTTCCCAAGCATTAAAAATATGCTTTAACAAAGTTACACCGGCATCAACGGTGGAGCGACCCTTAGTAAAGCCATACTGTTCACTGAGAAATAAATTATATGTGTGAAAGTGGCTCTCTAGTTGATACAAAATAATCTTCTCAAAAATTTTACTAATAGCAGGCAAGATAGAAATTGGCCGAAAATTACTAGGGTTGCTCTTTGAGCCCGTTTTGAATAATGGTATTACTTTACTGTGTTTCATTAGATCAGGAAATACTCCTGTATCTACACATCTGTTGAATATTGCAACTAAATATGGAGCTAAGCTAGAAATAATTTGCCGCACAAGTTTAACAGAAATGCCCCATAAGTCAACAGATTTTTTTATTATTGAGCGTCTTGAATACCTTCAATATGTCATTGGTTTCAATATATTTAAAATTAAAAAGCACATCACACTCATTCACATTGCCCCTAACCAACATTTCTGCTTTGCTTGGACATGAATCTAGACAGCTGGTTGTGTTCACTGGTATGTTTATGATGAAATTGTTAAATGTCTGAGCAACATCAGTTTTCCTAGTAATAATTTCACCATTAAATTTTAATTCATAATTGTTATCTACCAATTTAGCTCGACCAGCTCATTGTTAATAATGCTCCAAGTAGTTTTAATTTTGTTCTTGGATTCTTTGATTTTATTGCTTAAATATAAGGATTTGGCTAAAGCACATGTCTTCTTAAAAACCTTTGAATAATTTCTAACATATTGAATAAATTCACGCTTAAAATTGTATTTCTTCATACCGTATAGATCATACAACCTAGCTCTACTTTTGTATATACCTACTGTTGCCCAATCACAAAAATTTACTTTAATGCTCCTTGCAAATGTCTTCTGTTTAAAATTTTTATTGTACTCATCATTAACAATTTTAAATAAGCATTTATATAATTCATCAGGATCATCAATGGTTAAGTCAATACTGGCGATCTTGGCAGCAACATCATTACTAAAGTGTTTGAGGCGAGCAGAGGTCATTGGCCTACATGTAATTTCTTGTACTTTAGGGGTTGTATTAGTTGGAATTACAACCTTTTGTCCGCAGTGATCTGATGTCAAGTCAGTTAAAACAGCCTTACCTAAATAAAGACAATTGCAAAAAACATTATCTAAGCATGTAGACAAATGTGAGGTTATTCTGGTTGGTTCACAGAACAAAACGTTTAAATTAAATGACCTAAATAAGCTAACTAATCTAGTACAAATTGGTGATTTTTCTAACAAATTGACATTAAAATCGCCACATACGATTATAGACTTCCTACTAGAAATTATGTGTTTTAAGACATCCTCTATAATGCTTTCAAACTGAGTAAAGTCACTTTGTGGTGGTCGATACACACACACTATAATATGTTGTTCAAGCTCAACACAAGAAATCTCAGCAGTGCGCTCGATAGAAAGTTTAGCTATATCCTTACGTTCTTTACATTTCAAACTATTACATACATATATTAGAGAGATACATCATCCTCCTCCTAGTGTTGTCCCCGTTAGAACCTGGTGTCCGCTTTCTAGTCTAACCGGATTTGACAGAATATTAGCTTTTCCTCAGAGCGACTGCCTGTCTGACCTGCGCAACCCAAAAGGATAGCCATATTCCATGGTTTAGACTAGTTTCAGTTTATTCATAGGTAATGTCACCCTCTACCGACCGTCAAAGATCTTAACGTGCTTACATCCGAAAAGTCAGTGGTACGAATATAATTAGATATATAATATTACGCTACTAACATGATCTGCCTGACTGCCTCGTTGGTCTCGCGGCATAAATGTGCGCGTGGGATTGGGAGGTCTCGGGTTCGATTCCCGGGTCGCAAAAAGTTTTATTGGGTTTTTCCGTTAGGAAATTCTCAGTAGCAGGACGAAGTCTGGGAATGTGCCCGGTACGGCAAAGACTAAATTGAAATGTTTTCGATTCTTCAATTTATTATTGTACAAAATATTTTTTGGGGTCCTAAAAATTCAACAAATAAAAGAAGGGAATTTTCAGAAAAAATATATTTATTTATAAACTTTGTGCTCATAAATAGTACAGAGGCCGGACTTAATGCCAAAAGGCATCATCTACCAGTCAACTGTAACGGTTATTTTGTGTGGGAACCTATATGCCTGTAGAGTTACGTAGTAGATATGTGTAATGGAGACAAATCAAATACTATTTGTTGGTTACAAGATATTATATTTGGAAGCGTTACACAACATAGCCCGGTAGCAACTAGATTTAGAAGGATTAAGACTCAGGGCAGGGTAGGCAGGCAGGCTGACTAGACTTCGGTGCTCTTGGACAGGAAGAGCACTTAACTGAGGCGACGGTGTCCGGAGTCCGAGAGAGAGCCGTTCGCTTTCGCGCTCCCGTATTTATGTGCCGCTGGGGGGAGGGGGAGGCGGCCAGCCAGTAGTAGTGGGAAGCGGTGCGACGACACCGACGTTACACAACCTTTGGGTGATGCTAAAAATGGTGAATATACCTAATCAAATCAAACAAAATGATGCTAAAAATATTATTTAGTTAATCTCAAAATTAAACGCGACGACTCACAGAGCTTCCACCGCGTCAACAAGAAAAGGTAGGTATTTGAACTCTGCTATGGTATTTTCTTGGGTTTACGTGAATGTTACACATATAAAATAAACTAAACTACTAAAACGGTTGACAAATAGAAAAATATGTTAACCATTATATTATAGACGGCCGGTTGGCGAAGCGGAAGTGTAAGCGACTGCTACGCCAAAGGTCGCGAGTTCGATTCCCGCTCAAGTCAAACATTTGTGTGCATGAACATGGATTTTTGTCTTGGTCTGGGTGTTTCTATGTATAATATGTATGTATTTACAAAAAAAAGTATATATGTATGTTTATCCATTATCTAGTACCCATAGTACAAGCTCTGCTTAGTTTGTGACTAGATGGTGTTGTGTAAAAAAAAAATATGTAGATAGATACATAGAAAATTCCTTATTGTAAACCAGATACAATACAAATGCTACAAAACATGATACAATTTAACATAGGTATTGTACAATAGGCCTGCCTTATCGCTGAAAGCAATTTCTTACGCGAGGTATTCCTTTTATAAAGTATCGTTTGGTGATGTTTTCATTGCTTGTCTAGTCACTTCGCGACAAAGGGGAATGGGCAAAAATGTATGGAACGTAGTACCCGCTCTAATAGTCATCATTAATATATACCTAATTGAAAAGACATTTTGATGCAGGAAAACGTCTACAATGGCGCCTGTTCCTATTCACGTTTGGGAAGCAGTAATCTCACTAAGTTTTATAAATGAGAATTTTATAATACTCGTAATATAAAGCTGGAATAAGATAGAATTAGACAATGATATAACACACTTAGGATTCTATTATTAAAAGAAGTAAGAAAACAAGCGTTCTTCAAATAATAATCATATATTTTAGCAATAAGTGAGTAGACTTAAAATATTACATATCGGTATCAACTATAACAGCATTGAGGAAAGATGGCGGAGCAGTAAATCCCGTATGCCTCGCATAGCCTAGGTACCATACGATGGACACTATATGTGCACAAGTGCCCATCGTACGTCGCCCGGTTAAACATGTGCAATACTGTTGGACAATATTATTTGCACTGTTGATCAATATATAACAAAAATATGTTTTTATACGGACATGTCGCGACTGGATTCGTCCACTCAAAAGCCAGGCATCTTCGTGTATGCCATAGTCAGGCAGATCTTCAAGTGCTCCCTCTCTGTACGTTTCAATTATAATATACAGACCATTTGATAAATGCTTGGCACAGTAAGATCTTGCCAGCTTGAGTTGATTTGTACCTAGCGCTAGTAGAATTATATCCTCCTCCGTCATTGAAGGAAAGTTTTCTATCTGGCTCGATTCCATCCTCTGAAAATCTACTCTTCTGTGATTAAGCAGTTTTCTCTCTAAATGCATATGCAGAAGATTCGGGGTATCGATTTTCTGCCTTATGATATTGACGAATTCGTCTGCAAAGGAGGAGTGCATGGCAAAATCTTACGTAAACGCATTATTAATAGAAAACATGAACGGAAATGCAGAAAATATTACCTTGGTACTCATTTTCTTACATAGATAAGTGGTACCTAATATACTCGTATATGTATGTTTATCGACGGGGCCACGGGACTGTCTAAACGGGTTACCGTGGCGCTTGAACGCACAGGGAAACCGAAGGAACAGGGTTTTTATTAGTTAGTAAGACTATCGTTTATCTCCAAACGCAATCAGATTTGAGACTGGCAGCTTTAGTCAATATTGTTCCTCTTGGTAAGACCTTTTAAACGACACTTCAATCATATCTATTGGAGCCGGGTACCATTTTGCCCATTCTCCTTTAGGTAGTGGTTAAAAAGAGCAATGTATTTATTCAAAAATCATACTATCGCTTTGATATTTGAAAACAATAACAACATAATTAAACAAGAAATATTTTACGATTTGTTGTTTTTCATGAATTTAAAGACAAATATAGCAAAATACAAACGGTAAGTGGTTCCATTCTTCACAAAATGTTGGTATGAGCTTCGGTGTTTACAGCAAATCACAGAACAAGACGGCATTCTTATTAAATTACTTGTCGCGATCACAGTCGAAAGTACACTAATTTGCGGAAACGGCCATTTGCTTACGATATGACCACGGTGGGCATTTCACGCGGACACCGACCCGCCCACTTGGCACTTCTGCTCTGTTTATGCCTGCCTACTCACTCAGCACTAGCAGTGTGTTAAAAGAGGCTCTAAAGATCATCCTATCAACATATTAGAACATTGATATGATGTCGATGGGTTACTTTGTTTTTCGGATATACCTAGATCACTTATAATTTTACATGCTCGCAACCAAAATACGGTATTAATTACTACGTAAGTATGTATAGGCCTCCCGCAAGGTGGACCGACGATCTGGTTAAGATCGCGAGAAGCGGTTGGATGCCGGCGGCTCAAGATCGGTCTGTATGGAGAACCTTGGGGAAGGCCTATGTCCAGCAGTGGACGTCTCTAGGCTGACATGATGATGATGATGTATAGTGGTAATATTGGCGTATTTACTTCTTTATTGTGTCAATAATCATAGCCTACATTCAAAAGGAACACTCTAAATATGAAACTACATAAATTTTCATCATAAAAAGGCTCAAAAACGTATAAATATGATACATCTATAATATGTTTCGAATCTTTTCTCACCAACAAATTCAAGGTGAAAATAGTTTCGACAAAATTACATTAGATTTACATTAGCTTCACTTTGCTTATGTCAAATCAGAGTTCGTGCTGCCGTTGTTTGCTTATTTGTTTGAAAACTCGATACATTTACATGACATTTACCGCAGAATGGTCGTCGAAAGTAGTTTGGGCTGCCAATATTAGTTGCATCTTACGCATGATAGGGGCGCTGTACAATTGTTATACAAATTTTGACATTTACCCATTTAATTATACCTTACGAATACTTTCTCGAGAGCATCGATATATATGTACTAAAGTACTAGATGTAGCATTCAGAACATTTACTTTGTTCAAATCCTTTGCACGGATATCCCGGCAAAGCAATCTAGTGTCACTTTGACTTTCCTGCGGTGTGGGTCCGCTTCGTTTATTGACTGTGACTGTGTGGCGACGATATATCGATTAATTTGAATCAGAACTTGTATCTGTAGTAGCGTTAGTCAATATTTTTTTATTATTCCACATTAAAATGTATTTCTTTATTTTTATGTGACGTCATTTACGTTCATAGACTAACTACTAGGCAGACATACATTGCAAGTGATTGTAGGTAAAAATATATGACTAAGACCAGACTTCGTGAAGGTATTGGTTTTAAGAGTTTTTTTAGATTGATTTATGTTACAAAACCAATTTAAAAAATTAACTAAGTACCTAATTCAAAATTGATATTGTAAAACACTCATTCTGTGTTCTTTTTATTGTTTGGTATATTGATAGTAATAACTATATTAACGAATATTTCAAAACTTCATCATAGTACACATTTACAGTCATAGAAAAATACGCAAAAATAATATTGAACCATGAGGCCAAAACAGATCCTCATTTCCATTATCCGACCAATAGACAAAAAACCACAAAATTAATTGTGTTTGGTGGCAATTTAATAGTTATTAAAATATATTTTTGAGCATTTCTTGCTAGAGTAAAGGAGGATGTCCAATAAAAACCCTGAGTTGATTTTTATGAACCACAAAATAGACCTTAAATAAGAGGTTATAAATATGCTATTCGTTTCGCATAAAACTATAACCAAACAGGCCAGCAGCATATAACAATTCTGCGTAGAAGGCGCGTTGATGATTGGTTTGGTTTATTGTTTTGTTACTGTGTTTGTTATCTAAAGGGCCGCATGTATAAGGCCGTTATAAAGTCTCTCGTACTGTATGGAGCTGAGTGTTGGGCTACAAAGAAGATGGATGAGAAACGATTGCATGTTGCTGAGATGAGAATGTTACGATGGTGTATACCGACCACCTCACAGTGACTTTCAGTTGTTCGAGACTACCATGGAAGATGTGCTAAAAAGGTTGAGTCACAGTCATAAGTACATACTGGTATGTGGCGACCATAATACTGATTTACTTGAGCAGTCCTCTACTAGCTTAAGATTGATTAGTTTATTTAAATCATTTAATTTGAATTATTGTTTTTATGAGCCGACTCGGATAACTTTTCATTCCGCTACATGCCTGGATAACTTCTTTTGCAACTGTCAAGTTGTTAATAAGGTTATTGTAAGTGATCTTACATCGGATCATCTTGGGCAACAAGTCATGGTACTTGTTAATAATATAGAGCAAGTCAGAAACATTACTTGCAGACCTATGACTACTGATTGTTTAACACAATTTAGCAACAATGTTAATATTAAGGTATCCAATCTGGATTTTATCACAAATAACCCAGATGTTTTGTATAGGAACTTACTTAATATAATAGAAAACGAATACAACACTACTTTTAAAGTTAAAACTATTCGTAAAAATGTGAGAATTAAGTTTGCGATTGGGCCACTGTAGGCATTTATAAAAGTAGGTCCAAATAATTCGAGTTATATAACATGAAACAATATAATTTTGATCCTTCTTTTATTAAATACGTTAGAAATTACTCAAAAATATTTAAGAAATCTCTGTATATAAGCAATAAGATTAAGCAGTCTAATAACAAGATAGGGGCAACATGGGCCATGATCGGTTATGAAACTGGGCGGTCTAAGCCTCGTGGAACTAGTATCCAATTAATATGCAACAATAAATTGCTTAAAGATGAAATGGACATAGCTCAGACCTTTAATAATTTCTTTGCAAAGATACCTGTTTCGACGACCAACTCCTTGAACTCATCATCAAGGAAGGCTGAATCCTTGTTGAGGGAGGCTGTGGGAGAGTGCAATACCCATTTTAGTTTTAGCTACATTAGCCCAATTGACATTGTCAAAATTTTCAAGTCGCTCAGTTGTAAAAAAACTAGCGACCTGTGGGGCATTTCAGTTAAATTATTAGAGAATATTATTGTACATATATCACCTCATTTAGCTTAAATTTTTAACTGTTGTGTTGATACTGGTGTGTTTCCCAACTTAATGAAACACAGTAAGGTAATCCCGTTGTTTAAAACAGGCTCCAGAAGTGACCCTACCAATTACAGACCGATTTCAATTTTACCTACCATAAGCAAAATTTACGAAAAAGTATTGTTGCAGCAATTACAGAGTCATTTCAATATGAACAGTTTGTTTCACAGTGAGCAGTACGGATTTACAAAGGGTCGCTCGACTACAGATGCAGGCGTTACACTTCTGAATCATATTTTTAAAGCATGGGAGGTTTACTGCTAATAACTTATTGTTAAATACTGGCAAAACTAAATGTGTTAAGTTTACTTTGCCAAATGTGAAGAATCTCAGTACCCAGTACATAACCGTAAAAAATGAGGTTCTTAGTTTTGTTAATACAACGGTATTTCTAGGCATAACGCTGGACAATAAGCTTTAGTGGGGTGCCCACATAACCGGACTCGCAGGGCGGCTCAGCTCGGCGGCATACGCTGTTAGGAAAGTCAGACAGCTTACTGATGTAGATACTGCTAGACTTGTATACTTCAGCTATTTTCACAGCGTTATGACCTATGGCATACTATTATGGGGAAAAGCGGCACATATTGAAATTATATTTAGAATCCAAAAAAGAGCGATCCGTGCAATTTATCAAATGGGTGCACGTGACTCCCTTAGAGAAAGCTTTAAAGAAATAAGAATTCTAACAGTTGCATCTGAATACATATTTGCTAATATTATGTATGTCAGGCAAAACATGCATAAATATACCAAAATTTGATCTATCTATCACAATTAACACTAGAAATAGGCACAAATTAGAGGGTAAATACCATCGCTTACATAAAGTGCATAACTCATTTGCAGGGCTCGGTGTATGGCTATTTAATAGGATAGCTATGAAAATAATTGACTTACCCCTACACAAATTTAAGGTAGCTGTCAAGAACCATCTGCTTAATAGGGGCTACTATATGATTACCGACTATTTAAGCGATAAGACGTCATGGGAGTAGTTAAGTATCATGTTTGTGCTTTTTATGTATCTTGTGCATTTTTGCGTACTTTTGTGCTGTATATGTGCCTTCTGCTTGTACTTGTGTTGCGTGACCTGTAGAATGTGTTTATTTTGTATTTTTGCATTTATGCTTGTGTTTGCTTATTTATATGCCTCATATGTCTGTGTAATTATGTATGTTAATTTATTTTTTGCAATTTTAATTTTATTTTAATCATGTTGATATATATTTTTTTTATTTGATATTATTTTATTGTATATGCATATAAGTGATTTTGACTTTTTTAAGTGCCCCACGGGGCCCATGAAATAAACAGATTTTGAATGGATGTGTCGAGTGACAAGAATGGACAGAATTAGGAATGATTACAATAGAGGTAGTACGAAAGTGGCGCCCATTGATGAAAAGGTTAAATGGAGTTGATTGGCCTAGTCATCATCATCCTCTTAGCGTTATCCCAATTTCAATCTGCGGTCCGCTTTCTAGTCTAACCGGATTGGGCTGAATATTAGCTTTTCCACAGAGCGACTGCCTGTCTGACCTCCGCAACCCGAAGGGATAGCGATATTCCATGGTTTAGACTAGTGTCAGTTTATTTAGAAGGTACTGACCCAATGTAACGACTGTCATAGATCTTCATGACAACCGGGATCGACGGCTTAACGTCCTCTCCGAGGCACGGGACAAGCGATAATCAACAATTCAATACGCAAATAACTCCGAAAAATAAGAATACCATAAGTAGTGTCTTAGCAAATAAAAATATATTACAATCTATATATTAAAAGAATCTGTGTTTTATAATGCGAGTTGGCCAGCCCGTTCTACCCAACCGATTCGCATGATTTTTTTTTAAATGAAAGGTGTCGCTGCATAGATTTGTCATCAAGCATTAGAAATTACCTAACTTGCACATTCATCAAGTTTTATGCAAACACAGTTTTCTCCCATACATTTTTTACGTTTTCGTAGCCGTAGTCAATGACTTTCTGCTTCTATATATCTGGTTCTCATTGAGGTAGGCCTTTCGTTATAGGCCTATAACACGCGCTGAAAACACATCTTTCATTTGATGGTATGCTCATTTAAATTGGGTAAGTTTGAAGAAAGATAGGTGTGGACATTTAAGTTATTTTTCAATATTTTCCTATAAATTTCTTAAGATTCCATTGCTTTCTCTCTACATGGACGGTTCCAAATTAAAAAATATTATTATGGCATCTTATAAGTTCCTTGCGGTAACTGCCAGGAAAAACCGTTATGCCTCCTTAAGGTGACCTTGCCTTACTTTCATACGGGTGTGAGTGTGGTGGTATGTAAAATTATATTATACCCGATGTTGGTAAAATTATCAATAATTTTAGCTCCGTATTTAAAAAAGTTTTAATATAATTTTAATTGATTATTTAACATATAAGTTAGTATATATTGATAAAATAGTGACAAGAAGTTATTGTTAAAATTGTGTTTGTAAAAAGTATAATAACTACACGGCCAAAGTTCGAGCGAACAGAACGGAGACTTGGTGTCAACGGACGGATTTGAATTTACATCTGCTACGACTTAAACCCGGGGAGTATAATACTTATTAAAACTCATCCAACACTCCACAACACCGAATTACTCGGCTCACCCCCGTGTTAGCTACGTTCAACACACATCTGGTTCAGTTCTGTCTCCTTTTGCTTGACTATATGTGGAAGCAAAATCGAGGACTAAACAACAGCCCCAGACAAACACAATCTACAGATACACTTCACAATTACTACACTGTTTATTCTTGTCTGTACTTCATATATTTGTGTACTTATCTGTATTAGCTATTATTGGTTTAAACCTGTAACTTGTATACCTACTTACATTTTATTAATAAGTTGATTAAGTTCATCAGCTGAGATATTTCAATAGAAACCTTGTAAAAGTATAAGATAATTACTCTAAAGTATTCAAATTACCTAAATTGTTCTCAATTTCTTAGTTTCTACAATTAATTAATTTAATATATTTTTTATTCATATACCCCCCTTTTCTTTTGTAACTTTTCTTATTTATTCTGTCTATACAAAAATACTCAAGCCCCATCACATCTCTTCTCTTCTTTGACTTTGCTCAGCTGTTTTCTTATTTTTTAGGTAATTTGTAAACGTTGGCAATGTCTACCCATATGATGACTCGGAAGGCAACGGCCAAGGAGGCGGAAAATAAATTAAGAATAACTCTGCTCGAGTTAAAGAAGTACAAGGATGACAACAGTCAACTATTAAGGGAACGCGTTGACTGTGAAGAAGAAATTAAAATGGTGAATGAACGTATATCTGAGCTGAAGACACAACTCACGGAGCTGCATATAGAGCATATGGATGTCTTGGATCAACGGGACAGACTACGAGAAGAAATTAGGTGTTTCAGCAGCTGCGATGCCGCAATGCGGAGTTAGAAGCAAGTCTCAATGAGGCTTATGGCAGAATTTCAACTCTAGAAGACACAATTGCAGCCTTTAACAGTACTGCTACTCACAACTTATTCTCTGAGCTCCTGGGTGACAAAATTAATGTGCTAAAAGCGCTTTAATGTAACTGTTCCAAAAAATGTCTTAGTAAGAATAAATTTAGAAAATAGTTTAAGTTAAATAAATTAATTAAGAAACTTAGATCTGGTCCTAAGTGGTCTACCAAATTGAGTCAGTTTGCACAAGATAACTGTAAATTAAATAAAGAGTGTGAGTCTCTTTTATTAAAGCTTGAGGAAACAAATGAAGAATTAGTTTCTGGTAGGTTGTTATATGAACAACACACAAGTGAGTTGCAAGCACAAATATCAAATCTACAAGCTCAACTCACTAGAACTATAATGGAACACCAGAATGAGACTCATGAATACATCTTAAAATATGAAGAAATTTCAAGAGTTGGTCGAGAAAATTTAAAACAACTTATCTCATTATCCAACTCTAATAATTACTGTTCCAGTTGAACAACTAAGTGTGCGACTACACCTGCTGAATCAATACAATTGAATGCACATGGATGTCAGTATAATACAAAAACAAACTGCATCCAGTAAAGACTGACAGTAAGAATGTAATATTTTTTTCAGACCAACTGGGAGTGGGTTTAGGGAGCTTAATTGATCATTACACTGAGCGACCAGTACAGAACTTTTGTTCACCTGGAGCTCAGTCTTGTACCCTAGTTGATAAGATTAAGAATGCCGACTTGAATGCACAAACTACTGTCATCATATTGTATGGTGACAGCTCATTAGTCTCCAAAAACAGTCTTATAGAATTAACAGACTTAATGATAGATGTTAGCACAAAAATAGGATGTAGCTTTATTATTTGTGCATTGCCTTATTCATATGCTCTCACAGATGACCAAAACAGGCAGATAGGCAAATTAAATTTATTATTGTACAATAGGACATGTCATAGTGACAGTATTTTATTTTTTGACACTAATATTTTTATTAGTAATTTCTTTTTAACAAAAGATACTATGTATCTTTCTTATGTACATAGACAACTTGCTAAATTATTAGCATTTAATTTATATACTGACAGGAGTACTACTAGAGTACTTAGGTATTTGGTAGATAATAGTTATACCAACAGTAGTATTGGCACATCTATTAGTTTAAACTATTAGATGAGACAACAGGTAGGCATTCATGTGTTTTAAACTTAGTTCATCAAAACATACAAGGCCTATCTGGCAAAGAATTAGAAATAGATTTATTTTTAAATAAACATAAGATTGATATCTTATGTATTACGGAACATTGGTTGCGAGGTGACCAATTAATATTTAACAATCAACATTACTCAGTTATAAGTGCATTCGTAAGAAAGAAGGCTATTCGTGGTGGCTCTCTAATATATGTATGTAATAGTTTGAAATGTAAAGAACGTAAGGATATAGCTAAACTTTCTACCGAGCGCACTGCTGAGATTTCTTGTGTTGAGCTTGAACAACATATTATAAGTGTGTGTGTATCGACCACCACAAAGCGACTTTACTCAGTTTGAAAGCATTATAGAGGATGTCTTAAAACACATAATTTCTAGTAGGAAGTCTATAATCTTATGTGGCGATTTTAATGTCAATTTGTTAGAAAAATCACCAATTTGTACTAGGTTAGTTAGCTTATTTACGTCATTTAATTTAAATGTTTTGTTCTCTGAACCAACCAGAATAACCTCACATTCGTCTACATGCTTAGATAATGTTTTATGCAATTGTCTTTATTTAAGTAAGGCTGTTTTAACTGACTTGACATCGGATCACTGCGGGCAAAAGGTTGTAATTCCAACTAATACAACCGCTAAAGTACAAGAAATTACATGTAGGCCAATGACCTCTGCTCGCCTCAAACACTTTAGTAATGATGTTGCTGCCAAGATCGCCAGTATTGACTTAACCGTTGATGATCCTGATGAATTATATAAATGCTTATTTAAAATTGTAAATGATGAGTACAATAAAACTTTTAAACTGAAGACGTTTGCAAGGAACATTAAAGTAAATTTTTGTGACTGGGCAACAGTAGGTATATACAAAAGTAGAGCTAGGTTGTATGATCTATATGGTATGAAGAAATACAATTTTAATCCTGAATTTATTCAATATGTTAGAAATTATTCAAAGGTTTTTAAGAGGACATGTGCTTTAGCCAAATCCTTATATTTAAGCAATAAAATCAAAGAATCCAAGAACAAAATCAAAACTACTTGGAGCATTATTAACAATGAGACTGGTCGAGCTAAATTGGTAGATAACAATTATGAATTAAAATTTAATGCTGAAATTATTACTAGGAAAACTGATGTTGCTCAGACATTTAACAATTTCTTCATAAACGAACCAGTGAACACAACCAGCTGTCTAGATTCATGTCCAAGCAAAGCAGAAATGTTGGTTAGGGGCAATGTGAATGAGTGTGATGTGCTTTTTAATTTTAAATACAGGGTGATTTAAAAGTCATGTAATTCCTTTGAACCACATGATCTGCTGGTGATATAGAATGACCCTAACCATATTGTTTTTTTTTTTGAATTTTTTTTTATTGAGAAAAAAAAATTTTTTTTGCTTTGCTTCGGTTTCATACAATAGTACGTTAACAGCCTGAAAGGGTTTTAAAATGTCGAATTTTAAAAGGAGGTAACAACACCTCGCGTCGCGTGGCGTCAGCTGTCATAGAGACACGGTAAGGTCAAACCCGCGGCGTTTAATGTCAGTGGCAGTAGATGGCGCTATTTCGAGTTTACTACTACGTTGTACAAACCGCGCAAGAGGCGAAACTAGTCTCTCATGCCATCTTATTCTTTCAAATGATTGATATTTTATCATAAAAAATAATGATTATTTACGATATTACTAAATCTTGGACCGACAATCTTGTTAAGAGGCCGTTCCCAAATTCACGGACTGCGTGAATAGGTATTTTACGCCAAGCGCGCGGGCAACGCGATCGAGGTGTCAATGTGTGCGTCTGTGTAGCCCAACAAAATCTACCTTGCAGTGAACTCACGGAGACAAAACAAATTGATACTTTGACCAATACATTTTATGATCGTAATACAGAATTATTTTGACTAACGTATTTTGATGTTTGAATGTAATAATTCCAGGTAGATTCCATTGTTGTTGTTAAAAAAAAAGCCGACTTCAAACAGTTGTAGAAACATGCAATCTCATTTACCTACTTAGATTACAATAAATACAAATTCTAGTTATTCTGTTATAAAATCCAAAATACAGAACCGATTTCGGAAAACTTTCTATGAGACCAAGCTGGAAGTAATATAATTAAATCCTATGAAATAAAAATAAATCCAAATCGGTCCATAAATGATGCATTAGTGAGGTAACAAACATTAAAAAATATGAAAAATAATACAACTGAATTGTGAACCGCCTCCGTTTTGAAGTCGGTTGAAAATATTAATATACAATATAAATGAGATGTTACTTGAGCTGAAAAAGTAGCCGAAATTTTTCTGGGGTATCCATCTCCTCATTCATTGTACTATTACAAATCAACTGATAGCCATCATCGCCGCTATGTACTGTTTGCTAAAATAAATAAGAAAAATTGGGCAAGTGCGAGTCGGACTCGCGCACGAAGGGTTCCGTACCAACATTTATAAAAGAAAATCACGTTTGTTGTATGTACACTTAAATACTTTTTAAGTTTCTACCTGTTTATTAAAATCGAGTACCTAACAAATTGTTTAAAAATTACGTTTGTTGTATGGGAGCCCCCCTTTTTTATTTACTTTTTTTTAAATTTAATTTTTTATTTTGAAAGGTAATATAAAACTACATATTCTGTGAAAATTAAAAGCGTCTACCTGTTACAGTTAGTAATTTTGAGCAAAAAATACGAAAAAAAACCACGTTTTTTGTATGGGACCCCCTTTAATATTTTCATTATTTTTATTTTTAGTATTTGTTGTAATAGCGGCAACTAAAATACATAATTTGTGAAAATTTCAGCTTTCTACCTATCACGGTTTATGAGATACAGCCTGGTGAAAGACAGACAGACAGACAGACAGACGGACGGACATACAGACAGCGGAGGCTTAGTAATAGGGTGCCGATTTTTACCTTTTAGGTACGGAACCCTAAAAAGTAACGTCTTAATGTTTTGTCACATGTTGTTTTCAATACCATGCTGTCACCATTTATAACTAGTGATTAGTGATCGATGTTTATAACAAAAGAATCATATACCAACATTTCAAATTTTTTCTGGCAGGAAGTATTTAATAATCAAACCTTATAGAACAAACCGCTTAGACGGTGATTGAGTCATTATTAAAAAATATTTTTTTGCTGGAACTTTATAAAAATGTTGCAAAGGAAATCAGCTGTTCCATACAAAATTGAACTTTGAC
This sequence comes from Euclidia mi, assembly GCA_944739405.2. Classification (NCBI taxonomy): domain Eukaryota; kingdom Metazoa; phylum Arthropoda; class Insecta; order Lepidoptera; family Erebidae; genus Euclidia; species Euclidia mi. Next base: position 125,215,191 of record OX123183.2, read on the forward strand.
ATTGACAAAATGAATGGAACAGCTGCATTTTGTCGCGATTTCGGCTGTCTGTGCTATATATTCCTAATAGGTTTAAGGATGATTCTAGTTACACCGTGCCGGGGCCGGGCCCGGCCGGACCACGGCCGGGACACGGTAAGGATGATTCACGTTACACCGTGTCGTGTCCGGGCCGGGCCTCGTCCGGGGTACGGCCGTGGCACGGTCAGATATTCATTGTATTGATTTGTATGAAGTAATTCACGCTAGGCCGTGGCCGGGCCGTGCCCCGGCCGTGCCACGGCCGGACCACGGCGTCGTAATGTCGATGGGTATTGTTTGTCTTTCGTTTGTCGCAATCCCTACTTGAACAGACAGACACGGCCGTGCAATCAATGCTCGATGATTCACGTTACACCGGGCCGCGGCCGGGCCGGGGCCCGGCCGTGTCGAATCCAGCATGCTCCGGCCGGGCTAGGCATTCATGCTACACCGGGCTGTTTCCGAGCATTCATTGCACGGCCGTGCCTGTCAGTACTTGTTGGAATAGCGTCACACGAGGTGATAGTTTGTAATTATTACTAATTAAAATGCAATTCTCACAAATTGAGTTGGCAGCTATCGCCATTTATTCGTTCCACTAGGTACTGATAGTTCAAACTAATACATTTACATCCTCCATCATCCCTTAGTATATCCCCATGGGGGTTGAATTTATCAAAATCATATTTAAGCGGACGTCTTCATCATAGTAGCTCCAATCTTTAATTTCAGTTCAATCAGTCGAAAATCTATGAAAATGTATACAAACTTTCATCCCCTATTTTATCCCCTTAGGGGTGGAATGTATCAAAATCCTTTTTTAGCGGATGCCTACGTCATAAAACCTACCTGCATGCCAAATTTCAGTCCGATCCCTCCAGTGGTTTGGGCTGTTTGATGATAGATCACTATGTCAGTCAGTCACTTTTGAGTTTTATATATATTTAGATACAATTTCTGACATTCATAAGAGTCACCTTGTGACCTAAGTGAATGTAGTAATTTTGAATTTTGCGGTATTTATTTTATAAGAGCATCGATTTCGTTACCATTATTTTATTATACATATTCAACAATAATAACTTACATCAAGAAGGGTTTGTCGCGCTATAAATACAGTGGTATTTACAAGGCACGCACACAGACGCAGTGACAACGGCAAACGGCACACGTCCTACCTCGATGAGCGCTCAGCGCGGTCTAAAGTTCTGTAGACTCGTACAGGATTTATATAACGATTTCTAGCTTCGTTTAAAAATTAATTTAAAATATTTGTAATCACATTCAGAAGCTGATTTTTTTTTCCTAGCAAGGTATTATATCAAATCTTATTAGAGACTATTTGTTTTTTTATTTCTTAGTGTATTTTAAGCGATAAAAAATAATCCATTTAGACGTAAACTGACAATTTAATGACATTTTACGTAACATTTTTTGGTTTATTTCTGAATGAAACCTAACATTCTGGCACAATCATACCAAGGGGCAGGATCTTGTTATGTCATAGATGCATTTAAAAGTTAATTACTCACATTATTTTCGATGTCATGGACCATCGCTTAATGCTCATAAAATGATTTCTTCAAAACATGCTTTGCGAAAACTTGATTTTTCTGTTGTAGGTAATTAAACACTTATTTTTACTACAGTCATACAATAGTAAACGAAGTGATCTAATAGTATCATCGTTAATTTCTTAATTTGTTGATATATCTGAGTCACAATCACGTATCTCCGCGCGTGTTAATCGCCAAAATGGCTTAAAAAACGGGAACGGCCTCTTAAGATCGCGGGAAGCGGTTGGTATGCCCAGCTGTGGACGTCCTTTGGCTGAAATAATGATGATGATTACAAATTCTGACAATAATATATCTATCTAAACCGTCTTAGCTATTTGGATCAGTCTCTGTCAACAAAACTACCTACCTACCACACGACAGCAGCTGTTTTTAGGGTTCCGTAGTCCACAAGGAACCCTTATAGTTTCGTCATGTCCGTCCGTCTGTCCGTCCGCAGCCTAGCTCAAAGACGCCTGGTGCTAGAAAGCTGATATTTGTCATGAATATAGACATAAGATATTGCAACAAAACTGTAGAATAAAATTTAGGAAAATTTTTTTTTAAGGGTATCTCCCGTACATATATAATAGGGTTGAATTTTTTTTGGTTGAGTACCCCATCATGTGGGATATCATTGGATAGGTTTTAAAAAAATATTATTAGTTTGCTCAAATCATTTTTCGATCAAGCGATTGGTTTGTCAAATGTCAAGCTTTGAAATGAAAAAAATTGTTAGACTCAAGTGTCCCCCCCCCCCCCCTCTGCCGGCTAAACTATTAATTTGGAAGAGGTGAAAAAAATCACAAATGTAGTTCATATAACGAATTTAAAAGGAAAACTATCACGGCTAAGTAGATATCACTAGTTTACGAGTAATCGTCGGTTAACTTATAAATACCTATTTCTGTGAGTTTACATTGGGCGCGCTGGCTTAATCTTAAAGATATACATACTTTGGTATGTAATGTACTACTGTACTACGTATGTATAGTAGTACCTAGCATATCTTGGAAACCACATTTTATGTTTACAATACATAACTGGATACATACCTAGTATTTTTCTAAACAAAACTTAGGTTCTTATAATAGTGTTATTAAAATTACTTTTTCAGCAAAATAAACAGTCGGATTTGTTGTACAATAATACCCTTTACAGCAAGTCATTATGGACAACTACGGAACCCTACATTGCGCGTGGCCCGACACGCACTTGGCCGGTTTTTACTTTAAAAATAGTCGCCTGTTGACACATGTTTGATTACTTATTTGTTCCCTACTTTATCTTTAGTACAGTACAGATGTTTCATTAAGGAATAACATTGGTGGTCTTTTGTCTTTTACTTGTGGCACGGCGACGCCGCGCCGGCGCCGCTGGAGTTATGTTTATGTTATGAATGAGACACGGTAAGGTCAAACCCGCGGAGTTTAATGTCAGTGGCAGTAGATGGCGCTACTGCGAGTTTACTACTACGCGACGTACAAACCGTGCAAGAGGCGAAACTAGTCTCTCATGCCATCTTATTCTTTAAAATGATTGATACTTTATCATAAAAAATAATGATTACCTATTTACGATATTACTAAATCTTGGACTGACAATCTTGTTAAGATCGCGGGAAGCGGTTGGATGCGGGCGGCCCAATATCGGGAGAGGCATAGCATGCCCAGCAGTGGACGTCCTTTGGCTGAAATGATGATGACTAAAGATTCTGACAACGATCTAGCAAAACCTTAGCCATCTGGATCAGTCTCTGTCAACATAACTACCTACCACACGACAACAGCTGTTTTTACTTTAAAAATAGCATTGACACATGTTTGATTATTTGTTATCCACTTTATCAGTCTTTAGTACAGATTAGATGTTTCATTAAGGAATAGCATTGTCTTGTCACTTTATCGTACAAAAAGTTAAGAGATTTATTATTATTGATTAATCTAAACGTGTTCTGAGTAGCACTACGTTGTTTTACTAAGTAATTGGCAGTCCAGTATTTTTATGATAATGAAGTCCTGGGCCAGAGGGGCCCGTGTCAAAGTGGCAACCGCTCGAACCTAGCGATCTGCAAGGTTAACCGCGTTCGGCACCGTCTGGTTTATGGGTGACCGGCTACAAAAAGACAAACCCCTCCGTGCCTCGGAGAGCACGTTAAGCCGTCTGTCCCGGCTGTCATCAGAAGATTTTTGACAGTCTTTAGAGGAATCAGTACCCTCATATCTAGTCTAAACCATTCAGGGTTTCATAACCCTTCGTCCGATCAATGAAGGGGTTGTAGTACCTACTTGTAGCCTTGTAGAGTAGCGTAAAATGATGAGGTACTTGTGTAAATTTAATTAATTTTAAATAAAATCATATCAGATTGATAATTAGGTATTTACCTACCTAAAGTTCATAAAGATTTGACGGCTTGGCTTTAAGTGCATAGGCCACCCGACCGCCTCCTTTGACAAAAGCCGCCGTCGCGAGTCATCGTCCTTTACACGTGCCAAGTATTATTTTAGGTATAACAGATTTTATGCACTTGATGCAACAGCTGATCTCTTGGTTCGATGGTGTAGGTAAAACAAAACGCGGTATTTAGGTTGTCTGTTTGTTTCGTGCGAGTGCCTTGCCAACTCTGATGTCAGTGTTTTCAGACTGCCCGAAGGCCTATGACATGGCCAACGATTCTTGGATTCGGCTTTACGTGCCGTCGGAAACCCGGTAGCGCACTCATGTAATGTCACACGCGGTCACCCATCTAAGAGAAGGCTTTTGCAAGCGTTGCTAACTTTGCCGACCTATTACGATCGGCAAGATAAGTCGCGCTATGGCACAGAATAAATAGTACTAACGTAGCTATGGCTATGACGCGACGGTACACTAACCTATGTTTTAAATAACAACTTTTTAATTGGTTTAATCTTACGTAAGTAGGTGCCTACCTTAAATTGATAAAAATATCAACTTGCTGTAAGATGCTACGGCCATTCTCCGCATGTCCTCCGCTCACGTCCAGACACTAACGACACCTTTGCACCATCGCTGAACACACGGCTTAACACTCCTAGCACTTTGAAAAGCTGCAACGATGCGAGCACCGCAGAAACGCGCGTACCGACGGCACGGGTAGACCCCGTGGTCTAACATACCGTTCCTCGTACTCCCTACGAGCTCCTGCATAATTACATTCACTCCTACCTAAACACATCAACATGTTAAAATATTCAGGGTTTGAATACGACATACCTACAGAATTTACTATTTCACAATTTAAAGAGATCCGGAAGCCTAAACAAAAGAAATGCTCGCGAAAGACTGAGTGGTCAAGTAGGCAAATTGTTCGTAAATCAAATAAATAATTAGAGATGTAACCGATGATAATATTCACTGGAGTAATGTTTTTATCGATATTTTATGTTATTGTTTACCTGATACAATATCGGTAGGTAAACCCCTAAAATGTTAGCTTTGTGTAATTGCATGTTTTTATGTATTGTTATTAAATAAAACCATTCAATGGTTTAGACCAGTATCAGTTTATTTGTGGGTACTGACTCCCCGTAACGACTGTCAAGGATTTTTATGACTGTTTATCCGACGTCCTCTTCCGAGACACGTGGCAAGCGTTGATTAACAATTTATTACGCACGTAACTTCGAAAAGTCTAACTAATTATGTATTATTATTGATGCGCACCGTGGATTCGAACCAGATACCCTCTGCATGGCAATCCGTTGGTATCGCCATTAGGCTATCGTTACCAGTCTGTTACATGTAATGTTAAAATTAAATAAATCGATGTTATCTGTTGATTGTAAATATCACTAGAGCGATCCCTTTGAGTACGGCGGCTCGCTTGACGGTAAAATTGCACTAGGGTAAATACGCTATACGTCGGCCCCTCCCCAAACTTCGGCCATCTGCACATTTTCAGCTTGCGTTTATTTAAAACGCAATGAAGTGACAAATTTGCCACTCAAATTACAATCTTAGTTCATACTCTATATGTACAAACCGTTACTTTCCGATTACGTTACTCACTCTTCGCACACTGAGCGTCAATAGCGATTGCGCCGTCGAAGCGTCAATTTCATATTGAAAGTACCTTACTTGCTGTGAATACCCACACTTCGGGGATTGATATAGAACGGTCAGACATTCCTTTTTTATTGTTTTTAGCTTTATTATCAGTAATTAGTGATTTTTACTATATTTTGAGATAGTTTTTTCAATGTTTTTCGTATTGTTTTAAAGAGAAAATAGGAGGCCGCCAATAGAATACCAATTTTGAATTAAAACCGGATTCTCGGCCGTGGCCGACTTAAAGTAAATGCAGTCTGTTTTATAAATTTCATTTGTACTAATTCCATTGGCTTAGTAAGAGAATTTGTAACGCATATAGGCAAATAAATCTATTTTACGTTTAATCGCCAAATACCGGCCGGGTTGATAATAGTTGAATCTCGAGAAATAATGTACACGAAATAGGGGCCGGCTTTAGAAACATTAAAGATCGTAATGTCGACCAGCCTCGAATTCGAGCCCAACTATACAGGCTGATTATTTTTCTTATTTTCTCAAAATTAAATATATTTATTATACATTTATTTATTAATAATATAAAGAGTTAGTTTAAATGTAGTTGATATTATTGAAACCATTTATAGTAGCTTATTATTGTATGGGAATATAAGATATAAACTGCTCTTTGGAACTTGCTACCTAAACCCATGTTAATTAGCTTAAAAAATATAAATATATTCAATAATGATACTCCGGGCCAAAAATGGTATGAATTAGTTTTGAAAAGACATCCAGAACTAATTATAATTATTGTGATGTTTCCTTTGTTATAAATTGTAAATATTGTAATACCTTACATTATTTAAGTGCAAATACCAATGACATACTGAAGGTATTCAAGACGCTCAATAATAAAAAATCTGTTGACTTATGGGGCATTTCTGTTAAACTTGTGCGACAAATTATTTCTAGCTTAGCTCCATATTTAGCTGCAATATTCAACAGATGCGTTGATACAGGAGTATTTCCTGATCTAAGAGCCTGTCCAGAAAGCGTGATTTACGCGCGCATCCACTCGCGCGTTTTGATTTGTATTGCGTCCAGATGCGGCGTTTCACGCGCGTTCTTACGCGCGCATGTGATGAGACGTATTTGGGCATTTTCACTTTAAATGACACATTGCTGTTTTAGAGCTGTCCGTAGGAATATGCATTTTTAATAAATATTTAACTAATAGTTTTGGTAATGAATTGAACATACATTGAAAATATACGAAACAAGCTATACATTGAATTACTACCTAGGTAATAATTCAATGAAGCTATCTGTTTTTGATATTAACAAAATATATTATTTGAAATTTCATGAATTTTCAGTTTCATACTGTCCTATTTGTTGATTGTCAAGATTGGATTGAGATTTTAATATAATTTTATATGATGAATTTTGTAGTGATGATTTTAATGATTAAAAGAAAGCTAGTTGTTTTTGTTAACACAATTTTTAAATCAGTTTTCGTTATAGTTAATTTATAATATCTTTTTTTTATTGTCCCTTAGTTTTTTAGTTTCCGGACAAATCCAGTTTGTAACGAGCATTATGTTTTAATATTTTTGCCCAAGAGTGGTAAATTTTATACGTCTAGCAACTCCGGGCATTAATATAATTATTTAAGACTCAGGCATTTTAAAATCCCTGTAAAATTTTTTTTTTGTGAGTGTGGACGTGTTTGGGCACTCAATTTGGTATCGGTGTTTGTCTGGTAAGTAACGTGCTTTTTACCAGACCATGGATCAGAGATAATTAGTAAAAAGATTGTCACCGCTACATATAGTCCGTTCACAGTTATTTTACCTCTAGCTGTTAGATTGGCCAACCTGGGCGTTGTGTTGCTATATTTGGTATATAATACTCCCATTTTAAATATACATTATTGCTAAAATGTACTTATTTTTTTATTGCCTAAGCGATCGTATTAAATATTTGGAAGTAATGTTTGTAACAAAACCTCTTGATATTGGCATGGCTATATGCATGTACATTTATTTTCTTACGAAATAACTAATTTCCTATGAAGATAAGTAGTTATAATAAAAATGTTGTCTATTTAATATATAAAGGTAAACGCATCATAATAACGCCAACGTGAGGTTCTAATTATCAAATACAAAAACTGTAAATTTAATTTTCATATTTATTTTGAATAAGAATGATGTGGCTGTCATATTACACCTCTGCCTACCCCTGCATGGAAACAGGCGTGAGTCTATAAGAATGATCCATGTGGACTGCCAATGTTATGATGATTCGCAACTGCTGTCATATTCTGTATCAGACTCAGAATTTAATTCTATTGAAATTAATTAATAAATTTAATTCTATTGAACCTGTCCATTTCAGCATCCCTAGACCCATCTGTTTCACGAAGCTTGTCTTCAATGTGGCGCTCATGTTTGCATTGTTTTTGTCAGTCTTCTGCAGTGATAGATTGAAAAGCTTCTTTAGCTAAATTCACAATGTTGGTTGCCTCTTGTCCTAAATTTTTGCTTGTGACTCGCCTTTTAATGAGACTCCACATAAGTTCAATTGCGTTTAGCTCGCAGTGCTATGGCGGTAATCTAACCACTTTGCGGCCATGAGCTTCAAGCATTTGAATTTTTGAAGCATTTCCACTAATATTGAGTAAAATGTTATGCACGGGTAACCCTATTTTACTTTCATGTCATCACAGAGTACAATTCCAACATAAAGAAAATAAACACCGACATCTGTCAGAGGTAAAATAACTGTGAACGGACTGTACATACTCTTTTCAATTAATATTATAATATTGATATATTACAACAGAATCGAATACGTCCACTCGCCACGGACTCGCGCGTAGTACTGGACGCAGCAATGGCGCCGGAGTATCTCGACTCGCGCGGCGCTCGCGCGTAAAACGCGCGAGTCGAAAGTCCCGCTCATTGCAAGCGTTCTACGCGCGTGTGAGGTAACGCGCGAGAGCATCTGGACGGGATGTATGTAGCTCTAGTATCTCGAACACGCGCGAGTGCCTACGCGCGAGTGGACACGCGCGTAAATCGCACTTTCTGGACAGGCTCTAATGAAACACAGTAAAGTAATACCATTATTCAAAAAGGGATCCAAGAGCGACCCTAGTAATTTTCGGACAATTTCTATCTTGCCTGCTATTAGTAAAATTTTTGAAAATATTATTTTGCATCAACTAGAGAGCCACTTTCACACAAATAATTTATTTCACAGTGAACAGTATGGCTTTACTAAGGGTCGCTCCACCGTTGATGCCGGTGTAACTTTGTTAAAGCATATTTTTAATGCTTGGGAAAACTCGAAGGATGCCATTGGTGTTTTTTGTGACCTATCAAAGGCCTTTGACTGTGTGGAACATAATACACTTTTACTTAAATTGAAACTTTATGGTATTAGAGATACCGCACTCAATCTTGTTGCCAGCTACCTTAGTGATAGAATTCAGTATTTAGATGTTAATGGGAGTAGGTCTCTAGGTTTGCCAGTAGGAATGGGCGTTCCACAGGGCTCTATTCTCGGGCCATTTCTTTTTTTAATATATATTAATGATTTGCCGTTCTTTGTTCAAAATTTATGTGATATTGTTTTGTTTGCCGACGATACGTCACTAATTTTTAAAGTTGATCATAATTCATGTAACTTTGATAGCGTCAATAACACTCTTGCACAAGTATTAGATTGGTTTTCGACAAATAATTTGGTACTCAACTCTAGCAAAACCAAATGTGTTAAATTCTCTTTACCTAACGTCAGAAGTGTTCCTACTAATATAATTTTAAATAAGGAAACAATTCAACTAGTCGAATCAGCTGTATTCTTAGGTCTAACTTTAGATTGTAAGCTTCAGTGGGGCGCCCAAATAGCCTGTCTCGCAGTCAAACTTAGTTCTGCAGCGTTTGCAGTTAGAAAAGTAAGGGAATTCACAGATATAGATACTGCTAGATTAGTTTACTTTAGTTATTTTCACAGCGTTATGTCTTATGGTATTATGTTATGGGGTACGGCTGCTGATATACAGACTATTTTTGTCATTCAAAAGAGGGCCATACGTGCAATTTACAAGTTAGGTGCTAGAGATACTTTACGTAATAAATTTAAGGAAGTAGATATATTGACAGTTGCATCGCAATATATATATGCTAACTTAATGTACATTAAGAAAAACTTAATTCAATACCGCAAAAATAGTGATTTGCACAAAGTGAACACAAGGAATAAGCATAAACTGGTGGGAACTAACTACCGTCTACATAAAGTTCAGAACTCATTTGCGGGGATTGGTATACGATTTTTCAACAAATTGCCTCTTGAAATAATGAATTTACCCATGCACAAATACAAACGGACAATTAGGAACTTTCTTTTACAAAGGGGTTATTACCCTATTAAGGAATTTTTAAATGATAAGACACCGTGGGGATAGGCTTAGGCTTGTTTAACTCACGATTATTATATTTACATGTTAAGTGTAGGTGCCTCGGCCTCGTGAACACATGATTTTTGCAGGATTTGGTTATTTTTATGATTTGTTGAACGTAGTTTAACATTATTTATCCCTGATCATATCATTGTTCACTTGTCACCTTCACAAAATTCTTTCTACATTTGCATTCCTTCACGCGTTCCACTAACTTATGTTAATAATAACGATCTGGAAAATGGAGGTAATTGGCGGTCATGGTCAGTATACCAATAGATTGTTTCTTACTGCTGGTTCGTATACCGTTGTCGTTATGCTCACTAAAATGTCATTTCTTGTGGTGGCGTGGTGTCTCGGGTCATCCCTGTCCCTCTAATATGGCGAGAGGGATGATGGCTGGCACATGCGTCATACTCGTGAACGAGTGCTACTTGCGATGACTGGTCGATGACGGTCTTGCGGGCTGGTATTAGGTTTTAATATTTAACTGCATCATTTCCATCATGGTTCTGATCACTTTCGCGGATTGCCTGCATTATTAGGTATATATAATGTAAGTAGATGCTCCTGTTTCACCATGTCTATTCTGAGGAGGCTAACCAAAACTATTATGCTTGAGTATTATTATGTACAGTAAATATATACAAATGATATAGAAGTCATAACAGTTGCAGCACCTTACAAAATGTAAATTGTGTATTATGCAAAACCTGGCGATGAAAAAGAGTGACCGTGAGTTTCATTGCCCGTTCTTTCTCATGGTTCTACCTATTGCTTTGCGAACGTGGCAGTAAATGTAAATTTAGAAGCATACAGTAATAATGTTTTAAATTTGAGTACTTATAAGTAATTATTTTATAAATTTATTATTTTGACGTTCATAAGCGTCACTGAATTTGAATTATCACTATAGTGAATTATCGCAGGTAATATTCCCCGAATGTTACCAGTTGACCCTTAATGTTGGGTGAACTGATCTCTGATGTTGAGGAATTTTTCCCCTTTTTTTTGTATCTCGATGAAATCCAGTTACGGACTGTAGGTGATGTGATGCGGGCTTACCGTAAAATAAAAGATGAATTGCTGAAAGATGTCGTGTATTGACTTTAGCTAAGTATATATAGGTATACAGGTGCCGATTGAGCAAAGCAGCGTGCGTCATGCGTGGGACCCATAAAATTACTAATATTTTTTCTAAAATGCAATGAGCTCGCGGCACGCGCCACTCACTCGCGTCCCGCTACCTTCACCCCGCATTGCCCCGCGCATATCGCACACTCTTTTTACAAATAAGTAGGTAGGTATTATATCAAATTATAAAAGTAGATAAGTATGACAATATTCAACATATATTTTTATTTACGTCCTTTACAATCTCCGCCCAGTGTCATGTCCTCATGACACTATTCAGCAACTGGAAGCAGTGCTAAACGAGTGACCGGGCGGGTTAATACTCCGGTTCGAGTTTTGACGTCTACGGTTCGAATCCGTCCGTCTTTTCCAGGGTACACATTGACGATGACTCCCTTTGGCCAAGCATTTCTATTCAAAGGACTTGGACAAAATGTGCCCCACGTTGACCAGAAACAAGCGGTTGTAGATAAGTTATATAAAACATACAAGGAATTTTAAAGGACTTTTTACATTCCATTGCAGTCGCTGAAAAAAAAATTATTGAAAAGAATTTGAAGCGATTTCCTTTTATTTGACTTTGTTTGAATCTACCTATAATGTGGCCACGTAACAATGATACAACATCAGTGTAGGGAAAAATATAGCAACAGAATAGGCTTGTGTCCACTAAAAATAAATCGGTTTGATTGTAGTATCTATAGATTCATTATGATTTTAAGATGTCAATAAAGTTTATTTTTTATTATAAAAAGGTAAGATTAATGTTATTTTTAGGATTCTAAAACTAAAATTTATGTTTTTATTCTTGTGACAGTGTATACCAATCAGAGAGCATTACGTCAAACAGTGCGTCCGCCATTCATGTTGTTGAGGTTTAATAGTAAATACAACTAAAACGTCTGGCAGGAATCCTGTCAAATCGAAAATAACAAAATAAAAGTGGGTACATCAGACCAGACTTCATTCACGGTTTGTTTTGTTTTGTACTTTGTGATATCACTCAACCGCCATGAAGGTTTACAGCGTTTTCGTGTCAAATTCAAAAAGGTTTAAAAAGCCGTAATTAGTAATTTTGCTGATCGATTATTGAAGCAAAAATCAGGTAGTTCCGTTTAACATCTAATAAAGGAACGAATCAATCCCCAATTACATTTTAGGACACAAGCCTATTGTAAGAGTTAAAATACGCGTAATCTTAAGAATGATTAAATCATTATAATTTATATTATTTTCTATAAAAACAAACCTCTTAATAATAAATTAAAAATGAGTTCAAAATATAGTTCAAAATCCACTGACTAACAGGGTTATTTTAATCCAGCTCTGGTATCACCAAGCTAATGTCAAAATAGTTGACATGTTGACTTTTCGTTTTATCCATAGAGTAAACTACTACTACGGAGGTCTTATCTTTCGACATACGCGCCTTTTCAGTTATAGTTTACTTGTAGAGGAGTGTGTTATACTTATATGCCATGCAGACTTGCATGCCTGGTCTTCCCTGCAGCCTCTCCAGCGCCAAGGCACGCCTCACTGCACAGACGTTCCTCCTAAGCAGCGCACATCGCTCCCGTCTACGCAGCAGAGCCACCACGCAACCGCTTCGCAGCACTACGCACCACGACGCAGCCACTACGCAGCAACTCCCCGACTCACTGCGGGACACTCACTGCTCATCGCCTACTGCTCATCACCGACTGCACTTCACCTTCGCAACCTCTCCCCGACTCACCGTGGGACTTGCGAAGCGACTACAGACTCCACTGGCACTCGACAACTGACCCCATCAGCTTCAAGGACGACCTCCGGTCTTGAGGGGGAGTGATGTAGCGGCCAGCTACATAACACCCGCACAACGCCATCTAGCCAATGACGAAAGAACTACCTCGACACTCGCCACCTAACAACGCGGGAAAAATTCAAAAATCCTGAACCGCGATATCAACTTTCGCGAGCGACGCGGCATATATAAAACTTCCAAAGTATGTCCGTCGGCCTGCAGGCCACCAAGCACGACCACCCAGCTTGGTTAGAGGCTCCTCCCTCTAGTTGGAGGAACACCACACCTTTATCCTCCACAATATGATGAGAGTCCCTCAGGCGAAGACCAAAAATAAATAATAGAAACTTAGGACAATAAAATGCATGAAAACTAAAATAAATTATATACTAATTACATTATAACAATACATTTTGAAATATTGTCAAAAAATATGTCATTAATAATTTCTTTCAAACCTTAATAACTTTTGACCACTGCTGCTTAGCTTTATGCGCCTTTCTTATTGCATTACTAGAAGACTTGTTCTTTAAAATGATATATGTTTCATCTCTGTATTTGCTGGGGCACAGGCCCATATGATTTTTGTCCATCTCCTTTGGGTCGACAACTACAACTACATCTCCGAGTTTTAGGGAGTCATTTTCTACGTACCACTTCTGACGCGGTATCAATGTAGGTAATATTTCTTTAATCCATCGCCGCCAAAACATGTCGGCGAGTCGCTGGGCCGTTCGCCACATCTTTCGTAGGTACATGTCGCTGTCGTCGAAGACTCCAGGTACTGGTAAGTTTGATGATGTACCAATCAAAAAGTGGTTGGGTGTAAGGGCCTCCTCACACTTTGGATCCACTGACACCTGTGTGAGCGGTCTACTATTTACTATATGTTCTATTTCGGTAAGTAAAGTGGATAGTACTTCGTCTCTTGGTGCTCGTTCTTTTAACGTTATTTTCAAGGCGGTCTTCACACTTCTAATCAAACGCTCCCAAGCTCCACCCTTATGAGGACTAACAGGTGAGTTAAAATTCCAGTTTATACCGAGATTAGTCAGGTCATCTTTCACTGTACTCTGACTTAATTCCAGGAAAGATTTTCTTAATTCGACGTTAGCACCACGCAAGTTGGTACCATTGTCCGAGTACTTATTTAGCGGCCAGCCGCGTCGGGACGCCATCCTTCTTAAGGCCATTATAAACGAGTCAGCTGTCAGCGATTGTACTATTTCAATATGTATAGCACGCACGGTCATACAGGTAAACAATACTCCGTACCGTTGCTCTCGACGACGCCCCACCGTAACTTCCATTGGGCCAAATAGATCGACGCCGCAGTGAGTGGACGGCCTATTATGATGCGCTAGTCTCCCTTCGGGTAAGTCGGCCATGCGCGGAGCGCACGGTGTAGTCTTTCTCATGCGGCACAGTAGACAGCGAGAAGCTACAGTTCGTACCGTAGGTCGCAGGTTCAGCAACCAATATTTCTGTCTGAGTTCATTGACCACTGTTTCATTGTTTCCGTGTGCACTTTTTATGTGTGACTCCTTTGTTATAAGCCTGGCGATGGTATGTCTCCCGTCTAATATAATTGGGTTCTTCATTCCAGGTGATACGTGAGATGCAGCTCCAACTCGCCCTCCTACTCGCAATAGGCCTTCTCCATCTAGGTACGGGGTCAACGTCCGAAGTCTGCTGTTAGCTTGAATAGGCTTTTTATTTTTCAGTAATTGAATTTCTAACGCAAACGTTTCCATTTGACAGAATCGTAGTAACAATATCTCTGCATGTTTCATAATTGTCGTGTCAATCGTCTTGATGTCACGTTGTTTACATTTTTCAATAAACAATAACATAGTTGCAGTCGATCTTTTTAGACGGAGCCATGATGACGCATTGTCGGGATTAGCAACAGGTATAGTATTTTCCGTTTCACATACATAATGCATCACGTCACATAACATTTCTTCATTAATCTGCGTTTTGTCTGTTACAGGTGCTGATGTAAGCCAATCACTTTCATATAAGAACTTCGGGCCGCGGAACCACTCGCACTCGGGGTGCAACTCATACATATTTATTTTTGTCGCTACGTCTGCTATATTTTTCTCCGTCGATATATAGTGCCACTCGTGCGTATTACTTAACTCGTCCACTTCACCAAGTATGTTAGCGACAAACACTTTGTAATTTCGATTTTCGTTCTTAATCCAATGTAATACGGTCGTTGAGTCGCACCAAAAATATATTTTTATTGGTTGAAGTCTATGTTCCTTTTGTATGGTATCAGCGAGACGACATGCAAGTACAGCAGCTTGTAATTCCAGCCTCGGAATCGTTACTGGCTTCAGTGGCGCAACTCTGCTCTTGCTGGCTATGAAGGACACGCACACATTGTTGTTACTATGCACGCGCCAGTAGGCGACGGCTGACATTGCTGCCGGGGATGCGTCACAAAACACATGTAATTGTAACGTCTCGCTTGTACACGCCGTATTGTTCTTGTAACAAGCTTCGCCTTCGTTCGAAGTATTTCTCTCAGTAGGCATCCGAAAGTACCATCTTGGTATTCTAATATCTTTCAATTTTTGTAATTGAACAATCCATTTGCGAAATATCTCAAATTGTGTATGTTTTATCTCTTCATCCCATTGTAGGTTTATCTTGCATAATGTTTGCAATATTATCTTCGCATTCACAGTGAATGGTGCGAGCAAGCCATATATATCAAATATAGACATCACTATACGTAATAGTTCTCGTTTCGTAGGTATCTTTTCACCCGATAATATCTCTGTAGGTATCTTGTCTAATGACAAGTTGAAGCCAAAGGTGTCACTATTCGGGTACCACAACAGACCGAGTGTACGCTCATACATGTCATTTACTTCGCTTTTAAAGTTAACAACAGCTGGACTCAAAGTATCAGTAGGCATGCCGTGACACACGGACATTTTGTTCGACGTCCAATTTCTAATTTCAAAACCTCCTTGATGATGAATGTACGACACTTCTTTCATGGTTTTTATCGCTGTATCGGCATCATCAAAACAATCGATGTAATCATCCATAAAATGATTTTTTATTATCGCTTGAACTGCGTCCGGCATTGTGTTCGAGTATCGCTGAGCATTCAAGTTTTTTACATGTTGAGCTATAAATGGTGAACAGTTGGCTCCAAAAATGAGTGACGTCATAACAAATTTTCTAATTTCTTCATCTGGGTTGTCACGCCATAGGAATCGTAGGGCATGTTGGTCTTCCCGACGTATTTTTATGCGAAGAAACATGTCTTTTATGTCGCCTGTGAGGCCGATCGGCTTCTCTCGAAATCTGAACATTATGCCGAGAAGAGACTCCTACAAGTTTGGTCCTGGCAATAAATAATCGTTCAGTGATTGGCCATAAGATTCTGCAGCAGCGTCGTACACAAGTCTTAGTTTCTTCTTATTGGGATTATCGACCCCAAAATGAGGTAAGTACCATATTTTCTTCACATTTTGTAAGATTTCATTGGGCTCTAGGGGACGAGCATAGTTGTTTGTGAGCAAATTATCTATTCTTTCTTTATATCTGGAACTATAATCTACGTCAGCCATCATTTTTCTTTCAGTACATTTTAATCTTCTATAGGCGTTTGGGTAAGAATCCACCATTCTAGCATTATCATCTTTCCAGGGCAAGCCAACCTCCCATCTTCCTTCTATCAGTTTAGCAGATTTATTCACGATATTTATCGCAGTTGAATCGCTTTTATTTTGTCTCGCTTTAGTGTGAACACCGATACTTTCAAACATAAATGACTTTCGAACAAGTTCATGAAGTTGTTCGTCAATCTTGAGGTCCGTGTGTATCGCATCGCAGGAATGTTTAGTGGGCATTTGATGAGCAAGGTCGCGCACTGAGTTCGCAATCGTAGATATAGGTATACTATGTAGCGGCGCGTCGCTTCCAGTTCTTGTGTGCGTAGCTGTCGATGTAGTGGCGACAGTGACGCCGATGCAAGCTTGAGCGGGAGGACGACCGGCGAGCGCGACGGTGCTTGCTTGTTGTTCCGTCGCCGTTATCATAAGTATCATAACACATTCGGATGACATCAGCTGTCGTTGATTGCGATACACGCCATGTATGCACCATCCTAATGGGGTCAAGGTCGCACATGGCTCACTTTTCATGTTATGTCCTGTTATTACTTTTATCGGCGAAATTAAATGGCAATTATCTTGTCCGATTAACAAAGTTGGTTTCACATCTTTAAGACACGTAAAGTTATCACTTAATTGGTTTAAATGTTTATAGTTTTTCATATTAATGCTCGATAATTTTTGTAACGGTAGATTTAGTTCACTTATTTTTCTTGCACGTAGTTCAAACGACTCATTGTTTTGATTCGTAATTTTGCACTTTATTACTTCACTAGTACATGTTAGTTTAGAGTTCCAGGCTCCACGAATGGACAATGTCTGTTTCTCGCCGCGTAAGCCTACGAGCGCGGCAATTTCACTAGATATTAACGATATTGTCGCGCCGTCGTCTAATAACGCGTATGTACTTATAACGCCGCGCGGTCCGTGCACTTTTACAGGAACTACTTTTAGACACACCGACCGTGCCGAGGTGTTTTCCGTATTGTTCGTGTATGTCACAGTTTCTGAACAGTCACTAGGCACTGTATTGTTCTGGTCCGCGGCTTTATCACCTTCCGATAACAGTTTATTTTCACTGATTTTTACATCACTGTTTTTTGTTTTCCAATGTAGATAGCGATGATGCGGTAGCGAACATTCTCCTATGCCGCATGCAGACGCTGAGCAGGTGTCGCGATTGTGTGATGCTAGTAGACATTTGTGGCATAATTTGTTAGCGCGCACGAAGCGCCATCGGTCTTTGGTCATAGCGCGTTTGAACCTTGCACATTCCGTTAGTTTGTGGTTACCGTCACGACAGAATTTGCACTTGGAAGTAGATTCTCGTTTATCACTCAGTAATAACGCATGATGCTTTCTATCTTCATGTTTCCTTTTATATTCGGGTTGACCATGAATATAGGTCAATCCGGCAGTAGATATTTTGCTGGCTTCTTCGTACAAAAACTCGGCGAGCATTACTAGTTTGGGTTTTTCATGCTCGTAATTAGCGCTGTAATAGTCAGCCCACTTGTTGATAAGCGCACTGGGACACTTCGTCAACACTGATGATATTAGTTCGGGACTTCGTAAATAATCTGTTTGATTTACTGCTTGCGCTGCAGCCACAAAGTTTTTGATTTTGATTGCGAAAGATACAATATCATGATTGTAATTATGCGGTAAGGGTGACATTCTTCTTAGTTGATATGTAATTTTATTAATTATTATTTCAGGTCTGCCGAAGCGGAGTTCGAGTGCTTCGATAACCGTTTGCGGCGTCGTGTTGCCGTTGAGAAGTGACAACACCGTTTCTTTTGCTTCTCCACGAAGAGCTTTGCGTAACCTCCACATGTTTTCTGCGTCACTATATTTACAGAACTTAGTTGATTCGTCGTAAGCCTGTTTAAAACCGAGCCATTCGAGTGCATCGCCATAGAACTGCGGTAAATCCTTCGACGTAGCGAACCGGGACATCAACTGCTGATTTTGTGTGGTAGCTAGGTGAATGGCACTAACTAGATTCTTCATTTCGACGTCACCGCTATGGCAGACTTCTTTTTCAGTTGGCTGATTACGGTTAGTATAGCTTTTTTCAGAAATATGAATACGTTCAAGCCACTCTTGCACTTTGTCCACAGTCCTCACGGAGTGACCTTCACTTGGCTGATGTCTAGAGCTCTTGCGACTGCTACGTTGATCTTCAAGAACAGCCATTTCGGCGGCTAGCTTCATGTCTACTAATTGCTTCTGAGTTTCAGCTTCCATTTTGATTATTTCAACTTCCTTCTTCGCTATTTCCGCTTTCTCCTTCGCTGCTTCGTATAATAATTGCTTTTTACGGGCTTCTAGGGAACTTTTGTTGGAGTTTGAGGAAACTCGGGTATGAACACTTTTCTTCGTGCTTCCAATGTCAGTCTGTGGTCTTTTCGCAACTTCGCATATTTCAATCTTTCTTGGTAACACTTCAGACTGCACGTCGTGTGACGGTTCTCCCTGCATCTTGATTGCATGTTCTTTCTTCCAGGCACTACGTGTGCGAACCGTATTTTCAAGGCGGTGCGTGCGTAATGGCGGTGGAGTGTTGAACATCGTGGCCGAGAGACGTCGTAACTTGAGCGACGCGTGGGTACGTATTTATTCCACGGTAAGTATAAATCCGGTCGAAGGATCACTTTGTAGGTGATGCGGGCTTACCGTGAAATGAAAGATGAATTGCTGAAAGATGTCGTGTATTGACTTTAGCTAAGTATATATAGGTATACAGGTGCCGATTGAGCAAAGCAGCGTTCGTCATGCGTGGGACCCATAAAATTACTAATATTTTTTCTAAAATGCAATGAGCTCGCGGCACGCGCCACTCACTCACGTCCCGCTACCTTCACCCCGCATTGCCCCGCGCATATCGCACACTCTTTTTACAAATAAGTAGGTAGGTATTATATCAAATTATAAAAATAGATAAGTATGACAATATTCAACATATATTTTTATTTACGTCCTTTACACGGACTGTCCTTCAAAGGGACCCCTCCGCCAACTCTGTACCTGTGGCTCGGCTCTCCCGCCTAGCTGTTCGGGAGGGCTGAATGGGGAATACCCACTAAAACACCGCGGTATTCCTCTATCGACCCTCATGACGACGTCAGTATATCCGCGACCCGGGGAATTTTCCGCAAATGTATTGAATTTTTGCCTAATGTTGGGAAAATCAACCCTACAGACGGGTAAATTACGTTTTATGTTAGGAAATTTTATTGTGTTTTTAATTACAGACTTTCTTCGGGCATCTTATTTTTTTTATGTGGAACATATTACAGCGGTTACTAGAGGACCCGTGCTGCTCCACAGCATATTTTAATATTATAAAAATGCTCTTACTTATAGGTACATAGGTAGAAGAGTACATTGTAGCCTTATCTAATAAGTAAAAAGATGATATTTTTACCAAAAATATATATATATTATCACAAAACTTCTTGGTTTCGAAATACGTCGCCGTTTTTAGGGGTTGTGAGAGATTGCAGGGGGAAGGGGGGAGGTCTCGGAACCCCCCCTCACCATTTTCACTTGCCGGAAAAACTAGGTTTCCTCTGAAAAAAAAAATTTTTCTTTAAACATCGGTGTGTATGGCACTGCCAACTTCCACATTCTTCACACTGGTTTAATAAATTAAGGCTGACGGAGCCCTGCTTCGTAGGGCTCCTATTTTCGGATTAAGGGTCAAAAGAGAACCTAACAAAACCTATTTAGTTACTTATTACTGGCGCACCTAACCCTAGGTACCTCGAAAGCAATGACGCACTAATTTGACATTAGCTGTCAATACCATTCAAACAAGATGGCGGTTGCGTTTCGTTTCACGTTTTTCAAATAAAACCTAAATATTGTTTTTATTGATTCCACTAGTTTAATAAACTGAGGTTGACGGAGCCCTGCTTCGCAGGTCTTCTATTTTCGGGTTAAGGGTCAAAATAGAACCTAACACAACCTATTTAGTTACTTTCACATAAAACCTAAAATTACATTCCGTTTTGCATATTTGAATGAAGAATTTTTGGAAATTGTTTAAAAATATTTAAACGCAACTCCGGCAGCCAAAATTACTTTTAGGGGATTAGAACTAACTCCCTTAAGCCCCCTGCACCACCAATACCCTCAAATTCGGGCGAAGTATTTCGAAACCCGGCCCAACTTCTTTTCTCACAACATTAGCTGGTATTGGTACTTTTGATAGATATGGTAGTTTTGGCGGTAATGGTCGCTTTGGTAGCAATCGTAAGTACAATTTCTACCAAAACTACCATTCCTACCGAAAATACTATTCCTTTCAAAACTACCATTTGTACCAAAACCGCCGGTGCTGTCAAAAGAAAATTTGCTCTCAAAACTACTATTCTTACCAAAGCTACAATTTCTACCATAACTACCACTTGTACAGTGGCGTAGCGTGCCTTGTCGGGGCCCCGTATAAAAATTTTTTTGGAGGCCCTTATATGGAGGTAAAGATTTTTCACGAAAGAAAAAAAATATTGTGAGAAGTAATATTTATTTATCACATAATTTACCCATTTTACAAATAAAAATCGAATTTTAAATATTCACTCTCCTTGCCTTTTTATCGGCAAACTGATTTATTAAATCATTTATGGCTGATGATGATTTTAGTTTTTCTAAAGTTTCTGCCTCTATGGACAATAGTGAGATGTCTGACAGCCGTTCTTGTCCCATCGAAGTTCTTAAGTAATTTTTTATTAGTTTTAATTTTGAAAAACTTCTTTCTGCCGTTGCGGTTGTAACTGGAAGGGTCAAGAATAAAAAGCATGCTGTGATTACCTCGGGAAAACTGGATGCAAGACTATTGAATTTTACTAGCAATAATTCAATGAGTTCTTTAATGGAATAAATTTTTTTAATTTCAGAATTTAAGCATGGTTTTTAGAGCCTTTAATTGGTCACAAAGATTAAGTGAGATGTCTTTACTGTATTTAGCAGACAGTTTTCCGGAAGCGTTTAATATCTCTTCGCTTGAAGAAGATAGGAGTTTCTCCGGTTGTAATATTTCGAATATACTACTCAGGTTGCAAAGGCTCTGAAATCTTTCTTTAGTTTGAGAAATTAATATATCTACACAGCAATAGTATACATTGACTTTGAAATAGGATTCCGGGACGGAAATTCTCTCATCTTGTGATAACTCATCAAAAAAACGCTTCGTTATCTTTCGCCTACTGTTTTTAAAAACAGTTGTTACCCCCCACTTTTTTGCTAAATCTTTGGATTCATTTAGCAAACTATTAAATGAATTCTGATTTCTTAATTGGCACAGTCTATTTAAAAGTGTATTTACAAGTGACTTGTAATAATATAATTATATGACAATAGTACTATGAACCGCTGTAATATGTTCCACATAAAAAAAATTAAGATGCCCGAAGAAAGTCCGTAATTTAAAAACACAAAAATTTTCCCTAACATAAAACGTAGGGAAAATTCCTCAACATCAGAGATCAGTTCACCCAACATTAAGAGTTAACTGGTAACATTCGGGGAATATTACCTGCCATCAGCGATTCACTATAGTGATAATTTTACCAAAATCGCATCGGGTATAATTTTACACACCACCACACTCACACCCGTATGAAAGTAAGGCAAGGTCACCTTATGGAGGCATAACGGCTTTTCCTGGCAGTTACCGCAAGGAACTTATTAGATGCCAATAAAATATTTTTGAATTTAGAACCGTTCATGTAGAGAGAAAGCAATGGAATCTTAAGAAATTTATAGGAAAATACACAGATGTGAGAAGTATCAGATATAGCACATTCGTCCAACTAAGTATGGCACGTTGACAGCTATGTGTGCGTGACCTTTGGCGACTGGCACTGTACGGACACGCGCGTCTATGTGTGTGTAAAGTTGCCAGATTATGAATAATCGCCCAGTATTTTGCATATAGTTATGTAATATTCTTATATTCATTTGCGGTTTTGAAGAATTTACCATGGATTTAATTAATGCTTTTATAAATACATTTCTTAAATGTAGGTACCGAGTTAAGTTTTAACTACTTCGTAAATCTGTATATATAAAATCCTTGCGTTACTGACTAACAGACAAGCTACAGCCGAAACTACTCGGCGCATGAAGCTGAAATTTAGCATGTATGTTTCTTGGGAACCGTAGGGGTGCACTAAGACGGGATTTCTCGACATTCCCACGGGATCAGGCAAAACGAGAAATACGAAAATATGTGCGTGCGAAGCCGCTGGCGTCGATTAGTTGAGAAATAATTAGTATGTATGTACACACGGCACCAAGTCAAGCTAAACAGTTACTGTACGATTTTGATACTTATTCCCTACGCCATAAGTATGTATGTACACACGGCGCCAAGTCAAGCTAAACAGTTGCTGTACGATTTTTATACTTATTCCCTACGCCATAACTATGTATGTACACACGGCGCCAAGTCAAGCTAAACATTTGCTGTACGATTTTGATACTTATTCTTTACGCCATAAGAACGGTGCAAAGGTCAAAGTTTATAAGCTTGACGAGTAGCAGGGTGTACACGAATATTTGGATCGTTTGGGGATCGAACACAAGACAATATTATGTAAGGTATATACTAATGGAAATTGAAATTCTATTACTATATTTATGAGAAAGAAGATATATCTACAATATACTTTTATAATACGGTAATGTATTTTTCATTAACATGACAATCATTATCACATAATCAATTGACAAGTGCATTTTCCCTAATTCAGGCAGAACGGCGTCGACAAAAACTGGCAACACTTACATATTTCTTGCACAAATACGAATTTTATCGAAATTAAAATAGGAAACAGTCAAATTATCAATAGTTACCTGTGAAAAGATATTCCATTTTCCTGTTTTTGTTTTTAGGAACAACTTTTACAGTGTTTAAGAACACAAGACGGCATTTTGAGAATTTAAAAGTTGACGTGATCGTGACGCGTGAACTGTACGGTGCTTCGTAGCGCACTGAGACGAGTTTGTATTCGCTTTTCAATTTTGTATTTGCTTTAGTGGCCGCACGCAACTGTGCCGCGCGTTACATCTGATACTTCTCACATCTGTGGGAAAATATTGAAAAATAAGTTCAATGTCCACACCTATCTTCCTTCGAACTTACTCAATTTAAATGAACATACCATCAAATGAAAGAGTTCTTTTCAGCGCGTGTTATAGGCCTATAACGAAACGCCTAGCTCAATGAGAACCAGATATATAGAAGCAGAAAGTCATTGACTACGGCTACGAAAACGTAAAAAATGTATGGGAGAAAACTGTTTTTGCATATAACTTGATGAATGTGCAAGTTAGGTAATTTCTTATGCTTGATGACAAATTTTATTATTATTTTTATGATCATTTATTTCAGAATATATATTCCATATAAAATTGTTAGTTATACTTATAATTATGTTAGTAAACTTAATACCTAAAAACAATTATTTTGTATTAAAATGGGCACCCCCAGAACCATGTACATTGTTCCAGTGCCTCACAATAGGACAATCAATCCTTTCCAGAATGGAATTTAGAAGGCTATTGGAGCTGCCCCGCACACGCTGCATCAGGGAGGCCACTCTCTTCCTCACTATCACTCTAAAGCAGTCAGTGTTTGCCTCAACAAACATACCTGATGCACTACAAAAGCGCGGCAACCCCAACAACATTCTAAACCCATTATTGTATAGGACCCGTAGGGCATTGAAAGCTTTCTGCGTATAACGAACCCACAGGCTGCAGGTGTAAAATGTCTGGCAGTATGCCTTGAAAAGGGTAATTTTAACATTATTTGTGCACCTCGCAAACCTGCGCGCCAGCATATTGCATCTTACTGCCAATGCCCTACGTTTCCGCTCAATATCTAGGTCATCTGAGAGGTCTTCAGTAACCCAGTGCCCCAGGTACTTGTATTTGGTGACCCTACTTACCGGAGTACCTCCAAGTCTGACCGGTGGAACAGATTTGGGACTTTTATTACCCGCCTTGAAAACAAGTAGTTCACTCTTCTTGCAGTTATACCTGAGACCATGTGTCTCTGCGTACCTCTCACATATACCCAAGAGCATATTGAGAGCTTTAACAGAAGGGCTCAGCAGCGCCATATCATCGGCATAACTGATGTTGTTCAAGCATTTCCCATTAATGGAACAACCAACCCCGGCCCTGCTGAGCTCATCTATTAGTCTATTAACATACAGGTTGAAGAGTCGCGGTGAGGTCAGGCCACCCTGCCTCATCCCACACTCCAACCTATACTCTGTGGAACACGAGCCCGCCCATTTAACAATGTTGGTTTGGTTGCCATACCAATATCTTAAAATATTAACTATATCCCTGGGTGTGCTGGTTTCTCCCCGGAGCTTATCCCACAACACGTCATAGGATACCAGTTCAAATGCCTTCGACAGGTCCAAAAAACAGCCGTATATTGGCGTCTTCCTTGTAACATAGTACTGGATAGTATGCTTGAGTCGCAGTATCGCAGCTTCAGTTGATAGCCCAGCTCCAAACCCAAACTGGGCATCGTGCAGGTTTATATGATTATTTAGGTGACAATCAAGCAAACCATCCAGTACCTTGGCAATCACCGTAGCCAGTGAGATTGGTCTGTAGTTGTTACCGTCGGAGGCATCGCCCGTCCTGTTTTTAATAATAGGTATTACGATGGTCTTCATAAGCTCCTGGGGTAAGTATGAATGTCCTATACACAAATTAAATAGCATGACTAACACTCTTGGTAAATGAACACCCGCGAACTGCAAGTGCTCGATGCTGAGGTCATCATGCCCTGGAGACTTGACAAATATACGCAGCGAGAGCTTTCATTTAAAAAATTATGCGAATCAGTTGGGTAGAACGGGCTGGCCGACTCGTATTATAAAACACAAATTCTTTTAATATATAAAACTAGAGGACCCGTGCTGCTCCACAGCATATTTAATATTGTAAAAAAGCTCTTACATATAGGTATGATGAATTACCGTCACCAAGAATGGAAATCACTTGAAAATTGTTGATGGTAGAATTAATCAAATCTGAACCCGTTTCCACCCGTATATTTTTAGCAGTAGGAGGACCATCCGGTACCAAATTTCCAACTGGGCCGTCATTGACCAAGATTCTCTGTTCAAACTTTCTCTGAGCATTTTTCAATTTCCTTCCAAGAACCATAATTATAATTTGAAAACACAACTACTCACAAAAAATACGTTATTAAATCAGAAACTTAAGTAACTAACTTACGCTAACTTCACTTTTTTATTTCTGTCAATCTGTAAATTTTTTACTATTAAAATTAAAAATATACCTAGATAAACAACTTTTTTCATAAGTAAGAAAATAGGTTTTATTTCTGTTAGCTAAATATATTCTGTGAGAAGCACGATTTATTTTGTTTTGTGTATGGGTGTGATTAATCCATCATAATTTAGAAATGTAATGGTAACTTTGGTAGAAATGGTACTTTTGATATAGATGGTAGTTTTGGTAGGAATAGTACCTTTGGTAGCAATCGTAATTAACATTGCTACCAAAACTACCATGTATGCCAAATATACCATTTCTACCAAAACTACTATTCCTACCAAAATTACTATTCTTATTAAAACTACTATTTGTACCAAAACTACTATTCGTACTAACACAATCATATCTACCATGTTATCTAAACTACAATTTCTACCAAAACTGCCGTTCCTGTCAAAAGTACCTGTTTGAAATAGAATTAGTTTTTATTATAAGTCGAATCGATTATATCGATTTAGTAACGTTTAGTTTAGTCTATTGTAAATTTTGACTATGGTCACACTGAACTGTCATTCACTTCCTCTTGCCTTGAAAAATTAACAGGCCGTCTTGGTCTTGTCTCGCGAAATTTCTAATTGATATAAATTGATCGCCTTTTGAAAAGCACATAGTTAACCAGCTTCGCGAATTGAATTAACTTGTAAATACTTATAATTGCCGCTTTTGACTTCCGGCAAAGTTTGTGATAAATTTGCGAAAGTTGTTGAAGCCGGTAGTAACGTCCACGTGTCATCGTGTCTTGAAACATCGGCGTTTGCAGCCTGAGCTAAGTATTTAGATATAACATTCACTATATTGGCCAATTTAGTCGTGTGCTAGTCTAACTTAGTTGCAGGACCGACCCAATCAAAATCTCAGGTAATTAATTGTACCTTAGACCTTTGCCCTGGGCTAAGACTGGATGAATTAATCGCTTCCACTGAACTCTGCAAAACCTACCCAATTTTAGCCCGGACTCTAAACATAATTTTTGGTAGCAGAGCGTGGTTGTATCTTAGCCGTTGATTGTATCTGAACTCAGATTGGTGTTGTATGACCTATATATCTCATTTGTAATCAGTGTTATAGTGTTCTCAGGTCAGTATTGTCTAAAATACATTATATTTAATTGTATAAGTTGACCTAGATAATTTGAAACACATGTAACACATAACCTCAATCAGTAATTGTTTGATTTAAATTGTTGAAGTCTAGCATAGATTTGTTGCTGTTACTATTAATGAGTCACTTTGATTGGATACATATCAGTTATATGTATCAATTGATTTAGTTTATTGCATATATTGATATATTAAGTTTGAACCTTGCATTGTTAAACCTTGTTATAATATATAAATAATATTGTTAGGTAACACAAACTGGTGCCTACAGTTGTAATATATAACACATTTAGGCCCACTTGCGTAACGTTTGATTTAAGTCACTCCTTAATTTAAATTTTTTGAACAGAATTAACAGCATAAAATAATTTAACTTAAAAGTATTTAGCGTCCTCTTGCACAACGACAACAACGCTTAGATTTAGTTAAACATTTTATGAGGTTGGTAAAGTAGTTTCTACGTTTTGTTTCATGGCATGAAGCCTTTTTGTTACGATTTTAACGTTGTTATGCGTATGGTTTCGCATAAAACCTTAGACTATATATACTTTGAGCATAAAACAAAACGCATTGTCGTCGCCTAGCAACGAAATGACAATTGACAAATAAAAACTAGAAACTTTTGAGCATTAACCCTAGAACCCTACATGGGGTGCAGGTGCACCCCATACCGATTTGTTTTCTAAATATCTCAATTTCTTTAATATCCACGAATTCGCGCGTCGGAGTATTTTAGTTTGGTGTCAACCGCTCGCGTTACGTCAATACCGTGACGAGGGACCGCGTTGTGTTGTCGCCTGTATAAGTGCTGTGGGGTACGCCAGTACCCCAGTGTAGTAAAATCGTAAGATTATTTATTTATTACGATTGATGTATTTATATGTAATAAGTTATTAAATTTGATTATTTATTAAAACAATAGTCTTATATGAATTAAATACAGATATTTTTAGATATTATGAAGGTAAAATTCAATGAAGTTTATTTATTTTGTTTCGGATGGCTGTCAGAGCTTTGAAATACGAAGAAATAAGCTCTATTCTAGACCACAAATCTGGCGAGGAAGAAATAGAAGTTGGGACCAGTTGTAATTCCTGGGTTCTTTACAAGTATTCAAGATCAAATAACAAGCCAAATATAACGTTTCAGCAGACAGTTTTGAAATTAGGTTTGGAACTGATACTTGAACATTTGGAGGACCGTCACCGGATGCCAACTTAGTCCATTGCAGTGATCCTCAAAAAAGGACCAAATCCTACAAGCGCTGTTGCTCAAACTACATTTAACTTTGTGTAAGAAGGCTGATTTGTGATCTCAAGTTACCGATTCTGTTTAGTAAAACGTAATTTCATGAATTGTTTTTATTTTATTTTAAGGATTGCAGTCATTTTAGTATGGGGTGTTCCAGCACCCCAGTGTAGGAATAACATGTGCGCCAAATAGTGTAGAATTCTAGGGTTAACAATAACACAAGTAGGTACATTGTTATCAGTTATATCATCATCATCATCATGTCAGCCTAGGGACGTCCACTGCTGGACATAGGCCTGCCTCTGCTGCGTCGTCCGGTCCAGTTATATGATTATTGATAATTTTCGTCGCTAATGACAAGATGCCACCATTAGAGTGACAGTTCTTAAATGAAATTAGCCACTAAACAGCCGATTTTCGGTAATTAATTTTGACAGTTCTTAAATCATATTACTCGACATATTTTTTGTTGTGCAAGACGCTAGTGGTGTTTAATATTTTTTTTCTCGTTAAATACATCTTAATTCAATTTAAAAATCGTTGTGCAAGTGGGCCTTAGTCTGTCTGTTGCAAGTAATTAGTTAATTTATTTGAATATTTAACTTTAATTATCAGATATAGCACATTCGTCCAACTAAGTATGGCACGTTGACAGCTATGTGTGCGTGACCTTTGGCGACTGGCACTGTACGGACACGCGCGTCTATGTGTGTGTAAAGTTGCCAGATTATGAATAATCGCCCAGTATTTTGCATATAGTTATGTAATATTCTTATATTCATTTGCGGTTTTGAAGAATTTACCATGGATTTAATTAATGCTTTTATAAATACATTTCTTAAATGTAGGTACCGAGTTAAGTTTTAACTACTTCGTAAATCTGTATATATAAAATCCTTGCGTTACTGACTAACAGACAAGCTACAGCCGAAACTACTCGGCGCATGAAGCTGAAATTTAGCATGTATGTTTCTTGGGAACCGTAGGGGTGCACTAAGACGGGATTTCTCGACATTCCCACGGGATCAGGCAAAACGAGAAATACGAAAATATGTGCGTGCGAAGCCGCTGGCGTCGATTAGTTGAGAAATAATTAGTATGTATGTACACACGGCACCAAGTCAAGCTAAACAGTTACTGTACGATTTTGATACTTATTCCCTACGCCATAAGTATGTATGTACACACGGCGCCAAGTCAAGCTAAACAGTTGCTGTACGATTTTTATACTTATTCCCTACGCCATAACTATGTATGTACACACGGCGCCAAGTCAAGCTAAACATTTGCTGTACGATTTTGATACTTATTCTTTACGCCATAAGAACGGTGCAAAGGTCAAAATTTATAAGCTTGACGAGTAGCAGGGTGTACACGAATATTTGGATCGTTTGGGGATCGAACACAAGACAATATTATGTAAGGTATATACTAATGGAAATTGAAATTCTATTACTATATTTATGAGAAAGAAGATATATCTACAATATACTTTTATAATACGGTAATGTATTTTTCATTAACATGACAATCATTATCACATAATCAATTGACAAGTGCATTTTCCCTAATTCAGGCAGAACGGCGTCGACAAAAACTGGCAACACTTACATATTTCTTGCACAAATACGAATTTTATCGAAATTAAAATAGGAAACAGTCAAATTATCAATAGTTACCTGTGAAAAGATATTCCATTTTCCTGTTTTTGTTTTTAGGAACAACTTTTACAGTGTTTAAGAACACAAGACGGCATTTTGAGAATTTAAAAGTTGACGTGATCGTGACGCGTGAACTGTACGGTGCTTCGTAGCGCACTGAGACGAGTTTGTATTCGCTTTTCAATTTTGTATTTGCTTTAGTGGCCGCACGCAACTGTGCCGCGCGTTACATCTGATACTTCTCACATCTGTGGGAAAATATTGAAAAATAAGTTCAATGTCCACACCTATCTTCCTTCGAACTTACTCAATTTAAATGAACATACCATCAAATGAAAGAGCTCTTTTCAGCGCGTGTTATAGGCCTATAACGAAACGCCTAGCTCAATGAGAACCAGATATATAGAAGCAGAAAGTCATTGACTACGGCTACGAAAACGTAAAAAATGTATGGGAGAAAACTGTTTTTGCATATAACTTGATGAATGTGCAAGTTAGGTAATTTCTTATGCTTGATGACAAATTTTATTATTATTATTATGATCATTTATTTCAGAATATATATTCCATATAAAATTGTTAGTTATACTTATAATTATGTTAGTAAACTTAATACCGAAAAACAATTATTTTGTATTAAAATGGGCACCCCCAGAACCATGTACATTGTTCCAGTGCCTCACAATAGGACAATCAATCCTTTCCAGAATGGAATTTAGAAGGCTATTGGAGCTGCCCCGCACACGCTGCATCAGGGAGGCCACTCTCTTCCTCACTATCACTCTAAAGCAGTCAGTGTTTGCCTCAACAAACATACCTGATGCACTACAAAAGCGCGGCAACCCCAACAACATTCTAAACCCATTATTGTATAGGACCCGTAGGGCATTGAAAGCTTTCTGCGTATAACGAACCCACAGGCTGCAGGTGTAAAATGTCTGGCAGTATGCCTTGAAAAGGGTAATTTTAACATTATTTGTGCACCTCGCAAACCTGCGCGCCAGCATATTGCATCTTACTGCCAATGCCCTACGTTTCCGCTCAATATCTAGGTCATCTGAGAGGTCTTCAGTAACCCAGTGCCCCAGGTACTTGTATTTGGTGACCCTACTTACCGGAGTACCTCCAAGTCTGACCGGTGGAACAGATTTGGGACTTTTATTACCCGCCTTGAAAACAAGTAGTTCACTCTTCTTGCAGTTATACCTGAGACCATGTGTCTCTGCGTACCTCTCACATATACCCAAGAGCATATTGAGAGCTTTAACAGAAGGGCTCAGCAGCGCCATATCATCGGCATAACTGATGTTGTTCAAGCATTTCCCATTAATGGAACAACCAACCCCGGCCCTGCTGAGCTCATCTATTAGTCTATTAACATACAGGTTGAAGAGTCGCGGTGAGGTCAGGCCACCCTGCCTCATCCCACACTCCAACCTATACTCTGTGGAACACGAGCCCGCCCAT
This sequence comes from Euclidia mi, assembly GCA_944739405.2. Classification (NCBI taxonomy): domain Eukaryota; kingdom Metazoa; phylum Arthropoda; class Insecta; order Lepidoptera; family Erebidae; genus Euclidia; species Euclidia mi. The sequence goes on from OX123183.2 coordinate 125,246,626, forward strand.
TTAACAATGTTGGTTTGGTTGCCATACCAATATCTTAAAATATTAACTATATCCCTGGGTGTGCTGGTTTCTCCCCGGAGCTTATCCCACAACACGTCATAGGATACCAGTTCAAATGCCTTCGACAGGTCCAAAAAACAGCCGTATATTGGCGTCTTCCTTGTAACATAGTACTGGATAGTATGCTTGAGTCGCAGTATCGCAGCTTCAGTTGATAGCCCAGCTCCAAACCCAAACTGGGCATCGTGCAGGTTTATATGATTATTTAGGTGACAATCAAGCAAACCATCCAGTACCTTGGCAATCACCGTAGCCAGTGAGATTGGTCTGTAGTTGTTACCGTCGGAGGCATCGCCCGTCCTGTTTTTAATAATAGGTATTACGATGGTCTTCATAAGCTCCTGGGGTAAGTATGAATGTCCTATACACAAATTAAATAGCATGACTAACACTCTTGGTAAATGAACACCCGCGAACTGCAAGTGCTCGATGCTGAGGTCATCATGCCCTGGAGACTTGACAAATATACGCAGCGAGAGCTTTCATTTAAAAAATTATGCGAATCAGTTGGGTAGAACGGGCTGGCCGACTCGTATTATAAAACACAAATTCTTTTAATATATAAAACTAGAGGACCCGTGCTGCTCCACAGCATATTTAATATTGTAAAAAAGCTCTTACATATAGGTATGATGAATTACCGTCACCAAGAATGGAAATCACTTGAAAATTGTTGATGGTAGAATTAATCAAATCTGAACCCGTTTCCACCCGTATATTTTTAGCAGTAGGAGGACCATCCGGTACCAAATTTCCAACTGGGCCGTCATTGACCAAGATTCTCTGTTCAAACTTTCTCTGAGCATTTTTCAATTTCCTTCCAAGAACCATAATTATAATTTGAAAACACAACTACTCACAAAAAATACGTTATTAAATCAGAAACTTAAGTAACTAACTTACGCTAACTTCACTTTTTTATTTCTGTCAATCTGTAAATTTTTTACTATTAAAATTAAAAATATACCTAGATAAACAACTTTTTTCATAAGTAAGAAAATAGGTTTTATTTCTGTTAGCTAAATATATTCTGTGAGAAGCACGATTTATTTTGTTTTGTGTATGGGTGTGATTAATCCATCATAATTTAGAAATGTAATGGTAACTTTGGTAGAAATGGTACTTTTGATATAGATGGTAGTTTTGGTAGGAATAGTACCTTTGGTAGCAATCGTAATTAACATTGCTACCAAAACTACCATGTATGCCAAATATACCATTTCTACCAAAACTACTATTCCTACCAAAATTACTATTCTTATTAAAACTACTATTTGTACCAAAACTACTATTCGTACTAACACAATCATATCTACCATGTTATCTAAACTACAATTTCTACCAAAACTGCCGTTCCTGTCAAAAGTACCTGTTTGAAATAGAATTAGTTTTTATTATAAGTCGAATCGATTATATCGATTTAGTAACGTTTAGTTTAGTCTATTGTAAATTTTGACTATGGTCACACTGAACTGTCATTCACTTCCTCTTGCCTTGAAAAATTAACAGGCCGTCTTGGTCTTGTCTCGCGAGATTTCTAATTGATATAAATTGATCGCCTTTTGAAAAGCACATAGTTAACCAGCTTCGCGAATTGAATTAACTTGTAAATACTTATAATTGCCGCTTTTGACTTCCGGCAAAGTTTGTGATAAATTTGCGAAAGTTGTTGAAGCCGGTAGTAACGTCCACGTGTCATCGTGTCTTGAAACATCGGCGTTTGCAGCCTGAGCTAAGTATTTAGATATAACATTCTCTATATTGGCCAATTTAGTCGTGTGCTAGTCTAACTTAGTTGCAGGACCGACCCAATCAAAATCTCAGGTAATTAATTGTATATTGTTTAATTCTTAGCGCCAAGAAACTTGGTCCATATGTTAGACCTTTGCCCTGGGCTAAGACTGGATGAATTAATCGCTTCCACTGAACTCTGTAAAACCTACCCAATTTTAGCCCGGACTCTAAACATAATTTTTGGTAGCAGAGCGTGGTTGTATCTTAGCCGTTGATTGTATCTGAACTCAGATTGGTGTTGTATGACCTATATATCTCATTTGTAATCAGTGTTATAGTGTTCTCAGGTCAGTATTGTCTAAAATACATTATATTTAATTGTATAAGTTGACCTAGATAATTTGAAACACATGTAACACATAACCTCAATCAGTAATTGTTTGATTTAAATTGTTGAAGTCTAGCATAGATTTGTTGCTGTTACTATTAATGAGTCACTTTGATTGGATACATATCAGTTATATGTATCAATTGATTTAGTTTATTGCATATATTGATATATTAAGTTTGAACCTTGCATTGTTAAACCTTGTTATAATATATAAATAATATTGTTAGGTAACACAAACTGGTGCCTACAGTTGTAATATATAACACATTTAGTCTGTCTGTTGCAAGTAATTAGTTAATTTATTTGAATATTTAACTTTAATTATCAGATATAGCACATTCGTCCAACTAAGTATGGCACGTTGACAGCTATGTGTGCGTGACCTTTGGCGACTGGCACTGTACGGACACGCGCGTCTATGTGTGTGTAAAGTTGCCAGATTATGAATAATCGCCCAGTATTTTGCATATAGTTATGTAATATTCTTATATTCATTTGCGGTTTTGAAGAATTTACCATGGATTTAATTAATGCTTTTATAAATACATTTCTTAAATGTAGGTACCGAGTTAAGTTTTAACTACTTCGTAAATCTGTATATATAAAATCCTTGCGTTACTGACTAACAGACAAGCTACAGCCGAAACTACTCGGCGCATGAAGCTGAAATTTAGCATGTATGTTTCTTGGGAACCGTAGGGGTGCACTAAGACGGGATTTCTCGACATTCCCACGGGATCAGGCAAAACGAGAAATACGAAAATATGTGCGTGCGAAGCCGCTGGCGTCGATTAGTTGAGAAATAATTAGTATGTATGTACACACGGCACCAAGTCAAGCTAAACAGTTACTGTACGATTTTGATACTTATTCCCTACGCCATAAGTATGTATGTACACACGGCGCCAAGTCAAGCTAAACAGTTGCTGTACGATTTTTATACTTATTCCCTACGCCATAACTATGTATGTACACACGGCGCCAAGTCAAGCTAAACATTTGCTGTACGATTTTGATACTTATTCTTTACGCCATAAGAACGGTGCAAAGGTCAAAGTTTATAAGCTTGACGAGTAGCAGGGTGTACACGAATATTTGGATCGTTTGGGGATCGAACACAAGACAATATTATGTAAGGTATATACTAATGGAAATTGAAATTCTATTACTATATTTATGAGAAAGAAGATATATCTACAATATACTTTTATAATACGGTAATGTATTTTTCATTAACATGACAATCATTATCACATAATCAATTGACAAGTGCATTTTCCCTAATTCAGGCAGAACGGCGTCGACAAAAACTGGCAACACTTACATATTTCTTGCACAAATACGAATTTTATCGAAATTAAAATAGGAAACAGTCAAATTATCAATAGTTACCTGTGAAAAGATATTCCATTTTCCTGTTTTTGTTTTTAGGAACAACTTTTACAGTGTTTAAGAACACAAGACGGCATTTTGAGAATTTAAAAGTTGACGTGATCGTGACGCGTGAACTGTACGGTGCTTCGTAGCGCACTGAGACGAGTTTGTATTCGCTTTTCAATTTTGTATTTGCTTTAGTGGCCGCACGCAACTGTGCCGCGCGTTACATCTGATACTTCTCACATCTGTGGGAAAATATTGAAAAATAAGTTCAATGTCCACACCTATCTTCCTTCGAACTTACTCAATTTAAATGAACATACCATCAAATGAAAGAGCTCTTTTCAGCGCGTGTTATAGGCCTATAACGAAACGCCTAGCTCAATGAGAACCAGATATATAGAAGCAGAAAGTCATTGACTACGGCTACGAAAACGTAAAAAATGTATGGGAGAAAACTGTTTTTGCATATAACTTGATGAATGTGCAAGTTAGGTAATTTCTTATGCTTGATGACAAATTTTATTATTATTTTTATGATCATTTATTTCAGAATATATATTCCATATAAAATTGTTAGTTATACTTATAATTATGTTAGTAAACTTAATACCTAAAAACAATTATTTTGTATTAAAATGGGCACCCCCAGAACCATGTACATTGTTCCAGTGCCTCACAATAGGACAATCAATCCTTTCCAGAATGGAATTTAGAAGGCTATTGGAGCTGCCCCGCACACGCTGCATCAGGGAGGCCACTCTCTTCCTCACTATCACTCTAAAGCAGTCAGTGTTTGCCTCAACAAACATACCTGATGCACTACAAAAGCGCGGCAACCCCAACAACATTCTAAACCCATTATTGTATAGGACCCGTAGGGCATTGAAAGCTTTCTGCGTATAACGAACCCACAGGCTGCAGGTGTAAAATGTCTGGCAGTATGCCTTGAAAAGGGTAATTTTAACATTATTTGTGCACCTCGCAAACCTGCGCGCCAGCATATTGCATCTTACTGCCAATGCCCTACGTTTCCGCTCAATATCTAGGTCATCTGAGAGGTCTTCAGTAACCCAGTGCCCCAGGTACTTGTATTTGGTGACCCTACTTACCGGAGTACCTCCAAGTCTGACCGGTGGAACAGATTTGGGACTTTTATTACCCGCCTTGAAAACAAGTAGTTCACTCTTCTTGCAGTTATACCTGAGACCATGTGTCTCTGCGTACCTCTCACATATACCCAAGAGCATATTGAGAGCTTTAACAGAAGGGCTCAGCAGCGCCATATCATCGGCATAACTGATGTTGTTCAAGCATTTCCCATTAATGGAACAACCAACCCCGGCCCTGCTGAGCTCATCTATTAGTCTATTAACATACAGGTTGAAGAGTCGCGGTGAGGTCAGGCCACCCTGCCTCATCCCACACTCCAACCTATACTCTGTGGAACACGAGCCCGCCCATTTAACAATGTTGGTTTGGTTGCCATACCAATATCTTAAAATATTAACTATATCCCTGGGTGTGCTGGTTTCTCCCCGGAGCTTATCCCACAACACGTCATAGGATACCAGTTCAAATGCCTTCGACAGGTCCAAAAAACAGCCGTATATTGGCGTCTTCCTTGTAACATAGTACTGGATAGTATGCTTGAGTCGCAGTATCGCAGCTTCAGTTGATAGCCCAGCTCCAAACCCAAACTGGGCATCGTGCAGGTTTATATGATTATTTAGGTGACAATCAAGCAAACCATCCAGTACCTTGGCAATCACCGTAGCCAGTGAGATTGGTCTGTAGTTGTTACCGTCGGAGGCATCGCCCGTCCTGTTTTTAATAATAGGTATTACGATGGTCTTCATAAGCTCCTGGGGTAAGTATGAATGTCCTATACACAAATTAAATAGCATGACTAACACTCTTGGTAAATGAACACCCGCGAACTGCAAGTGCTCGATGCTGAGGTCATCATGCCCTGGAGACTTGACAAATATACGCAGCGAGAGCTTTCATTTAAAAAATTATGCGAATCAGTTGGGTAGAACGGGCTGGCCGACTCGTATTATAAAACACAAATTCTTTTAATATATAAAACTAGAGGACCCGTGCTGCTCCACAGCATATTTAATATTGTAAAAAAGCTCTTACATATAGGTATGATGAATTACCGTCACCAAGAATGGAAATCACTTGAAAATTGTTGATGGTAGAATTAATCAAATCTGAACCCGTTTCCACCCGTATATTTTTAGCAGTAGGAGGACCATCCGGTACCAAATTTCCAACTGGGCCGTCATTGACCAAGATTCTCTGTTCAAACTTTCTCTGAGCATTTTTCAATTTCCTTCCAAGAACCATAATTATAATTTGAAAACACAACTACTCACAAAAAATACGTTATTAAATCAGAAACTTAAGTAACTAACTTACGCTAACTTCACTTTTTTATTTCTGTCAATCTGTAAATTTTTTACTATTAAAATTAAAAATATACCTAGATAAACAACTTTTTTCATAAGTAAGAAAATAGGTTTTATTTCTGTTAGCTAAATATATTCTGTGAGAAGCACGATTTATTTTGTTTTGTGTATGGGTGTGATTAATCCATCATAATTTAGAAATGTAATGGTAACTTTGGTAGAAATGGTACTTTTGATATAGATGGTAGTTTTGGTAGGAATAGTACCTTTGGTAGCAATCGTAATTAACATTGCTACCAAAACTACCATGTAAGCCAAATATACCATTTCTACCAAAACTACTATTCCTACCAAAATTACTATTCTTATTAAAACTACTATTTGTACCAAAACTACTATTCGTACTAACACAATCATATCTACCATGTTATCTAAACTACAATTTCTACCAAAACTGCCGTTCCTGTCAAAAGTACCTGTTTGAAATAGAATTAGTTTTTATTATAAGTCGAATCGATTATATCGATTTAGTAACGTTTAGTTTAGTCTATTGTAAATTTTGACTATGGTCACACTGAACTGTCATTCACTTCCTCTTGCCTTGAAAAATTAACAGGCCGTCTTGGTCTTGTCTCGCGAGATTTCTAATTGATATAAATTGATCGCCTTTTGAAAAGCACATAGTTAACCAGCTTCGCGAATTGAATTAACTTGTAAATACTTATAATTGCCGCTTTTGACTTCCGGCAAAGTTTGTGATAAATTTGCGAAAGTTGTTGAAGCCGGTAGTAACGTCCACGTGTCATCGTGTCTTGAAACATCGGCGTTTGCAGCCTGAGCTAAGTATTTAGATATAACATTCTCTATATTGGCCAATTTAGTCGTGTGCTAGTCTAACTTAGTTGCAGGACCGACCCAATCAAAATCTCAGGTAATTAATTGTATATTGTTTAATTCTTAGCGCCAAGAAACTTGGTCCATATGTTAGACCTTTGCCCTGGGCTAAGACTGGATGAATTAATCGCTTCCACTGAACTCTGTAAAACCTACCCAATTTTAGCCCGGACTCTAAACATAATTTTTGGTAGCAGAGCGTGGTTGTATCTTAGCCGTTGATTGTATCTGAACTCAGATTGGTGTTGTATGACCTATATATCTCATTTGTAATCAGTGTTATAGTGTTCTCAGGTCAGTATTGTCTAAAATACATTATATTTAATTGTATAAGTTGACCTAGATAATTTGAAACACATGTAACACATAACCTCAATCAGTAATTGTTTGATTTAAATTGTTGAAGTCTAGCATAGATTTGTTGCTGTTACTATTAATGAGTCACTTTGATTGGATACATATCAGTTATATGTATCAATTGATTTAGTTTATTGCATATATTGATATATTAAGTTTGAACCTTGCATTGTTAAACCTTGTTATAATATATAAATAATATTGTTAGGTAACACAAACTGGTGCCTACAGTTGTAATATATAACACATTTAGTCTGTCTGTTGCAAGTAATTAGTTAATTTATTTGAATATTTAACTTTAATTAACTTAATGGAAGGAAAGAGGAACCCACCACGCACCCTCGAATTGACCACACCAGGGATATAGGAATGGTATGGGTTCCAGGAAGAACTTCCTGTAACCCATACCATTCCTATATCCCTTATCCTTTTAGAGGAGTTCGATATTGTCAACCTTTTCTATTGCAATAGTTGGGGTGGTCAATTCGAGGGTGCGTGGTGGGTTCCTCTTTCCTTCCATTAGGTTACAATGGAGTTCCGCCAAGTAACGCCTGATTCAATCAACTATTTAATTAACTTATTTGAAGTTTCAACTTTTGATAACTTTGACTTTGTTTTGTGTCAATATATATTGAAACTATTAATTTTGTTGGACTGTAGATACCTGTCACTTGCCTGCACTTGCAGTAAACAGGCTTATAGTTTGTTGGTTTCAAAGAATTAAGAAAAATTAAGTTTTGATTGTTAATTTTATTTAACGCTTGTCCGGGCTCTTTTGAATTTTGATTATGTCAGCTATCAAGGACTTGCGTGCGGCTTCTGGTGCTATTGCATCAGATTTGCGCTGGTTTGCCCCGGCCAGTGCCTTGGTGAACCGGCCTGATCGCCAGCAGGCCTTACTACAAAGGTACGAGCGGATCGATGATCGCCTGGCAAGTGTGGAACAGCAATTCCACACTTTCAGCACTTGCTGTCTCGAAGTGTCAGTTAATGACTTCACCGCTGACCAGCGAAATAAGGTCAGCGAAGACTATGCCCCGGTCTTAGACCTGTATGATGCTGTCTCCAATAGTGCGAGACAACTAGTTGCCGATAGGGAAGGGCAACCCGGCCTGAAGCAGGAGCTTCCTAGGTCAGCACCGGGGCTGGTGAGTAGGCTCCCTACTTTGGACCTCCCCCATTTTGATGGCTGCCTAGGAAGCTACCTGGGCTTTGTCAATTTGTTTGACAGCCTGGTCAATGACAGGGCCGACCTTCGGCCGGCACAAAAGTTGGCATATTTGATGTCGGTTCTTGACGGAGAGGCCAAGGGCCTCATCCAGCATCTGCCCGTGTCTGACGAGGCGTACCAGACGGCTCGGGACTTAATTACCCGTAGGTACCATAATAAGCGTGGCCTCGCCGACACGCACATCGAGCAGATTTTGGGTTTGCCGACGCTCATCCGGGTCTCTGGGTTGCGCACCCAACTTTTGAACCCGCTTTTGGTGGCCATCAACGCACTTAAGTGCCTTGACCTGCCCGTAGACCAATGGTCCTATCTATTGGTGCACATTGTGCTGAAAAAGCTGCCTGCCGGCCTGAGGTCGCGTTTTGAACAGCGCTTTGGTGGCGATAGCGTGACCAATCTGCCCCACTTTGCTGACCTGGAGAGGTTCCTGGAGGATGAGTGCCGGGTCTTGGACAACTCAGGTGGTGACACGCCGGCTAAGACGCAGCCGCCCAAGGTCAAGGAGCAGGCTCGCGTTCACACCCGAGCCATTGTTGACCGGCGCCCTCCTCGCTTTGCCGTCACGCAGAGCCCAGCGGAGTGCTCGTACTGCAAGGTCACGGGACACAGAACGGCCAGTTGTAGGGCATTCTTGGACCTACATGTCGCCTCTCGTAGGCGCATCGCGAATGCCCGCCGCCTTTGCTTCTCTTGCTTGGGGTCCCACTACCAGCGAGACTGCCCAAATACTCGCCCCTGTCCTCACTGTGGAGGACAGCATTTGGACATTCTCTGTATGAATGCCAGAGAGGTTGGCCGCTTGTCCAACCAGCCGACGCCGCGCACGGGCGGGTGTTTTGAAGGTGGCAGCCGAGGCTCACCGGCGCGCAGCCGAGAGTCGCCTCGCTTAATTGATCGCCGCTCACCCCGCTTGGAGAACCGTAGCGTGCGCACGCCTCCTCTCTCTCGCGCACCTGAATGTGCGACCGCGCAACGCCACCAGCACCATGACTGCTGCCCCAGGTATTCCCCTCCTTTGGCGGAGCGTCCCCGCCTTGACTCGCGCCCACCTCGTTTTGGGCGGGTGCGTCATTATGACCTCCCACAGATGGCGCGCGGATCAAGTCATCGCGCTTTTGAGGACTTCAAGCCGCACCCTCATTTCGACTTGCCTGGTCCTGGCCAACGGTCGCCGCCCAGGCAACAATAGGTCATTGACCCCTGCCCTATAACGCCAACCTCCCCCATTGAGACCGTTATCCTACCAACGGTTGCTGTTAGGGTCTGGAGACCCACGGGGACCTCTGTTGTTGTCCGTGCTATATTGGACACAGGTTCACAAGGTTGCATTGTTTCAACTTATTTGGTAGGGCAGGTTAAATTAAATATGGGTTCTTTTCCAAATTGTATACGGGGCATAGGGGACGTAGCCTCTAATGTTGAAGGGCAAGTTAAGGTTTTGTTTGGCCCTGTTGAATCTTCACACCCGAGGATTAAAACCTCGGCTATTGTGTTGAAGAATATTTTGGGTATGCACCCACAGAAGCAGCTACCTGCTGCTGTGGTAAATTTGACATCGGGATTGGAACTGGCAGACCCCAAATTTGACACACCGGGACAAATCGATTTGTTGATTGGCTCTGATGTCCTCGGTGGAATTTTGATTGGTGGGAAACGGGTCTTGGTGCCAAATGGTTTGACTGCCATGCCGACCATATTTGGATCTGCTTTGATGGGACCTGTACCTTGGGACCCCCCTCCACCTGAACTTGATAATTTGTTGGCTGTAGGCTCTGCTCTCTCTGATGCAGTTCAGAGGTTTTGGGAGGTAGAGGAGCCCCCTCAAGTTGCCCGTTTGAGTCAAGAACATGAGGAGTGCGAGCTGTTCTTCCAGAACAACACTGGTCGACTCCGTTCTGGTCGGATTATTACGAGGCTACCCTTTCAGTCTGTTCGGCCTCCGCTTGGTGAGTCACGACCTTTAGCCGAAAAGAGATTGTTGGCTATGGAGCGTCGCATGGGTCGGGATCCGGAGCTCAGACAGAAGTACATCGAGTTCATGAGAGAATATGAACAATTGGGACACATGTCTGTGTCAAATTTGGATTGGCGTTCGGTGGAGCACTACTTTCTCCCGCATCATGCGGTATTGAAGCCATCGACTGGCAAGCTGCGCACAGTATTTGATGGTTCTGCGCAAACTTATACGGGCGTATCCTTGAACCAGTGCTTGCATTCTGGTCCCAAGTTGGTCAGGGACCTTTGTGACGTCATCACCAGCTTCCGACGACATCAGGTTGTCTTTGTCTTTGCCGATATAAAAATGATGTTCAGGCAGACGATTATCCACCCTGATGACCGTCGCTTCCAGCTGATCCTTTGGAGAGAGAATCCTCGTGATCCCATGGTCGTCTACGAGCTCAATACCAATACGTACGGGTTAAGGTCAAGCCCCTACTTGGCAATACGTTCTCTATGGGAGCTCGCAGACCGCGAAGGCTTACGTTTCCCACGAGCCTCCGCCATCTTGAAAAGCGATATTTACGTGGATGACATTTGTTCTGGCGCCTCCACAGCGGACGAGGCGATCCTACTGCGGGACGAATTGATAGGTCTTTTGGCCTCCGCTGGTTATGAGTTGCGCAAATGAATTTCCAACTCACCAGCGCTTTTGGAAGGCTTGCCAGAGGATCATCAGCAAGATCCACATCTATTTGAGATTGTTGACAACCCCGCCATGATGGCTGTTCTCGGCGTTCAGTACAGACCAGTCCAAGACATCTTTACGTATAACGTAGACCTGAAATTGCCTTGTTCTTGGACTAAACGTCTCGTATTGTCTACTGTCGCCAGAACCTTTGATCCAAACGGTTGGATTTGTCCTATCATATTTTGGGCAAAATGCTTCTTGCAGAAGCTTCGGACAGCAGGATTGACTTGGGACGAACCTCTACACGGCACTCTTGTTGAGGAATGGACCTCTTTTGTATCCTCACTTCCTGCCGTCAACGAGATCTCCTTGCCTCGTCCCATCCTTCCTCCCGGGAAGTACAAGGCCACCCTTCACGGGTTTTGTGATGCCTCGGAACGTGGTCACGCGGCCGTGGTGTACTTGCGCACAGTCAGTGCCTCAGGTCAGGTGAGAGTTTCCCTGATCATGGCAAAGAGTAAGGTGGCACCCCTTCGGACATCTCTGACCATCCCGAAATTGGAGCTCTCGAGAGCAGCCCTACTTGTACGCTTATTGAACCACGTGTCTAGTACTTTGGGTAAAAGCATTTGTATTAATGGGACCTACGCCTGGACAGACAGCCAAATTGTTCTCTGTTGGTTGAAGGCTTCTGTCCACACCTTGGAGGTATTTGTCGCTAATCGCGTTTCCCAAATCCAAGAATCCGAAGTCAAGCTTGTTTGGAGACACGTGCCAGGTGAGCTCAACCCCGCTGATTGTGCCGGATGCGCGGATGCCTGACGCCTAGTTTGATAGGTCATTCGCTGTAGTGGGGTCCGGAATGGTTGAGTCGACCAGAAATTGATTGGCCTCGAACGCCAGTTCTGAACACTTCTAATTTGCCGGGTCTGCGAACACTCGCTCTTGAGAAGGTAGAATGCGCCTTCGATCCCGATTTCTTGTTGAATCGCTACAGCTCCCTCGACAAGTTGTTAGGTGTTACTGCTTGGATAAAGCGTTTTGTTTTGATTTTAGGCACCCACAACAGAAACATCTGACACCGTTTCTCTCGCCACAGGAACGACAGGAGTCCCTCACTTTTTGGGTTCGTTCTGTGCAGTTGGCGCATTTTGAGAAGGAGATTGCTATCCTTAAGTCAGGGAGATCGAAATTATCAGTAGCTGTATCCAAATTGAACCCCTTCTTGGACGAAACGGGTCTCTTGCGCGTTGGAGGGCGTCTTAACAACGCCAACCTCCCTTACGGGGCACGTCACCCCCTTTTGTTACCCAAGGACGGTCACTTGGTACGCTTCTTGGTAACTGACCGTCACCTTAAAAATTCGCATGCTGGTTGTAATGCGCTCTTGGCCATTTTGCAACGCGAGTTTTGGATATTGTCTGCCCGAAGAATTATCCGGAGTGTAGTCTTTCGCTGCATCCCTTGCTATAAGCTCAAGGCTTCTACCATGCAGCCCTTGATGGGAGACTTACCGGCAGATCGCGTAACTGAGAGCAGTACGTTTGACGGTGTTGGCACGGACTTCGCTGGTCCCTTTTTGGTGAAAATGTCGACACTTCGAAACAGCAAGACTGTTAAGGCCTACTTGTGCGTTTTTGTTTGCCTCTCCACAAAGGCCGTTCATTTGGAACTGGTCTCCTCGCTTACGACCGAGGCGTTTGTAGCCACATTTGACAGATTTGTATCCCGCAGAGGGCTGCCTTCCTTGATCCGTTCTGACTGTGGCCCTAACTTCAAGGGCACCTATAATTATTTGAATGATGTTGTTAATTTCCTTGAAACCAACAAGGCTGATATAGGTGATAGGCTTGCCCGACGTGGGATAAATTGGTTGTTTTCCCCACCAAATTGTCCACACTGGGGTGGTATTTTTGAGGCCGCTGTAAAATCGGCCAAAACACACTTGCGCAGGACAATCGGTGAATCTGTCCTTACATTTGAGGAACTCGCAACTGTGTTTTGTAAGATTGAGGCCGTTTTGAACTCTCGGCCATTGTGCCCGATCTCCTCAGATCCGAATGATTTGGAGGCCCTTACGCCAGGACATTTTTTGATTGGTCGCCCACTTGTCGCCTTGCCTGAGTACCCCTACATTGATACGAGACCTGGTCGTCTCTCGCGTTTTGTATTGGTACGCCAGATTACTCAGAGCTTTTGGAAACGCTGGAATTTGGAATATTTGCACATACTCCAGCAACGCGTGAAGTGGACCGACAAGACCGATCCACCCAAGATTGGTGACCTCGTTTTGATCAAGGAGGCTAACCTTCCGCCACTCAGATGGCGCAGGGGACGCATCCTTCGTTTGGTAACTGGGACTGATGGAGTTCCCCGATTTGCTGAGGTCTTGGTGGACGGTTCGATTCTGAGGAGAGCGGTTGCAACATTGTCACGTCTACCAACCGATTAGCGGACCGGTAGGCCGGTCCGGGGCGGGTGGATGTTTGAAATAGAATAAGTTTTTATTATAAGTCGAATCGATTACATCGATTTAGTAACGTTTAGTTTAGTCTATTGTAAATTTTGACTATGGTCACACTGAACTGTCATTCACTTCCTCTTGCCTTGAAAAATTAACAGGCCGTCTTGGTCTTGTCTCGCGAGATTTCTAATTGATATAAATTGATCGCCTTTTGAAAAGCACATAGTTAACCAGCTTCGCGAATTGAATTAACTTGTAAATACTTATAATTGCCGCTTTTGACTTCCGGCAAAGTTTGTGATAAATTTGCGAAAGTTGTTGAAGCCGGTAGCAACGTCCACGTGTCATCGTGTCTTGAAACATCGGCGTTTGCAGCCTGAGCTAAGTATTTAGATATAACATTCACTATATTGGCCAATTTAGTCGTGTGCTAGTCTAACTTAGTTGCAGGACCGACCCAATCAAAATCTCAGGTAATTAATTGTACATTGTTTAATTCTTAGCGCCAAGAAACTTGGTCAATATGTTAGACCTTTGCCCTGGGCTAAGATTGGATGAATTAAGCGCTTCCACTGAACTCTGTAAAACCTACCCAATTTTAGCCCGGACTCTAAACAGTACCTTTTCTCTCAAAACTACTATTCTTACCAAAGCTACAATTTCTACCATAACTACCACTAGTATAAATGCCGGCAAACCTCTTGAACACTACCATAGAGCATACAGCATCCTAACATAAAACGTAATTTATCCGTCTGTAAATCCGTCCGAAAAATCCTCGGGTATACTGACGTCGTTCCCGCGACACCGTCATGAGGCTCGATAGAGGAACACCGCGGTGTTTTAGTGGGTATGGCCCCCAAACATCTAGGGGGGAGAGCCAAGCCACACACCCCCCCTCCACCTGCCCCAAACTCGGTACAGAGTTGGCGGGGGGGTCCCTTTGAGGGACAGTCCGTAACTGGATTTCATCACGATACAAAAAAAAGGGGGAAAATTTCTCAACATCAGAGATCAGTTCACCCAAAATTAAGGGTTAACTGGTAACATTCGGGGAATCAGATCAGCGATAATTCACTATAGTGATAATTTTACCAACATCGGGTATAATTTTACACACCACCACACACCGTATGAAAGTAAGGCAAGGTCACCTTAAGGAGGCATAACGGATTTTCCTGGCAGTTGCCGCAAGGAACTTATTAGATGCCATAAAATATTTTTGAATTTAGAACCGTCCATGTAGAGAGAAAGCAATGGAATCTTAAGAAATTTATAGGGAAATATTGAAAAATAACTTAAATGTCCACACCTATCTTCCTTCAAACCTACCCAATTTAAATGAGCATACCATTAAATGAAAGAGCTCTTTTCAGCGCGTGTTATAGGCCTATAACAAAACGCCAACCCCAATGAGAACCAGATATATAGAAGCACAAAGTCATTGACTACGGCTACAAAAACGTAAAAAATGTATGGAAGAAAACTGTTTTTGCATATAACTTCATGAATGTGCAAGTTAGGTAATTTCTAATGCTTGATGACAAATCTATGCAGCGAGAGCTTTCATTTAAAAAAAAGTCATGCGAATCGGTTGGGTAGAATGCGCTGGCCGACTCGTATTATAAAACACAAATTCTTTTAGTATATGGATTGTCAATTATATTACAAGTGGTAGTTATGGTAGAAATTGTAGCTTTGGTAAGAATAGTAGTTTTGAGAGAAAAGTTACTTTTGACAGCACCGGCGGATTTGGTAGAAATGGTAGATTTGAAAAGATGGTAGACATAATAGTGTTAGCACGAATAATAGTACTTTGGTACAAATAATAGTTTTGATAGGAACAGTATTTTTGGTAGGAATAGTAGTTTTGGTAGAAATGGTATTTTTGCCATATATGGTAGTTTTGGTGACAATGTTGCTTAGGATTGCTACCAAAACTACCATCTCCATCAAAAGTACAATATCTACCAAAGTTACCATTACATTTCTAAATTATGATATTAGAGCTTTTTTTATAATATTAATTATAATATTATTATAATATTAATTTATAATACAATATGCTGTGGAGCAGCACGGGTCCTCTAGTTTTTTTATTATTTAACATGAGATCTCTTGTTAAAACGTGATAAAAAAGGACTTACAATATAATGTTTTATTACATTTTATAAAACATTACATTGTAAGTCCTTTTTTCCTAAATAAATTTATAATGTACAGTTGTTTCATTTTTATTAGGTACTATGCAAAACTATCAGCGGTCAATTTTGACCCCCTATACCACTTACGTTGCCTTTTTTAGCGATAAATAAATAGCAGCTAAGGGATATTGTAATGTATTGACTTCTCATATCCTTCTCACATATTTTTATTTTATTTTATGTATATACATACATAGAATCACGCCTGTTTCCCCGAAGGGGTAGGCAGAGGCATATTAAACGCCCACTTTTCGCCAGTGTTTTGATCCCACGTAACAGGTGGCGAGCCTATTGCCGCTTATCGGGATATTTTGTTTGCCAGAGCCTCGTCCGTTGTTCGGCAGGTGCACCACTTGCAGGTGAGGTTGGCTTGGGACCCTTAGTTCTTGGTGGGAACCCTATGCACCCACTTAACTTTAGTAACTTTTATATATATATTTTTAATAATAAGCAATTTTGTCTGGACTTTAAAAGTCGCTATGACTTCTGAGTTTGTAGGGGTATTGAAGATGTGTGAGGTATGTGTGCAGAGATAAAAGAAAGATACGAACAGAAGAAATATATACCTTTACTGTGGTACCACATTTAAATATACTTATAAATAAACAACTTATCTACGACCTAACTGTAGGGAAGCTTGGAGACGACTGCTGCGCCGCACTTACACAATAGCGTGCCTTGTATATATTTTGTAGCGTCAGCAGCCGCTACAATACTCCCCCCTTTATTAAAAAAAAAAAGGAATTTAAATATTAAAAAATCTAATAAACGCTGAAACAAATATAACAAACAATCTACATACATAAAATAATACAAGTTAGTACCAGGTGCTAGCGCTCGAATTGCGTCATATCACTCATCATAACATTAATAACTGTAGGTACGCATCAAGTTACCGGAGCGCTAGTCCCGAGAATGCAAACTAAGCAAAACACTGTAGTGTAGCGATTCAATATGTGGCGATTTATAACTTTAAACTATGTTAATCTATTTTCAGAACGTATGATTTACTTTAATTTAGAACACGATAAACGATAATTACACAAATTCCGTTATCTTCGTTTGCTCTTCGTAAGCCGCTTGTACAGAGAGCTGGTCGTACGAAGAAGCAAATAGGTTTCATCCATGCTGCCAGCGATCTTCACCATGCTGCCTGGGCCGTGATGAGAGATGACAGGGTGCGCTACCCAACACTGAGCGGTATCCATCCTCGCTTCCAAGTGTGATCAGCCGCATCGACGCGTGCACTGTCCCGTAGAGCCCGTAGAGTGCCATCGCCGGTCCCATGTCGTTCCTCGTGCTCGGAGTATGCTGCGTATTGTCCGTCTCCGCTGCCTCGCCACCAAGGTCAACACGCTTTACGCTGCCCGACGTACGCACTGTCCTTCAGAGTGCCGCCGCCGTCGTGTGCCGCTCCGGTATTCTCCTGCTGCCCCTATTGCCGTAGTCGCTGTTGTCGGCAGATCGTCCTGTTCCATGCTTCAAAAGTTCCACGTGTCCTGACTCTGGTGTTCTCCGCAGTTAGGTCTTGAGCCCTTTTGGTCGTAGGAAAAGGGCGAGTCGTCTCCCATGAGTCCAGGATGTCTTCGTGTCCAGGTTGCTTGGCTCCTCGCTGTTGCCACGCTGCACATGCGCTTGTTTGATTCCGCTGACCAAGTGCACGTGCGTTGATGCCGCGTTGCCGAAGCTGAGCCGAAGGTTGCGTGTTCTATGTCAGGGGTCACCAATGTAGGGGTATTGAAGATGTGTGAGGTATGTGTGCAGAGATAAAAGAAAGATACGAACAGAAGAAATATATACCTTTACTGTGGTACCACATTTAAATATACTTATAAATAAACTACTTATCTACGACCTAACTGTAGGGAAGCTTGGAGACGACTGCTGCGCCGCACTTACACAATAGCGTGCCTTGTATATATTTTGTAGCGTCAGCAGCCGCTACAAGTTTGTTGCCGATGTTTCTTCTCTGGGCAGTCACGTAGGAAACAGAGGTCTGATCTAGCTTAATTTAAAAAGAAATATGACTTTGTTTAAGTATTCGTAATGAACCTATGAATAAAGAAATGATTTTACTTTGAATTTGACTACCCTATTATACATTCAATGTGAAAAAATAACCAGAAGTAGGAATTTAAGGGGATTTCCAGACGTATTTTGTTGTATCATTCAAACGCGGACAGACTACTAACTCCTGCGCAACTGTTTATGCGGGACGCGGCGCGTACATCACCCTACAAAGTTAGCATATAGGTAATGCCATCGTTAATTAGTCTGCTATTAGCAGCATAAAAATATATCATAGCGTGTACCGGTGTACCACGACAATGTACTCTTAGAGCTAATATGCACAAGTGTAACTCCCGATACACTTGTGCATATTAGCTCTGTCCGTGTGTAAACAACCTACACGGTATACAGAGTGTCACTCATATAACGTTCAAATGTACAGTAGTATGTATCAGTTTGGTAGGTACTAGGTACTGAAGTTATTGGACATTATAACACGTATGGAGTTACCATACGTGTTGAGGTTGGCAGCGGCTTGGCCGTGTCTCGGAACTCTCGGACATGGCCAAAGTCTATCAGGTGCGCCGTCAGATCGTCATCAACTATAAATAAAGCCGAGCGTCTGGCGTATGACGTGTGACTCAGCTATAGCTTTCGAATTCGAATCCACCGTGACATCATTCGCATCAAAACACCGATTCATGTAGACACTGACATGACACGCAGCCCGAGAAACCATACAACGCATGACTGGCGATTTTTGTTCAGTCGGACAATGCCATGACTTTCCACGATAAAGTTATCAACACCGCTCATATTATTGACCCATCCCCAACAATGTAACAACATCCAGCCCACAGTCAACCACAGCTAAAAAGGTTACAAAATATTCAGACATAATGAAGCATTGAAATGAAAGCTTCTGCAGTTCATACTGGCTCCGACCTGGCCAAGTCACGCTACGAACGCTACCTTGCTTGCTTTTAAATTGATCAGTTCAACCCTTCAGAGCTTTAATGAACTTTATGGGTGTAACTTAATGGGTGTAAATAAACCCTATTTTAAAATTATGAAATTATTAATGGATTGTAAGAAATTGTAAATAACTTACTTTAAACACATAATTTAGACCTTTGTTAATAACTATATGTACCTAGTTGTTTGAATATATTTTTAATAAAAATTTAATAAAATTAATTTTGAAAATATGACTTAAACAGCTGACTATAATATAAGAAGGTACTATAATATTTCCTTTATATACATATAAAAAATAAATCCCAATACAAATCAAATGTTTTAGTGTCTGTTTAGTACGGTATGTTGACCTTAATCTGGATTACTTTACTAAATTATATACCTATTAAAAATTGTATAGAAAGTTCCACCCAAATGAGATGATAAAATCCTTAAAAAATGTAGTAACTTTAGTTTCTCAGTCATTATCAAATATTGTTTTAAACCTTTACATGAAAAATGAACACACATAACTATACATATAAAATATTATGAGATCGTTAGTCACAATAATGACATATAAATAAATGTCGTCTTTCAATAAGTCCTCTTCGTCAGATGCAAGTACTAGCTTTAGTTTCAAATTCCCCAGACAACACATGATCTCCCCCCCGTGGCATCTCCACCTTGTCGTGGTAAGGGGGGCTCAGTAACCGTGGGTTTGAGGTACAACACCCACGGTGAAGCTAAGCGGGATCCCGGGAGAGGACGCTCCACGTGGGCTTGCGTGAGGCCTGCGTAGGATGCGTCCCAAGGTGCGGGTGCGGGGGACAGTTCTGTCTGTCCCTCGCAGTCGGGTGCGGTCGCGGGAGGAGAGGCGTGTCGGTGTTGCGTTGCCGCACGCCCTATCTCCCGCGACCAAATGGGGGCGCACCATCGTTGCGTCGCGGTGGGCCGCAGAGGAAGAGGAGATGCGGTGTTGCGTTGCCATCCTTCCCTATCCTCTGCGGCCGCTGGGTGTTTTGGCGGCGGAACCCAACACCTTCATCCACCGCCAAAGTGGTTTCGTTCGGGGCCCGCCTGACCATCTGGCGGGCCAATACCCGTCGGGGGGTAGCGAGGAATGCTTCGGTGAAACCCTACCCTCCGGCACATGGGTACATGAGGAGCATGGGTTGGGGGTTTTTAGTTAGTAAGAGTCTGACAGTCCCCTTCGCCCTTCGTCCCCAGGGCGGAGGGACTCCATGAGGATTTTCCAACACGACAGCAAAAAAAAAAGACAACACATGATCGAAAAATAAAACGACATTAATGTAATTATTCTGTATTTTGCATGCTAAATTCAATTAAATACACAAAAAGAGAAACAATTACTGTATTAATCAGTAGTGCACTATGACTATTATTAGCCTTTAAGGGTTAATATTAATGTACACAATGGCTTATTTTTAGGGTTCCGTAGCTGAATGGCAAAAATGGAACCGTTAGTCGTAGTGTAGGTCGCGCGTGGAGTGCGTAGTATGAAACGCGCTTTTGTATCCTTGTTGTTGTGAGTAGCGCCATGGGAGTACGCGAACTATTGAGCATAGAAGTGAATCGTTCCTGTGCGCTAGTTCTGGCTACACTACGGCCCGAGCCCGAATCAGCAAGCAACCTCATGCGCGGGTGGCGAGGTTTACAAACCAGAGGGCCTACACGAGTGGCATTCGCTTCTCATTTCAAAGCTTTAGCAAATATCGCTATCGCCAGTTGAATGGCACTTGTCTACAGGGCCAGCTTGATCTTGTTGCACAAGATAACATCACAATTAAGTGATAACTAGTTGTAGCATGGAGGTGGACACCACTCTGTTCACCTAATAACGTCGCGAGATACCTTCTAGTTAGTCCTGCTTCTGCTTCGACCAGTAATATAATGATTCACTTAATTTAAACCGAAATTAAGTGATACAAAGATGAACATCCTGTAGAGCATTTAAAGTGGATCATGTTCAAGTTCGCTAGGAAGTGCATCTTGCAACAAATTCAACAAGTGGTGTTTTCCGTGCCAATATTTGGGCAGTTGTGTTGACGGAGCGCGGAGCGCTGAATTACGTGTAGGAACGGTATTGGCTCACGACGAGAGGCTGCTGGGGTATAAAGCCGCAGCCAGCAGCACCACAGTCACAGCTACTTGAAGCTTGAACACCCTCAACTCCTCCACAAACACTCTCTCGACATGAAGAGCATCGCCTTCCTACTTCTTGTTGTTGTAAGTACGCCGCGTTCTTACTTATTTAAACACTCCAACTATTATTTAGATAGTGGCATCCTGGAGCCATCCAGTGAGCCAAAGTTACACACATTTAGATATATATTTTCCAGCGCCTGAGTACTAACGTCCGTATCTCTAAGTATTAATTAAGTTCAACTTGTGACAGCAAACATTTTAAAGCAAATAATGTCTAAATGTTACTAACCGCAGGAACAGATCCCGTGATGTGTTCATGTGGTGAGTCATGTCTCCTATACTTGAAAAAAACACAAAGTATTTTATCTGGTGCCAATAAGGCTTGAGCTTGAGCAACAGTTGGGTCATGTCACTTTTGATGTGCTCGGTATGCTCTCTTGGCATGTTCAAGTGGACTCCGACTGAACTGGACGCTCTAGACAGAAGAGAACGTATATTCCTGACGACGCGACGTATCGTATGCTGCTATGCGGTTGTACATCCCAAGGAAGTGCGATTGTTTTTTAAATGTCAACACACTATAATAATAATTAAGTTGTTATTTTCTTATTGTTTCAGGCCTTCGCAACTAACGAGTCTGAACGTAAGTGTTTTCAAGTTTTATATAAAGCAACATATTTATTATAGTTATGTCCTACCTTTCAATAATAGTTTTATAAGTGAAAGTACGAGGAGTCATTGAATTAATCTTCTCAAATCACGTCAACTGCAAGACTAGACTGGCTATGAACTCTCAACTACTTGCCGAAAAGTCTAATGCTCCAATTTAATATCAATAAAAATAAACCGTAGGCTCCCTGAATTCTGTCATTGTCGTTAACTACTACAGAGAACATGTTTATATTTATTAAATATGTTAATATGTATGTACTTTCAATCCACAGAAGCTGCATTGCTTGGCAATCTCGTATGGGGTTTAGGTGATATAGTTGGAGACCTCGAAAAAGGTGTAATAGATGTGACCACAAATTTGGGAGACAAGGTGGGATCAGCTGCAAAGCAGCCACGTGAGGTTGTAAATGATGTGCCCAAAATGGTGGTATCAGATAGAAATCAGGTACAGGAGAAAGAAAAACATATCGCTGATTCCGCTGACGTCGAAGCTGAACGTAAGTGTTTTCAAGTTATATATAAAGCAATATTGTTTATATGTATGTCCTACCTTTCAATAATAGTTTTGTAAGTGAAAGTACGAGGAGTCTTGAATTCATCTTCTCAAGTCACGTCAACTGCAAGAGTAAACTGGCTATGAACTCACAACTACTTGTCGAACAGTCCAATGCTTTAACTTTTGAGATATCCCGACGACAGCCTCCAATTTAGTATCAATAAAAATAATAATAATATTAAACGAGACAGACATGAAGCAATCGTTACAAGAACGTTTCTTTGGCAGCCTGACAAAAGTGCTGAAAAGTCTTCTGTCGGGTGGCAATAAGGTTCGAGCTTGCAACGGTTGGGTCATGCCGGTTCTGATGTACTCTTTTGGCATACTCAAGTGGACTCAGACTGAGTTAGACGCCCTGGACAGAAAGGTGCGTACAATGCTGACAACTTACCGGATGCATCATCCACGCTCATCCGTAATGAGGTTGTATATTCCGCGGAAGTGTGGAGGTCGTGGCTTTTTAAATGTCAAATCTCTACACAACCGCGAAATATACAATCTCAGAGAATATTTTCTCAACGCGAACGTGGATATGCATCGCGAGGTTGTCGCAGTCGACGCCGGATTAACCCCGCTCAGTTTATCGAAGGACAACTGGCGCAGACCTGTAGTGCTTAGCACTGACGATCGCAAGCTTGTTTGGCAGAGCAAGGAGCTTCATGGCAGGTTCTACCGGGCTCTACATGGGCCGGAAGTAGACTTATTAGCCTCGGTGAACTGGCTACGTTTCGGTGACCTCTTTGAAGAAACCGAAGGGTTTGTCTGTGCGATTGCTGACGAAGTGATCAAGACGAATAACTACCGGAAATATATCCTGAGGGATGGCACTACTGATATTTGTCGTGCGTGTCACCAGCCTGGTGAATCCCTCAGGCATATCGTTTCCGGTTGTTCTCGTCTTGCTAACAGTGAGTACTTGCACAGGCATAAGCAAGTAGCCAGGGTCATTCACCAGCAACTTGCTCTGAAATACAGGCTTGTAGATCGTGAGGTGCCGTACTACAGGTATGTGGCGGAGCCTGTCCTGGATAATGGTCATATCACGTTGTATTGGGATCGATCTATCATCACACACAGGACTGTTGATGCCAACAAACCTGATAGTGTGTTGATAGATCGATCAGAGCGCCACGCAATAATTGTCGCTGTTGCCATCCCTCATGAAGGCTGAGAAGGACAAGCAGATAAAATATCTGGACTTGGCTCACGAGATTGTTGACATGTGGGATGTTGATTCAGCAATTATTGTGCCGATAATCGTTACAGTGAACGGTTTAATACCCAAGAGCCTCGCCCAACATCTTAGGAGGCTCGCGTTGGAACCTTGGGTCAGGGGCCTGATACAGAAGGCAGTACTGCTGGACACGGCACGCATAGTGAGGAGGTTTCTTTCTCTCGAGCCCTAACCACCAGTAGCTTGGAGCCTGTTCCCGATACTGGTGGGTTTCCATAGGATATTATTATATTTTTAAATGTATTTTTTTGTATATCATATATTTAAAAATGTGTTAATATTTTATGAGAGAAATATGAAATAAAGGCGATTATAATATTAAAACTAAGACAGGATATCTCATAGATATTGCCATACCAAACACACATAACATTCAGAACACTATTGCAGAGAAACTAAGTAAATATATTGAACTTAAAGATGAAATCATACGGTTACGGCACTTACAAAAAGTAACGATTATACCGATTGTTATCTCAACAACAGGAGTAATTCCAAAACAATTACACCAATCCCTCAAGATTTTAGATTTACCACCACTCACCTACCACTTATTGCAAAAAGCAGTGATACTCAACACATGTAGATTAGTAAGAAAATTCCTACAGTGCGAACCGGACAGTACCCAACCCCTAACAAACAATGTCACCACTCACACTTCACAATCTAACACACATAACATGTCTGATGCTCACTTGGCTTAGGCCTGTGCCATCAGTCTATCACCGGATATTTCCGAGTACACAAAAGAAAAAAACTACATAATAATAATAATAATATTCTACCACATTCACACAACACCATCTAGTCCCAAACTAAGCAGAAGCTTGTACTATGGGTACTAGATAATGGATAAACATACATATATACTTTTTTTTTGTAAATATATACATATTATACATAGAAACACCCAGACCAAGAGAAACATCCATGTTCATGCACACAAATATTTGAATTGAGCGGGAATCGAACCCGCGACCTTCGACGTAGCAGTCGCTTACACTCCCGCGGCGCCAATCGGTCGTCATCAATAAACCGTAGGCTCCCTGAATTCTGTCATTGCCTTAACTAGTACAGAGAACATGTTTATATTTATTAAATATGTTAATATGTATGTACTTTCAATCCACAGAAGCTGCATTGATTGGCGATCTCTTAAAGGATGTAGGTGGTGTAGTGGAAAACGTGGAAAATAATGTATTAGGACTTGTAAAAGGGTTGGGAACCACGGTGGGATCAAATCTAGAGCAGGCACTGAAGGTTGCAAAAGATGTGCCCAAAAATGGGGAAGAAAAGGTGGAACCAGTTGTAGAGCAGGTTAAGAAGGATGATAAGATGTCTAAGCAGTGCTCCTTCTAGATCATCACGTCCAGTTAGACGACATACTTCACCTGACCCGGCTATACCCACACGGATATACGAAACGATTTTCTAAACGTGGACGCTATTACTATCGTATAGCACAAAAGCCACAAAATAAAGATTTTACTATGCATTCTTTATTTTTATTTTCTGACCAACATAGTATGTACATGACTTTCATGCTGTCTGAGTATGAAGAAATGCCAACTGTAGGTCGCCATCACAAGGTGATTGTGAAAGTGGCCCACAGAGCAACATAGTTTCATCAGCTTAACTTATGCTTGAAATATGCAGAAGTATAACTGATGCTCCTGATCTCAACAATGAACTAGTTCGGCTATATGCTCTGAACAAGTAGCTTGACCCTCGTATGCGCCGCTACAATATGCCTCGCACCCATTGACATATACTATGCTCGCACCCTGCCTTGTGTCTACGCTAAATAGCTCCATAAAAGCCTACCCGGACCGTAATCCATTTTCAAACGAGTTCCGTATTGTTTATGAGGTATGTTTAAGCTATGATGAAGGCTTCAATACTTGTTATTCTTTCCGTTATTTATATGACTGCGATATATTACCCTGGATTACAGCGGGTGTTCGGATGGATGATCCTCCATTTTGACTGCACGGTTGGCGTAGTGGTTTAAGCGGCCACCCTTGCCGCTTGACACTGCGCCGAGTGTTGTGGGTTCGATCCAACACTTTGTGTGATTTATAAATCGTTGTTTCAAGTCTGGATGTTCATTGTGTCCGTTAGTTATATATTTGAATAGCCCCCGCGTTACAGGATTCAGACCTAGTACGAGAGTAGTATTCAAAACAAATTACCCCGTTAGGGGTTGATTTCCCGAGGCACGACGAAGGAGATGTTTCTTGACTTCTAACCATCATCAAATTCAAATTCAAATTCCTTTATTCATTTGGGTCACAATGTGACGCTTATGAACGTCAAAATAATAAATTTATAAAATAATTACTTGTAGACTCTACATTTACATTTACTGCCACGTTCGCAAAGCAATAGGTAGAACCATGAGAAAGAACGGGCAATAAAACTCACGGTCACTCTTTTTCATCGCCAGGTTTTGCATAATACACAATTTACATTTTGTAAGGTGCTGCAACTGTTACACTTTCTGTATCACTAGTATATATTTACTGTACATAATAATACTCAAGCATAATACTTTTGGCTAGCCTCCTCAGAATAGACATGGTGAAACAGGAGCATCCACTTACATTATATATATACCTAATAATGCAGGCAATCCGCGAAAGTGATCAGAACCATGATGGAAATGATGCAGTTAAATATTAAAATCTAATACCAGCCCGCAAGACCGTCATCGACCAGTCATCGCAAGTAGCACCCGTTCACGAGTATGACGCATGTGCCAGCCATCATCCCTCTCGCCATAATTAGAGGGACAGGGATGACCCGACACACGACGCCACCACAAGAAATGATATTTTAGTGAGCATGACGACAACGGTATACGAACCAGCAGTAAGAAACAATCTATTGGTATACTGACCATGACCGCCAATTACCTCCATTTTCCAGATCGTTATTATTAACATAAGTTAGTGGAACGCGTGAAGGAATGCAAATGTAGAAAGAATTCTGTGAAGTTGACAAGTGAACAATGATATGATCAGGGATAAACAATGTTAAACTACATTCAACAAATCATAAAAGTATCCAAATCCTGCAAAAATCATGTGTTCACGAGGCACCTCCACTTAACATGTAAATAAAATAATCGTGAGTTAAACAAGCCTAAGCCTATCCCCACGGTGCCTTATCATTTAAAAATTCCTTAATAGTGTAATAACCCCTTTGTAAAAGTAAGTTCCTAATTGTCCGTTTGTATTTGTGCATGGGTAAATTCATTATTTCAAGAGGCAATTTGTTGAAAAATCGTATACCAATCCCCGCAAATGAGTTCTGAACTTTATGTAGACGGTAGTTAGTTCCGACCAGTTTATGCTTATTTCTTGTGTTCACTTTGTGCAAATCACTATTTCTGCGGTATAGAATTAAGTTTTTCTTAATGTACATTAAGTTAGCATATATATATTGCGATGCAACTGTCAATATATCTACTTCTTTAAATTTATCACGTAAAGAATCTCTAGCACCTAACTTATAAATTGCACGTATGGCCCTCTTTTGAATGACAAAAATAGTCTGTATATCAGCAGCTGTACCCCATAACATTATTCCGTAAGACATTACGCTGTGAAAATAACTAAAGTAAACTAGTCTAGCAGTATCTATATCTGTGAATTCCCTAACTTTTCTAACTGCAAACGCTGCAGAACTAAGTTTTACTGCGAGACAGGATATTTGGGCGCCCCACTGAAGCTTACAATCTAAAGTTACACCTAAGAATACGGTTGATTCGATTAGTTGAATTGTTTCCTTATTTAAAATTATATTAGTAGGAACACTTTTGACATTAGGCAAAGAGAATTTAACACATTTGGTTTTGCTTGAGTTGAGTATCAAATTATTTGTCGAAAACCAATCTAATACTTGTGCAAGAGTGTTATTGACGGTATCAAAGTTACTTAAATTACGATCAACTTTAAAAATTAGTGACGTATCGTCGGCAAACAAAACAATATCACATAAATTTTGTACAAAGAACGGCAAATCATTAATATATATTAAAAAAAGAAATGGACCGAGAATAGAGCCCTGTGGAACGCCCATTCCTACTGGCAAACCTAGAGACCTACTCCCATTAACATCTACATACTGAATTCTATCACTAAGGTAGCTGGCAACAAGATTGAGTGCGGTATCTCTAATACCATAAAGTTTCAATTTACGTAAAAGTGTATTATGTTCCACACAATCAAATGCCTTTAACAGGTCACAAAAAACACCAATGGCATCCTTCGAGTTTTCCCAAGCATTAAAAATATGCTTTAACAAAGTTACACCGGCATCAACGGTGGAGCGACCCTTAGTAAAGCCATACTGTTCACTGAGAAATAAATTATATGTGTGAAAGTGGCTCTCTAGTTGATACAAAATAATCTTCTCAAAAATTTTACTAATAGCAGGCAAGATAGAAATTGGCCGAAAATTACTAGGGTTGCTCTTTGAGCCCGTTTTGAATAATGGTATTACTTTACTGTGTTTCATTAGATCAGGAAATACTCCTGTATCTACACATCTGTTGAATATTGCAACTAAATATGGAGCTAAGCTAGAAATAATTTGCCGCACAAGTTTAACAGAAATGCCCCATAAGTCAACAGACTTTTTTATTATTGAGCGTCTTGAATACCTTCAATATGTCATTGGTTTCAATATATTTAAAATTAAAAAGCACATCACACTCATTCACATTGCCC
Source organism: Euclidia mi (assembly GCA_944739405.2). NCBI lineage: Eukaryota > Metazoa > Arthropoda > Insecta > Lepidoptera > Erebidae > Euclidia > Euclidia mi. The sequence continues at coordinate 125,274,715 of OX123183.2, forward strand.
CTAACCAACATTTCTGCTTTGCTTGGACATGAATCTAGACAGCTGGTTGTGTTCACTGGTATGTTTATGAAGAAATTGTTAAATGTCTGAGCAACATCAGTTTTCCTAGTAATAATTTCACCATTAAATTTTAATTCATAATTGTTATCTACCAATTTAGCTCGACCAGCTCATTGTTAATAATGCTCCAAGTAGTTTTAATTTTGTTCTTGGATTCTTTGATTTTATTGCTTAAATATAAGGATTTGGCTAAAGCACATGTCTTCTTAAAAACCTTTGAATAATTTCTAACATATTGAATAAATTCACGCTTAAAATTGTATTTCTTCATACCATATAGATCATACAACCTAGCTCTACTTTTGTATATACCTACTGTTGCCCAATCACAAAAATTTACTTTAATGCTCCTTGCAAATGTCTTCTGTTTAAAATTTTTATTGTACTCATCATTAACAATTTTAAATAAGCATTTATATAATTCATCAGGATCATCAATGGTTAAGTCAATACTGGCGATCTTGGCAGCAACATCATTACTAAAGTGTTTGAGGCGAGCAGAGGTCATTGGCCTACATGTAATTTCTTGTACTTTAGGGGTTGTATTAGTTGGAATTACAACCTTTTGTCCGCAGTGATCTGATGTCAAGTCAGTTAAAACAGCCTTACCTAAATAAAGACAATTGCAAAAAACATTATCTAAGCATGTAGACAAATGTGAGGTTATTCTGGTTGGTTCACAGAACAAAACGTTTAAATTAAATGACCTAAATAAGCTAACTAATCTAGTACAAATTGGTGATTTTTCTAACAAATTGACATTAAAATCGCCACATACGATTATAGACTTCCTACTAGAAATTATGTGTTTTAAGACATCCTCTATAATGCTTTCAAACTGAGTAAAGTCACTTTGTGGTGGTCGATACACACACACTATAATATGTTGTTCAAGCTCAACACAAGAAATCTCAGCAGTGCGCTCGATAGAAAGTTTAGCTATATCCTTACGTTCTTTACATTTCAAACTATTACATACATATATTAGAGAGATTACATCATCCTCCTCCTAGTGTTGTCCCCGTTAGAACCTGGTGTCCGCTTTCTAGTCTAACCGGATTTGACAGAATATTAGCTTTTCCTCAGAGCGACTGCCTGTCTGACCTGCGCAACCCAAAAGGATAGCCATATTCCATGGTTTAGACTAGTTTCAGTTTATTCATAGGTAATGTCACCCTCTACCGACCGTCAAAGATCTTAACGTGCTTACATCCGAAAAGTCAGTGGTACGAATATAATTAGATATATAATATTACGCTACTAACATGATCTGCCTGACTGCCTCGTTGGTCTCGCGGCATAAATGTGCGCGTGGGATTGGGAGGTCTCGGGTTCGATTCCCGGGTCGCAAAAAGTTTTATTGGGTTTTTCCGTTAGGAAATTCTCAGTAGCAGGACGAAGTCTGGGAATGTGCCCGGTACGGCAAAGACTAAATTGAAATGTTTTCGATTCTTCAATTTATTATTGTACAAAATATTTTTTGGGGTCCTAAAAATTCAACAAATAAAAGAAGGGAATTTTCAGAAAAAATATATTTATTTATAAACTTTGTGCTCATAAATAGTACAGAGGCCGGACTTAATGCCAAAAGGCATCATCTACCAGTCAACTGTAACGGTTATTTTGTGTGGGAACCTATATGCCTGTAGAGTTACGTAGTAGATATGTGTAATGGAGACAAATCAAATACTATTTGTTGGTTACAAGATATTATATTTGGAAGCGTTACACAACATAGCCCGGTAGCAACTAGATTTAGAAGGATTAAGACTCAGGGCAGGGTAGGCAGGCAGGCTGACTAGACTTCGGTGCTCTTGGACAGGAAGAGCACTTAACTGAGGCGACGGTGTCCGGAGTCCGAGAGAGAGCCGTTCGCTTTCGCGCTCCCGTATTTATGTGCCGCTGGGGGGAGGGGGAGGCGGCCAGCCAGTAGTAGTGGGAAGCGGTGCGACGACACCGACGTCACACAACCTTTGGGTGATGCTAAAAATGGTGAATATACCTAATCAAATCAAACAAAATGATGCTAAAAATATTATTTAGTTAATCTCAAAATTAAACGCGACGACTCACAGAGCTTCCACCGCGTCAACAAGAAAAGGTAGGTATTTGAACTCTGCTATGGTATTTTCTTGGGTTTACGTGAATGTTACACATATAAAATAAACTAAACTACTAAAACGGTTGACAAATAGAAAAATATGTTAACCATTATATTATAGACGGCCGGTTGGCGAAGCGGAAGTGTAAGCGACTGCTACGCCAAAGGTCGCGAGTTCGATTCCCGCTCAAGTCAAACATTTGTGTGCATGAACATGGATTTTTGTCTTGGTCTGGGTGTTTCTATGTATAATATGTATGTATTTACAAAAAAAAGTATATATGTATGTTTATCCATTATCTAGTACCCATAGTACAAGCTCTGCTTAGTTTGTGACTAGATGGTGTTGTGTAAAAAAAAAATATGTAGATAGATACATAGAAAATTCCTTATTGTAAACCAGATACAATACAAATGCTACAAAACATGATACAATTTAACATAGGTATTGTACAATAGGCCTGCCTTATCGCTGAAAGCAATTTCTTACGCGAGGTATTCCTTTTATAAAGTATCGTTTGGTGATGTTTTCATTGCTTGTCTAGTCACTTCGCGACAAAGGGGAATGGGCAAAAATGTATGGAACGTAGTACCCGCTCTAATAGTCATCATTAATATATACCTAATTGAAAAGACATTTTGATGCAGGAAAACGTCTACAATGGCGCCTGTTCCTATTCACGTTTGGGAAGCAGTAATCTCACTAAGTTTTATAAATGAGAATTTTATAATACTCGTAATATAAAGCTGGAATAAGATAGAATTAGACAATGATATAACACACTTAGGATTCTATTATTAAAAGAAGTAAGAAAACAAGCGTTCTTCAAATAATAATCATATATTTTAGCAATAAGTGAGTAGACTTAAAATATTACATATCGGTATCAACTATAACAGCATTGAGGAAAGATGGCGGAGCAGTAAATCCCGTATGCCTCGCATAGCCTAGGTACCATACGATGGACACTATATGTGCACAAGTGTCCATCGTACGTCGCCCGGTTAAACATGTGCAATACTGTTGGACAATATTATTTGCACTGTTGATCAATATATAACAAAAATATGTTTTTATACGGACATGTCGCGACTGGATTCGTCCACTCAAAAGCCAGGCATCTTCGTGTATGCCATAGTCAGGCAGATCTTCAAGTGCTCCCTCTCTGTACGTCTCAATTATAATATACAGACCATTTGATAAATGCTTGGCACAGTAAGATCTTGCCAGCTTGAGTTGATTTGTACCTAGCGCTAGTAGAATTATATCCTCCTCCGTCATTGAAGGAAAGTTTTCTATCTGGCTCGATTCCATCCTCTGAAAATCTACTCTTCTGTGATTAAGCAGTTTTCTCTCTAAATGCATATGCAGAAGATTCGGGGTATCGATTTTCTGCCTTATGATATTGACGAATTCGTCTGCAAAGGAGGAGTGCATGGCAAAATCTTACGTAAACGCATTATTAATAGAAAACATGAACGGAAATGCAGAAAATATTACCTTGGTACTCATTTTCTTACATAGATAAGTGGTACCTAATATACTCGTATATGTATGTTTATCGACGGGGCCACGGGACTGTCTAAACGGGTTACCGTGGCGCTTGAACGCACAGGGAAACCGAAGGAACAGGGTTTTTATTAGTTAGTAAGACTATCGTTTATCTCCAAACGCAATCAGATTTGAGACTGACAGCTTTAGTCAATATTGTTCCTCTTGGTAAGACCTTTTAAACGACACTTCAATCATATCTATTGGAGCCGGGTACCATTTTGCCCATTCTCCTTTAGGTAGTGGTTAAAAAGAGCAATGTATTTATTCAAAAATCATACTATCGCTTTGATATTTGAAAACAATAACAACATAATTAAACAAGAAATATTTTACGATTTGTTGTTTTTCATGAATTTAAAGACAAATATAGCAAAATACAAACGGTAAGTGGTTCCATTCTTCACAAAATGTTGGTATGAGCTTCGGTGTTTACAGCAAATCACAGAACAAGACGGCATTCTTATTAAATTACTTGTCGCGATCACAGTCGAAAGTACACTAATTTGCGGAAACGGCCATTTGCTTACGATATGACCACGGTGGGCATTTCACGCGGACACCGACCCGCCCACTTGGCACTTCTGCTCTGTTTATACCTGCCTACTCACTCAGCACTAGCAGTGTGTTAAAAGAGACTCTAAAGATCATCCTATCAACATATTAGAACATTGATATGATGTCGATGGGTTACTTTGTTTTTCGGATATACCTAGATCACTTATAATTTTACATGCTCGCAACCAAAATACGGTATTAATTACTACGTAAGTATGTATAGGCCTCCCGCAAGGTGGACCGACGATCTGGTTAAGATCGCGAGAAGCGGTTGGATGCCGGCGGCTCAAGATCGGTCTGTATGGAGAACCTTGGGGAAGGCCTATGTCCAGCAGTGGACGTCTCTAGGCTGACATGATGATGATGATGTATAGTGGTAATATTGGCGTATTTACTTCTTTATTGTGTCAATAATCATAGCCTACATTCAAAAGGAAAACTCCAAATATGAAACTACATAAATATTCATCATAAAAAGGCTCAAAAACGTATAAATATGATACATCTATACCTAATATGTTTCGAATCTTTTCTCACCAACAAATTCTAGGTATTTATGCCTTAAATATATTATTTATCGCGAGTAAGACCCGCTATAACCTTGTATAAATTCTAGGTGAAAATAGTTTCGACAAAATTACATTAGCTTCACTTTGCTTATGTCAAATCAGAGTTCGTGCTACCGTTGTTTGCTTATTTGTTTGAAAACTCGATACATTTTTACATGACATTTACTGCAGAATGGTCGTCGAAAGTAGTTTGGGCTGCCAATATTAGTTGCATCTTACGCATGATAGTGGCGCTGTACAATTGTTATACAAATTTTGACATTTACCCATTGAATTATACCTTACGAATACTTTCTCGAGAGCATCGATATATATGTACTAAAGTACTAGATGTAGCATTCAGAACATTTACTTTGTTCAAATCCTTTGCACGGATATCCCGGCGAAGCAATCTAGTGTCACTTTGACTTTCCTGCCGTGTGGGTCCGCTTCGTTTATTGACTGTGTGGCGACGATATATCGATTAATTTGAATCAGAACTTGTATCTGTAGTAGCGTTAGTCAATATTTTTTTATTATTCATGTAAATAAAAGAGTTAAATGTATCATAATACCACATTAAAATGTATTTCTTTATTTTTATGTGACGTCATTTACGTTCATAGACTAACTACTAGGCAGACATACATTGCAAGTGATTGTAGGTAAAAATATATGACTAAGACCAGACTTCGTGAAGGTATTGGTTTTAAGAGTTTTTTTAGATTGATTTATGTTATAAAACCAATTTAAAAAATTAACTAAGTAATTCAAAATTGATATTGTAAAACACTCATTCTGTGTTCTTTTTATTGTTTGGTATATTGATAGTAATAACTATATTAACGAATATTTCAAAACTTCATCATAGTACACATTTACAGTCATAGAAAAATACGCAAAAATAATATTGAACCATGAGGCCAAAACAGATCCTCATTTCCATTATCCGACCAATAGACAAAAAACCACAAAATTAATTGTGTTTGGTGGCAATTTAATAGTTATTAAAATATATTTTTGAGCATTTCTTGCTAGAGTAAAGGAGGATGCCCAAAAAATACCCAGAGTTGATTATAATAAATTTAAATATGCTATTCGTTTCGCATAAAACTATATTATATTGTCTGTGCTATAACCAAACAGGCCAGCAGCATATAACAATTCTGCGTAGAAGGCGCGTTGATGATTGGTTTGGTTTATTGTTTTGTTACTGTGTTTGTTATCTAAAGGGCCGCATGTATAAAGCGGTTATAAGGTCTGTCGTACTGTATGGAGCTGAGTGTTGGGCTACAAAGAAGATGGATGAGAAACGATTGCATGTTGCTGAGATGAGAATGTTACGATGGATGTGTCGAGTGACAAGAATGGACAAAATTAGGAATGATTACATTATAGGTAGTACGAAAGTGGCGCCCATTGATGAAAAGGTTAAAGGGAGTTGATTGACCTGGCATGGACAGGTTATGCGAAGAGATGAGATGTACGTAGGTAAGAAAGTACCTACACAGGAAATTCCTATTTTTTGTTATATAAGTTATATACAAAAACGAGTACAAAATGTTTTGTTGTGTTATTTTTTAGTTTTTATATAAATAAGAATACCAAAGTAGTGTCTTAGCAAATAAAAAGATATTACAATTTTTATTATTTAACATGTGATCTCTTGTTAAAACGTGATAAAAATTTAATAAAACATTACATTGTAAGTCCTTTTCTCCTAAATAAAAATAAAATTTATAATGTACATACATACATACATACATATCGTCACGCCCTCTATCCCCGAAGGGGTAGGCAGAGGTGTATTTCTACACCCACTTTTCGCCAAATATACTTTAGTCCCACGTAATAAGGGGGCGAGCCTATTGCCGTACCGGGCACATTTCCAGACTCCGTGCTGCTACTGAGAATTTCGTGACAGAAAAACCCAATAACACTGCCCGACCCAGGAATCGAACCCGGGACCTCCCGATGCCACGCGCACATTTATGCCGCGAGACCAACGAGGCAGTCGTATAGGGTTTGATGTCGAGTTTTCCGTCTCTACGCAAAGATGGTATTTGCATCATGTTGTCCCTTAGTCGCCTCTTACGATCCTACGGGAAGATAGGGGGTGGTGACACTTGTATTCTATGCCGTCAACCACACGGCAAAATTTATAATGTACAGTTGTTTTATTAGGTAGCTACTATGCAAAAATATCTGCGGTCAATTTTGACCCCCTATACCACCTTTTTTTTTTTTTTTTTTTTTTTTTTTTTTTTTTTTTTTTTTTTTTTTTTGTTTTACGAGGGTGAAAATCCCTTCGGATCTCCGACTCTTGGGGGAAATAAGAGCCGGAGTATGTGGTGTTTCCACTAAAAACCACCTTGACTTCCGCCATGTACCCGTGTGTCGGAGGGTGGGGCATCACCAAAGCACTCGTCGCCACCCTCCGACGGGTATTGGCCCGCCAGATGGTCAGGCGGGCCCCGAACAAATCCCCCTTGGCGACGGATTAAGGTGTCGGACTCCGCCGCCAAAACGCCCAGCGGCCGCAGAGGATAGGGAGGACGGCAACGCAACACCGCATCTCCTCTTCCTCTGCGGCCCCACCGCGACGCATCGAATGGTGCGCCCCCATTTGGTCGCGGGAGATAGGGCGCGTGGCAACGCAACACCGACACGCCTCTCCTCCCGCGACCGCACCCGACTGCGAGGGACAGACAGAACTGTCCCCCGCACCCGCACCGTTGGACGCATCCTGCGCAGGCCCCTCCAAGCCCACGCGGAGCGTCCCCTCCTGGATCCCTCTTAGCTTCACCGCGGGTGACCAATCCACGGTTACTGAGCCCCGCCACCACGACAAGGTGGGGATCCCACGGGGGGGACCCCCTATACCACCTATGTTGCCTTTTTTAGCGATAAATAACTAGCAGCTAAGGGATATTGTTATGTATAGACTTCTCATATCCTTCACACATATTTTTATTTTATTTTATATATATACATACATACATACATAGACTCACGCCTATTTCCATATTAAACGCCCACTTTTCGCCAGTGTTTTGATCCCACGTAATAGGCGGCGAGCCTATTGCCGCTTATCGGGATATTTTGTTTGCCAGAGCCTCGTCCGTTGATCGGCAGGTGCACCACTGGCAGGTGTTGGCTTGGGACCCTAAGTTCTTGGTGGGAACCCTATGCACCCACTTAACTTTAGTAACTTTTATATATAAGTATATTTTTAATAATAAGCAATTTTGTCTGGACTTTAAAAGTCGCTATGACTTCTGAGTTTGTTGCCGATGTTTCTTCTCTGGGCAGTCACGTAGGAAACACAGGTCTGATCTAGCTTAATTTAAAAAGAAATATGACTTTGTTTAAGTATTCTTAATGAACCTATGAATAAAGAAATGATTTTACTTTGAATTTGACTACCCTGTTATACATTCAATGTGAAAAAATAACCAGAAGTAGGAATTTAAGGGGATTTCCAGACGTATTTTGTTGTATCATTCAAACGCGGACAGACTACTAACTCCTGCGCAACTGTTTATGCGGGACGCGGCGCGTACATCACCCTACAAAGTTAGCATATGGGTAATGCCATCGTTAATTAGTCTGCTATTAGCAGCATAAAATATATATCATAGCGTGTACCGGTGTACCACGACAATGTACACGATCATGAAGTTTGACACGCACGGCAACATGGCGCTCACTCCCGATACACTTGTGCATATTAGCTCTGTCCGTGTGTAAACAACCTACACGGTATACAGGGTGTCACTCATATAACGTTCAAATGTACAGTAGTATGTACCAGTTTGGTAGGTACTAGGTACTGAAGTTATTGGACATTATAACACTTAACTCCATGTGTTGAGGTTGGCAGCGGCTTGGCCGTGTCTCGGACATGGCCAAAGTCTATCAGGTGCGCCGTCAGATCGTCATCAACTATAAATAAAGCCGAGCGTCTGGCGTATGACGTGTGACTCAGCTATAGCTTTCGAATTCGAATCCACCGTGACATCATTCGCATCAAAACACCGATTCATGTAGACACTGACATGACACGCAGCCCGAGAAACCATACAACGCATGACTGGCGATTTTTGTTCAGTCGGACAATGCCATGACTTTCCACGATAAAGTTATCAACACCGCTCATATTATTGACCCATCCCCAACAATGTAACAACATCCAGCCCACAGTCAACCACAGCTAAAAAGGTTACAAAATATTCAGACATAATGAAGCATTGAAATGAAAGCTTCTGCAGTTCATACTGGCTCCGACCTGGCCAAGTCACGCTACGAACGCTACCTTGCTTGCTTTTAAATTGATCAGTTCAACCCTTCAGAGCTTTAATGAACTTTATGGGTGTAACTTAATGGGTGTAAATAAACCCTATTTTAAAATTATGAAATTATTAATGGATTGTAAGAAATTGTAAATAACTTACTTTAAACACATATTTTAGACCTTTGTTAATAACTATATGTACCTAGTTGTTTGAATATATTTTTAATAAAAATTTAATAAAATTAATTTTGAAAATATGACTTAAACAGCTGACTATAATATAAGAAGGTACTATAATATTTCCTTTATATACATATAAAAAATAAATCCCAATACAAATCAAATGTTTTTGTGCCTGTTTAGTACAGTATGTTGACCTTAATCTGGATTACTTTACTAAATTATATACCTATTAAAAATTGTATAGAAAGTTCCACCCAAATGAGATGATAAAATCCTTAAAAAATGTAGTAACTTTAGTTTCTCAGTCATTATCAAATATTGTTTTAAACCTTTACATGAAAAATGAACACACATAACTATATATTATGAGATCGTTAGTCACAATAATGACATATAAATAAATGTCGTCTTCCAATAAGTCCTCTTCGTCAGATGCAAGTTGGTTCGGCGTTACACCGAAACCATATGTACTAGGCGATTTGGAGAAGGGATGGACTGTATATAAAGGATGGCGGGTTCTGGATTGGACTGGTAGAGAAAGTATGGTGTAGAAAGGAACCTCTTACCTTGCACGGCAATCTTCTTCTTCTCAGAAGGACAGTCTCCTGGTGTTTTCGAGAATCCTGAAGCTGTTTGAATCACTACACTACACCATTCGTTTCACTTTCACTCGCGAGCGGGTTTTCCTTGGTGGAAGCGGTAATAATCACATACAGCGGTGCGGCGCGGTACGGTCTCAGCGTGTCGAAATGTTCTGGTCGCCGTTGAGCTAGGCGGCCAATAGCGAGGTGTTTCGGGAAGGGATTTATGAAAAGGATCGCTCGGATTGGCCGAGCAGCGACGAACCATTGACGTTGACGTGATTAGTTCTCGATGGAAAGGTAGATGGCGCTACCATATCCCCCCGGCCCTAAAGGGTTGCCTTTAAAAGAAATAGAATTGAACTTAGCTATGTTGGGTGTACTACCGCATAACCCATCAATAGGCTAAGACAGCGATATGATAATAAAATTAATCTAAATTAACTTTAGCGAAAACTACTAACTAAATACTTAAACTAAGAGGTAGATCCAACTTCAGGCTAGATCTCACTGAGTTGGAAGCGGACAGAGACGTACAACAGGGCGCACGTAGCTCCGCTTAGCGGTTTTCACGGTAACAACGCGGGTTGTACCGTCCTTGGAAGTATGCAATTTCTCTACGATGGCTAACGGCCATGAAAGCGGCGGCGCATTATCATGTACTAGTAGACGCCAGCAGCTACGCCTGCATTATTTTTTAATTTACCCGTTTTGGCTGATCCCGTGGGAATTTCGGGAAATCCCTTCTTAGTGCACCCCTACGGTCCCCAAGGAACGTACATGCCAAATTTCAGCTTCCTGCGCCCAATAGTTTTGGCTGTAGCGTGTCTGTCAGTCAGTCAGTAACGCAAGGATTTTATATATTAAGATAATGACGACCAACGTACCCTCCTGTATAGGGGATGCAGGACTATTCCACTTGGATCTAGCCTGAAGCTGGTGTAGATATTCCGCACGCCAGCGCCGCCAGAACGACTGCACGAGTTTATCCAGCAGAGTATGTCTCTGGAGCAAGCTTGAAGAGTCTGCTTCAGGAGCGGGAAATGACGATAATGGCACTGTGTTCAGAAAATGTGCAGGGCTGAACGCGGATGGTTCTCCAGGGTCGCTACTCAATGCCGTGAGCGGACGCGAGTTGATCGGTACCTCGACTTGTGCAAGGACAGTTAAAAGCTCTTCGTAAGAGAGGATCTGTTGACCTATAACTTTGAAGAGATGCGTTTTAATTACTTTGACCATGCTTTCCCAACATCCACTGAAATGTGGTGATGCTGGTGGAATAAACTTCCAGTCAATATGATTTATGGAAAGTTCTTCCTGAAGACGAGTACGATATTCTTCTCTGAGAAACTTATAAAGGTCGCGTAAATAAGAGCTTGCGCCCACGAAACAAGTGCCGTTATCCGTGTACAAACACTGTATAGGGCCGCGCCGTGAGAGAAATCGTTTAAGGGCTGCCAGGAATGACACCGTGCTTAAATCTGTTGCAACTTCAATATGCGTAGCGCGCGTCGTTAAGCATGTAAAAATACATAGCCAGGCTTTACGGCTTTTAACACCTCGACCACGCACTGGCGTAAACTGCAGTGGTCCTGCGTAATCACAACCGGTGTGTGTAAACGCTTTAGCAACCTGGTTGACGCGCTGGCTAGGGAGATCGGCCATGGGAGGGAAAGTCGAACGCGGACGAAATTTGAAACAGACGTTACATTTATGTATTCTGTGACGAATTATTCGTCGCGCGGCTAAAATCCAATACTTATGCCTAAGTAAGGACATAAGCAACTCTGGACCAGAATGGAGGTGCTTCTTGTGATAAAAATCAACAAGAAGGTCGACAACATGATCATGTCGCGGCAGAATGCAAGGATGTTTGTAGTTATAAGGTTCATCCGAATTTGACAGACGACCCCCATACGACGCCGTGTTCATCGAGAAACGGCTTGAGTCTAAGGATAGCGGGAGAACAAGGTACATTGTCTTTCAAATTTTGAATGTCGTTACTAAAATGAACAGCTTGTACAGCTCGTAGTAACTTACATTCTGCGAATTTGATATCAGTACTTGATACAAAAGTCTCATTAGGTAGGTGCCTAAGAAACCTATAGACATAAACGATGGCGCGGAGTAACTTAGACCACGATGACATGCGTAGTGCGAGTGCATAGATAGGAGACTCCACAACCTCAGCAATCACGGGATAAGAAACAGACTTCCGTTCGGGTACATCTTCGTCTTCTGCACTGTGGTCAAAGGGTTGCATGGGCCATTCTGACGGATCATGGGAAATCCAAGAAGGTCCACGATGCCACAATGGATGATGCAGAAGATTAAGTGGAGTGACACCACGAGACAAGCAATCTGCGGGGTTCTCAATACCCGCGACGTGATTGAAACAAGTAGCAGGAACCAGTTCAATCAATTTGCTAACGCGGTTGGCGACAAAAGTCTGCCAGCGATGAGGAGAAGAATGAATCCAAGCGACCACTACTTTGGAGTCGGAAAATGCGTATATTTTATTAATGGGGTAGTGGGGCAAAACTGTGTCTTGAACCTTGCGGAGCAACTGAGACAGCAGAAGGGCCGCGCACAACTCCAGTCTCGCAACCGAAATGGTTTTAACAGGCGAGACCTTAGACTTGGCACAAACTAACTGCACCGAGTAGTTAGAACCAATGCGGACTTGCAGATATACGACTCCGCCGTAAGCACGCTCGCTGGCGTCAGCGAAACCTTTTAAGTTGATGGTACATCCATCTACCAACCCAAGATGACGCGGAATAGTAATTTGATTGAGCGCGGTAAGCTCAATACAAAACCGGTCCCAAGCGGCGACAATATGGTCAGGGGGTGTTTCATCCCACTCACACTTTGATAGCCAAAGTTCCTTTGTCAAGAGCTTGGCGTACAAAATTGTGGGAGCCACAAACCCATTATGTCCCATAGTCAAGCCACTGTGGACAGCATAGTGCGTTTGGCGCACTTATCATCTGGTGGTGAGACGTCAAACCGAAAACTATCGCAGGATTTGTTCCAGCGTAAACCGAGAACCTTATGCGGTACAGACTTCCCAAACTCAATGTCTGGAGAAGCTTAAAGAGAATCTGGTATGCGTGCGAGAACCTTCTTAGAGTTACTTGTCCATTTGACAGGATCAATTTGGCCTCGCTTGAAAAGCTGAATAAGCTCTTCACAAAGCGAAATTGCTAGCGGAGCGGATATGACACTACAGGCCATATACAAAGCGGAAGTGTAGTATAGTATAGTGTAGACTAGCATAGCGTAGCATAGCATAGCATAGCATAGCGTAGCATAGCGTATCATAGCGTAGCATAGCGTAGCATAGCGTAGCATAGCGTAGCATAGCGTAGCATAGCGTAGCATAGCGTAGCATAGCGTAGCATAGCGTAGCATAGCGTAGCATAGCGTAGCATAGCGTAGCATAGCGTAGCATAGCGTAGCATAGCGTAGCATAGCGTAGCATAGCGTAGCATAGCGTAGCATAGCGTAGCATAGCGTAGCATAGCGTAGCATAGCGTAGCATAGCGTAGCATAGCGTAGCATAGCGTAGCATAGCGTAGCATAGCGTAGCATAGCGTAGCATAGCGTAGCATAGCGTAGCATAGCGTAGCATAGCGTAGCATAGCGTAGCATAGCGTAGCATAGCGTAGCATAGCGTAGCATAGCGTAGCATAGCGTAGCATAGCGTAGCATAGCGTAGCATAGCGTAGCATAGCGTAGCATAGCGTAGCATAGCGTAGCATAGCGTAGCATAGCGTAGCATAGCGTAGCATAGCGTAGCATAGCGTAGCATAGCGTAGCATAGCGTAGCATAGCGTAGCATAGCGTAGCATAGCGTAGCATAGCGTAGCATAGCGTAGCATAGCGTAGCATAGCGTAGCATAGCGTAGCATAGCGTAGCATAGCGTAGCATAGCGTAGCATAGCGTAGCATAGCGTAGCATAGCGTAGCATAGCGTAGCATAGCGTAGCATAGCGTAGCATAGCGTAGCATAGCGTAGCATAGCGTAGCATAGCGTAGCATAGCGTAGCATAGCGTAGCATAGCGTAGCACAGCGTAGCACAGCGTAGCATAGCGTAGCATAGCGTAGCTAATTAGTGCTTTATCTTACATACAGTTTTAGCACCCACCTTGATCTCTTGAAAAACAGAACAACAACAACAAGACGTAATACAATGAGAAGAAAGTAACGTAGGTACGGTACCCATAATCACATACCAAAATACCGTCTCAATAGCGGGCGGAAAGTGCGGAAATATTGAAGCTCCGATCAAAAGATCAATGCCTGCCGGATTCGCAAACTCCGCGTCTGCCAGCGGCAATGACTCGAGGTGAGTGAGTGATGCTACGTCTACATTAGCGTTCGGCAATGCGTCCGTGATACGCTCCACGATAAGCGAAGAAATGTTAAAATTAATATTCCTATCAAAACGCGAATGTATTTTAATATCTACGGAACCCTTGCAATGTTTTTCTGATCCGCCTATCCCTTTGACGGTTGAGTTAGTACTTTTAAAGTTATTCCACAATCCGAGGCGTTTGAAGCATTCCGATGTTATTAGATTGGTCTGAGATGCGCTATCTAGTAGACAACGTACCATGTGCGGCGACCCATTAACATCATATACGATAACTTGCGCTGTCGCTAACAGTACCGTCTTAGACGCCGTACACTGCGTTTTGGCCCTGCGCGGATCATTATAGATGCGCGAGTGCCGTCCTCGCGTGCGCGTCGCCCGCGCAATGGATGTCGTACACAACGATACTTCGCCCTCAGACGCGGAAGGCGCAGCTACCGTGTTCTGCTCTTGCGACGTGAGTGTGTCAACCTTTATCGAAATGTAACAGTGTATGATGTTTTTGATTAAATGATCGACACTTTGTCTTACTAGAACAATTACTTGTTTTATGTTTTATGCTTAAGCAGTTAATGCAAGCTTTGTTATCTTTTACGCATTTAAAACGAGCAATTGGATTTAGAGCATTGAAGTCGGGACACTTATATAAATGGTCGTGCACTATATTACTGCACAGACACTTCTGTGAATTATTACTATTAGATTCCGAACATGTTACGTAAGATTGTGGATTAGGGACCGAGTTATTATTACTATTTCGAATATTCAACCTTTGTTTGTTGCTGTTAGTGTTAGACGGGCCAGGTGAACTAGATTGTGTATTATGAAATATTCAACACTGATCTTTGATGAACGAAATAAAACTATCTAGTGTAGGTATTTTATTATTGCGTTCCGTCATCTCGAATGCGCGAATTGTATCAGTGTCAAACTTTTTTAAAGCGAATTGAAGCAACATAAAGTCGGCAAGATCTTCTAATTTTAAGTTCCTAAGAGAATTAACCGCGGTTACTTAGTTATCTATAAACAGCTGGAAATTTGAGACAGATGCGGCACCGGACAGTTTAAGATTTAAAGCTTGGTCAAAGTAGGTAGACGCTAGAACGCGAATGTCTTGATATCTGTCAAGTAGTGACTGAAATAGGACCTGATAATTCTCAGCACTGGGTGTGACACCTGCAAATACGGACTGGGCCTTCGGTGACAGTTTACCTATTAAATAGTACAACCTGTCAGCATCTGTCAGAGAACCATTATCGTGCACTGTAGACTTAAAACTCGCATAGAATAACGGCCAATTTCGTATATCTCCGTCAAACGACATAATCTCGATTGGCGGTAATCTCGGTTTGCGGGCAACGGGCTGTGCTGAACACTTACCCTCTAATTGCGATTGTACACGCTTAATAATACAATAAAGATCTTCGAATGAGGTGTACGCCTGATAGTTCGGTTTTTCATCAGGATTGATAGAAAGTAATTGGTGGCGCCATCTACCTTCCTATCTATAACTAATCGCATCAACGTCAATCGTTCCATGCTGTTCTAGTGCGAGCAATACCATATTTTCCGTCCCTGTCTCCCATTCCCGAAGGAGGGGCACGCCTTCCGCGGATGTGTCGCGGCGATCGTCGACGCGAGTGACAGTCCAGAACTTTCGAGAACATTCGATTCGCTATATACGCGTCCGCTATACCATATCGCACCGCGCCGCTCTCGCTATAATTATTACCGCTTATAAAACCGCTCGCAAGTGGAATTGACTGTGTAGTGAAGTGAATCAAGCAGCTTCATCCCGAAACCACCAGGAGACTGCCCTTCTGAGACGAAGAAGATTGCCGCATAAGGTAAGTGCCCTCCATCCTTGGAATATCCTATACCCACTCACAATCATCTCTCCCATTCCAATCCTACGAGTACATCCTCCTCCTTTAGATACAGTCCATTTTTTCCAAATCGCCTAGAACCTACGGTTTCGGTGTATCGCCGAACCAGTAATCTTGCGTTATAATCGTCTTACAACTTATAAAAATCTGTTCGAATATTATCTACTGTCATACAATAACTGAGAAATGCTTCGCTATTACTGACAGAAATAGAGGCGCTTTTTGAACGCTCGCATATGTTTTGAATGCGCTTAAATAAAATATTGCGTTTTGCTTCTAAGATTGTCATCTCTTTGTCTTCCGACACGCGTGACTTCTTTTGTTGTGACATGCTTACGTAATTATAAGCTAATGAAACCGAAACAAAATAAGAATATCTAAAGTACCTACCTATTATTTTACCTAAGTAGGCTAAGTAGGCAACACTTTAAAGCGGAGGAATTAAAAGTTGCTTGAAATATGAGATTTACAAGACAACTATGATACTTCCAGAAATAATAATTGAGTAAGTAGGTAGCTACATAATAATTGAGTAAGTAGGTAGCTACATTAAAGTATATTACCTACTGATGCGGGCGGAAGCAACCATGTGACGGTTATGTGATTGAAATAGGAGTATAGCTAGGTGCTATAACTGCCTAGGTATAAAGATATAACGTATAAAAACGTAAATGAATCCGGCTCGTATGGATCAATCAATGGTTCGGCGTTACACCGAAACCGTATGTACTAGGCGATTTGGAGAAGGAATGGACTGTATATAAAGGATGGCGGGTTCTGGATTGGACTGGGAGAGAAAGTATGGTGTAGAAAGGAACCTCTTACCTTGCACGGCAATCTTCTTCTTCTCAGAAGGACAGTCTCCTGGTGTTTTCGAGAATCCTGAAGCTGTTTGAATCACTACACTACACCATTCGTTTCACTTTCACTCGCGAGCGGGTTTTCCTTGGTGGAAGCGGTAATAATCACATACAGCGGTGCGGCGCGGTACGGTCTCAGCGTGTCGAAATGTTCTGGTCGCCGTTGAGCTAGGCGGCCAATAGCGAGGTGTTTCGGGAAGGGATTTATGAAAAGGATCGCTCGGATTGGCCGAACAGCGACGAACCATTGACGTTGACGTGATTAGTTCTCGATGGAAAGGTAGATGGCGCTACCACAAGTACCTACTAGCTTTAGTTTCAAATTCCCTAGACAACACATGATCTACCCCCCGTGGGATCTCCACCTTGTTGTGGTAAGGGGGGCTCAGTAACCGTGGGTTTGAGGTACAACACCCACGGTGAAGCTAAGCGGGATCCCGGGAGAGGACGCTCCACGTGGGCTTGCGTGAGGCCTGCGTAGGATGCGTCCCAAGGTGCGGGTGTGGGGGACAGTTCTGTCTGTCCCTCGCAGTCGGGTGCGGTCGCGGGAGGAGAGGCGTGTCGGTGTTGCGCTGCCGCACGCCCTATCTCCCGCGACCAAATGGGGGCGCACCATCGTTGCGTCGCGGTGGGCCGCAGAGGAAGAGGAGATGCGGTGTTGCGTTGCCGTCCTTCCCTATCCTCTGCGGCCGCTGGGTGTTTTGGCGGCGGAACCCAATACCTTCATCCACCGCCAAAGTGGTTTCGTTCGGGGCCCGCCTGACCATCTGGCGGGCCAATACCCGTCGGGGGGTAGCGAGGAATGCTTCGGTGAAACCCTACCCTCCGGCACATGGGTACATGAGGAGCATGGGTTGGGGTTTTTAGTTAGTAAGAGTCTGACAGTCCCCTTCGCCTTTCGCCCCCAGGGCGGAGGGACTCCATGAGGATTTTCCAACCCGACAGCAAAAAAAAAAGACAACACATGATCGAAAAATAAAACGACATTAATGTAATTATTCTGTATTTTGCATGCTAAATTCAATAAAATACACAAAAAGAGAAACAATTACTGTATTAATCAGTAGTGCACTATGACTATTATTAGCCTTTAAGGGTTAATATTAATGTACACAATGGCTTATTTTTAGGGTTCCGTAGCTGAATGGCAAAAATGGAACCGTTAGTCGTAGTGTAGGTCGCGCGTGGAGTGCTTAGTATGAAACGCGCTTTTGTATCCTTGTTGTTGTGAGTAGAGCCATGGGAGTACGCGAACTATTGAGCATAGAAGTGAATCGTTCCTGTGCGCTAGTTCTGGCTACACTACGGCCCGAGCCCGAATCAGCAAGCAACCTCATGCGCGGGTGGCGAGGCTTACAAACCAGAGGGCCTACACGAGTGGCATTCGCTTCTCATTTCAAAGCTTTAGCAAATATCGCTATCGCCAGTTGAATGGCACTTATCTACAGGGCCAGCTTGATCTTGTTGCACAAGATAACATCACAATTAAGTGATAACTAGTTGTAGCATGGAGTTGGACACCACTCTGTTCACCTAATAATGTCGCGAGATACCTTCTAGTTAGTCCTGCTTCTGCTTCGACCAGTAATATAATGATTCACTTCATTTAAACCGAAATTTAGTGATACAAAGATGAACATCCTGTAGAGCATTTAAAGTAGATCATGTTCAAGTTCGCTAGGAAGTGCACCTTGCAACAAATTCAACAAGTGGTGTATTCCGTGCCAATATTTGGGCAGTTGTGTTGACGGAGCGCGGAGCGCTGAATTACGTGTAGGAACGGTATTGGCTCACGACGAGAGGCTGCTGGGGTATAAAGCCGCAGCCAGCAGCACCACAGTCACAGCTACTTGAAGCTTGAACACCCTCAACTCCTCCACAAACACTCTCTCGACATGAAGAGCATCGCCTTCCTACTTCTTGTTGTTGTAAGTACGCCGCGTTCTTACTTATTTAAACACTTCAACTATTATTTAGATAGTGGCATCCTGGAGCCATCCAGTGAGTCAAAGTTACACACATTTAGATATATATTTTCCAGCGCCTGAATACTAACGTCCGTATCTCTAAGTATTAATTAAGTTCAACTTGTGACAGCAAACATTTTAAAGCAAATAATGTCTAAATGTTACTAACCGCTGGAACAGATCCCGTGATGTGTTCATGTGGTGAGTCATGTCTCCTATACTTGAAAAAAACACAAAGTATTTTATCTGGTGCCAATAAGGCTTGAGCTTGAGCAACAGTTGGGTCATGTCACTTTTGATGTGCTCGGTATGCTCTCTTGGCATATTCAAGTGGACTCCGACTGAACTGGACGCTCTAGACAGAAGAGAACGTATATTCCTGACGACGCGACGTATCGTTTGCTGCTATGCGGTTGTACATCCCGCGGAAGTGCGATTGTTTTTTAAATCGTTTTTACAATACACGCAATAATAATAATTAAGTTGTTATTTTCTTATTGTTTCAGGCCTTCGCAACTTACGAGTCTGAACGTAAGTGTTTTCAAGTTTTATATAAAGCAACATTTTTTATAGTTACCTATGTCCTACCTTGCAATAATACACACACCAGAAAAATCTAAGCAACACATACAAATTTCAATTGTACAATGTGTTTTCGCATTAAACGCTTAGTATTTTCTTATTGATATTATTTTTAATGCTTTTTATTATTTATTTAAGTATGTATTTTCTTATTTATATTATTTTGTTATGCTTTTTTGATAATAAACAACAATAAGTTTTTTTTTAATAATCTTAATTAACAATAATTACGAGTAAGTACTGTGTGTACGTAGTACAAAGTAAGGTGCCTAATCAACTAAAATTAAACTAAAATTAAATGGTTGAACAAAAATTACATAATTGTGGCCTACTCTGTTATTAAGAACTTGCTGGCACCAATTATTTATTCATAGAATCGATGAGATTGTTAATGTTATCCTGCGGCAATCGCTCCAAATGAAATTTCAGTAAGTCTATCAGTTGTTGGGTTATTGTCAATCCATCCAAGTTCTTTAAAACACGTCACTGGAGCATGTCCCATGCATGCTTGATGGGGTTGAGGTCTGGCGAGTGTGCAGGCCAAGGCAATACCAGGATGTTTCCCTTGCCAAGTACTCCCGTGTGTGCAAAACTGTATGCGAACGCGCATTGTCATGCATCAACATGAAATCGGAGCCAAGCGTTGTGGCCGTTCGGCCTTATGTGCGAATGGACGGACATAAGGCCTTAGAACATCCTCAACGTAATTTACAGCGTTCATGTTACCATTTACAAAAACGAACTCAGTTCGTCTGTTCTTCTTAATACCCGCCCATACCATAACTGTTGAGCCGTTGTATAGATACACTTCCTGAACACACCTCAGTATTTCAGTATTTCTAGGACGACGGTACACTCTTAACCTTCTAGTATCAGGCTTAAACCGAAATAAAATGAAATAAAATTTTATCCCATTGTTCCCGGGTCCATGTAATGTGTTCCCTACACCATTCATTTCGACGAGCGCGATTCCCGTGACGTATCGGTGGGCACCTAATTGGCCGTCGCGCTCGTAGGCCATACTCATGCAGTCGCTTTCGCACAGTTTGGCAGCTAACAACAACACCACTTGAATTTTGTAGCCTTAAACCTATCTCTCGGGCGGTTAACATCGGCTGGCGTCTTGCAGTCAGTTGTGTGTATCGATCTTGCCGTTGTGGTTGTACACCTACCTCAACCTGGATGCTGCTCAGTAGGATCTCCCGTGTTAGTGTAACGCTGATGAAGACGGCAAATAACGCTTCTGTTGATACCAAAATACCGAGATACCTGAGATTGACTTCTTCTCGCTTGCAACATCCCTACAGCTCTTCGCATTTCATCTGCGTTCAAATGACGTCGCTCCATGACGTAAAAAATGTCTCAAAATCCAAATTTGTTCAATTTTTTTTATCAAATTATTGTTTAAATCATAAAATTGATACAGAATACTAAAATTTAATAAGCAAGAAAATGCTATAAAATTCGAACAAATGCGTTCGCTTTTGAATTTGTGAAAAAAAAACCAAATATGATACTCGAATTTTTTTACATCCAGCCTGTATGTCCTCTAGATCAAAAAAGTTTAAATAGTAATTTGGTAAGAAATTATATAATAATTGATTAATAATTTGAAATAGTATGTAATAATTTGAAATAGTATGTGTTGCTTAGACTTTTTTGATGTGTGTAGTTTTGTAAGTGAAAGTACGAGAAGTCATTGAATTCATCTTCTCAAGTCACGTCAACTGCAACTGCAGTTGTGAGTTCATAGACAGTCTGGCTATGAACTCACAACTACTTGCCGAAAAGTCCAATGCTTTAACTGTTGAGATATCCCGACGACAGCCTCCATATCAATATCAAAAAAAATTAACCGTAGGTTCCCTGAATTCTGTCATTGTCTCAACTAGTACAGAGAACATGTTTATACTTTAAATATGTTAATATGTATGTACTTTCATCCACAGAAGCTGAATTTCTTGACCGTCTCATAAGTGGTGTAGGTGATTTTGTGCAACACGTGGATAAAGATGTAAAAGATGTGACCGAAAAGGTGGTTGAAAAGGTGGGATCAGGTGTAAATCATGTACTGGAGGTTGCAAAAGGTGTGACCAAAAAGGGGGAATCAGATGTAAATCAGGTACTGAAGGATTTAAAAGATGTGACCGAAAAGGTGGGATCAGGTGTAAAGTCGGTACTGGAGGTAGCAAAAGATGTGACCAAAAAGGGGGAATCAGATGTAAACCATGTACTCGAGAATGTAAAAGAAGTGACCAAAAAGGTGGGAAATAAGGTGGAATCAGGTGTAAAGCAGGTACTGGAGGATGTAAAAGATGTCATCGAAAAGGTGGTAGATAAGGTGGGATCAGGTGTAAATAATAATAATAATAATAATCATTTATTTGCAGACATTGAAGTCCATAGAATTAAATTTTACACATTGAAATCATAACATAATTAATAATAACAGAAATAACATTATTAAAATATATCTGAAATTACATAAAAAATAACTCAATAAAAACACATAAAAAATCATAAATAGGCATAATAATAATAATAACATAATAGGCATAAAAAAATAAAATTCACGTACAGCTATCTAGAGCCGACCTGTGTGTGCAGTCTCACCCATCGACCAAGCATCGGGCAGTCCCACCGGTTACTCAATGCCTTCAACATGCCGTGGGTGCTGATATCTGTTCTGTGCCGGAGAGAAGCGCATCGTTTTCGAATAATGGCATAAAAATCATCTACTCTCGCATCGGCAAACATACCCGAAGCGCTACAATACCGCGGCAGCCCCACAAGCATCCTGAAGCATGTAAAGCATGTACTCGAGGTTGTAAAAGATGTGACCGAAAAGGTGGGAAATAAGGTGGAATCAGGTGTAAAGCAGGTACTGGAGGTTGCAAAAGATGTGACCAAAAAGGGGGAATCAGATGTAAAGCATGTACTCGAGGATGTAAAAGAAGTCACCGAAAAGGTGGTAGATAAGGTGGGATCAGGTGTAAATCAGGTACTGGAGGTTGTAATAAAAGATGTCACTGACTCCGCTGACAAAGACACTCAGCAGAGCTCCTCTGAGAACACCACATCCAGTTAGACGACATACTTCACCTGACCCGGCTATACCCACACGGATATACGAAACGATTTTCTAAACGTGGATGCTATGACTATCGTATAGCACAAAAGCCACAAAATAAAGATTTTACTATGCATTCTTGTTTTTTTCTTTTCTGACCAACATACACATAATTATACTAATATGGCATTCATGCTGTCTGAGTATGAAGAAGTGTCAACTATAGGTCGCCATCACAAGGTGATTGTGAAAGTCGCCCACAGAGCTACATAATTACCGACCAACATATAGTATAATAGACCAGTGAGAAATTAAAACTTATTTGAAACAAATTGAAGGATAAACGGTGTGAGCACTGATGCCACTTCACACCACTTGATCTTAAACCGGATAGAATGTTTTTATTCTGACGAAACACACCGTATATTATTTTTATATCAGTATTTATTATTTAATGTCAGCACCGGAATTAGAATATAACTATACGATTATATATTTGTACATTATATGAGTTATAATGTACAAATATATAATAAAAATAATAAATTCATACAGTCTTTCACAGACGGCCTTTCCTTACATAATATTTCTTGACCGAGGATTTTGTTATAGCTATACATCAAAGCGTCCTTAATCAAAAACGAAGTTTATATGATGATCAATCTGCTTCAGACATAACTGATAGTATTCGTTAATATACCTATGTCCTAGTCAAATAAAGTACTATAACACGTTCAAGCCCCATACATAACAATTTATCCTTAACATCTGTGTTGGCTAAAATCTCATACATATTTCAGCCAATCACTTAAACTAAGTTATTAAGGCCTCATACACATCCTTAACATCTATCCGGACTGGGACCTCCTACTTGGGATTGAGTCTCAGGTTGTTCGTGTCTCGAAGTCCCGGTACTTTTTGTAAAGGACAATGGCAGATCTCCATACATCGAAATGTCTGAAATTAAATTGAAGCGCACAGTAATAAAAAATATATCAAAAAATTCGGCGTGAGTAACAGAGCCTATAAATGATTCTATTTTCACTCGGGAATCCCGGAAAAACAAGATATCGATGTTTTAGTTTTTAGTTAAGAATGAACAATGTAGGTACGTTTGAATTATCAAATGAAATTATGTCAGATTGACATCAAAATGCAGAAGTATTCTGTAGCATCTAACTGTCACAGCCAAAGACAAAAGCAGAGCTGCACATTTTAAATCGATTTTATGTGAAATCGATACAACATTAAAACGATGCTGTGACGTTTTTATTTGATTTAAAAGTTGTTTTGCTTCAAAAATTATAGATATATTAGTTTATTGATTTAATGTTAATCAAAGATTAAATAACTGCATTTTAATAATTATATTTTAATTATCTATACGGATCAAAAGCACTCACGTCTATTCCTGTCACACCATTGTCTATGGCAATGTAAGGCAGGGTCTACTGTAGCTGAAGAGGTCCAGAGGTGCAGAGTAAAACTTCCGATGAGTGTAGAAAACGAGTATATTTTTAGCATAAACTTAGCCTATTTATATTTACAATTTTAGTGCTACAAGAAGTTACACATTAAGGGAGCTTACATTTGAAATCAGCCAATCACAGAAAAGTGCAATTTTAATGTAGTTAGTTTCTAACTTGGGTGCGAGCATACAACGCACGCGGCTCGTATAAATATTAGCGCCACTTAAATTCACGCCAGTTTGCGCTCCGCTCCGCGGTGAGCGGACGTCTATGTCTCTTTATGTATTGCAGCTACAGTGGTCCTCCCTTAGCGAAGCGTACCGGAGTCTTCACAGCTCTGCCAGATCTCGTCCTGAGTTGCAGATCTTCGGATTGCGTCGGCGTCGGCGTAGGCGCTGAGGGAATATCCATGGCAGGCGTGCAGTCGCTGTTATCAGTGTTCAGTGTATACGCCGGTTTCAACCGATCGATGGATATGTTGACAGTGCGTGTAGGCAATCTTATTTTAAAATATTTTTCGTTTCGCTCCAGGACTGGATACGGGCCTTCGTAGGGACGTTGTAGTGGTTTCCTTACGGAGTCTACACGTAGAAATACAGATTCACACGTACGAAGATCTCTGTGCACAAATATGTTCTTTCTGTTGCTATGCGGTAGGTACTTAGGCGTAAGCTCAGTGATAACACGATGTAGTTCGTCGACGTACGTATAGTCCATCTTCGTGCTTGTAGGTGATGGTGTAATGAAATCTCCCGGTAGTCGTAGTGCTTGTCCGTAGGTAAGCTGGGCTGCGCTTGTGTTAGTGTCGGTGCGAACTGCAGCTCGAAGTCCCATCAGTACTGTGTTTAGTTCACTTGTCCAGTTGCTACTTGTTGATAGTCTAGCCATCAGTGCAGCCTTTAGCGTGCGGTGCCAGCGTTCAATAACCCCGTTACTTTGCGGGTGGTAAGCAGTAGTACGGGTTTTCTCGGCGCCGACCAATCGCGTTAATTCGAGAAACAGCTGACTCTCAAATTGTCGTCCTTGGTCCGTTGTTATGGTAACGGGCGAGCCGAATCGTGTTATCCAGAACTCGTACACGGTCTCCGCGACAATTTTTGCTGACATTTCTCGTATGGGCAGTGCTTCCGGCCAGCGAGTCGCGCGATCTATCATAGTGAGTAGGTATCGATGACCGTGCGCCGACGGTAATAGCGGGCCAACCAGATCAATGTGTAGGCATTGAAACCGGGCGCTTGGCGGGAACGTTGCGAGTTCGCTGTAGGTATGGCGTTGAACTTTGGACTGTTGACACGCAGTACATCCTTTAGCCCAGCGACCGATGTCCGTGTTCATTGCAGGCCAGAAGTATCTCTCTTGCATGAGTTTTCTTGTAGCGCGTATCCCGGGGTGGCTTATGTTATGTACGGCGTCGAAAGCGATTCGCCGAAAGTGTTCTGTTAAATAAGGGCGTATGTTGCTTGTAGAAGTTTCGCAGTATATTTGTTTATCAGACGTAGGTATAGTGATCTTTTTGAATGATATGTTTGTTTGTTTGAGTAGTTCGGGTATTGTCGTATCTTGTTGTTGAGCAGCGGCGAGTTGTGTGTAGTCGATCGAGGTAGGTATTTCGATCGTTTCGATTCTGGATAAGGCGTAGGCGACTGTGTTGTTTATCCCGCTCACGTGACGTATATCCGTAGTGAACTCGCTTATGAATGATAGTTGGCGGGCTCGGCGTTGCGTTTCGTTGTCCGACGGCAGCTTATGGATTGCGTAAATGAGTGGTTTGTGGTCCGTGTAGATAATGAGTTCTCTTCCCTCAAACATTTTTCTAAAATGTTTTACGGCCATGTAGATTGATGTTAGCTCTCGATCGAATGTACTGTATCGTTGTTGTGCGTCAGAGAATCTCTTGGAAAAGTAGCCGATAGCATGGGGTCCCAATACGAACATTTTACTTTTAGTTTTCAAAAGTGATCACAGATGGCGCTACGGGTAATGAATTAAAATCGATGGTCAATGAACATAAGATTTGAGTAAAATTTAAGCAAACAAAATAAAACATAACTCATTTTGGGCACGTTAATAACATTTAACACTGTTTCATTGCATTAATAGATATTTTGAAGTGGTCCAGATTTTACATGCTCAGCAACGCCAACTGCGACTACAATGATTCGCCATTTAGCTTTCCATTAAACAAATTATTGAACACTAGATGGCACTATTGACAATTAAATTCGACTGAAACTTAATTTATTTAATTAGTATCGAAAACTAATTTGGAAATTTTTATATTTTTGCACTTATTATACCCTAAGATAAAAGTGTAGCGGTATTTTGGACTGTTGTATTTTGTAGATAAATAAGAACGATAAATTTTGACACATGCACAGATAATATACCTACTACTTCAACTACTACGAGCTTGTTTTGAAGTTTGTTTTTTTGTTGTGACGTATATTTTCTCTTCGCGCTGTTCGCTGTCTGGGTTGTGTTCTTGTTTACCTACTGTTGTTTTCTTATATTTGTTTTGAAAATCCGACTTGGCACTGTTATACGGACTTTTCTGAAGACGACGTTTATATTTGTAACACTGCTCGCGTTACCCGGACTCCGATAAATATTCCACATAATAGGGTCATTTCGCCTGTTCGCGTCCATTTAGTACAGTTGGCAAGTTTGAAGGAGAAAATAAAAATGTTCCAGCAAATTGATTCAATGAAAAATTTATGTAATGCGTTCATTATATAGTCTATTTTAATAATAACTTTCAGTTTTGTTCGAAACTTGTTGTGTTTTTTTTTTTTAAATTTCAAAATATGGCATTTTACCTAGTTTGCGTCCAAAAAATCCAAATTGCGTCCACCTGTGGACCAGTTCGCGTCCACCAGCTTAGTCTTAACAATATCAGCCTTATAATCCTCCATATAAGGGTGATATTGTTAAGACAATCTAAAGAAAGATTGGCTTTTAACAATTTCTACATTTAAGATTAAAGTTATAAAAACTCTACATTATTATCATTATTAAATCACTTTATAGAAACTATAAATAACTATTTATTGTTCTCAACATCGATGGAACTTAAAATCAAAGATAAAAAAATAACGATAGGGTCATTTCGCCTGTTCGCGTCCATCGCCCTATTCGCGTCCATTTTACGGACCTCCCTTTAAAAATGCTCAAAAATAAGTATACTAACACACTAATAAAATGAAAAGTCAGTACCGCCAATACCTTAACGTATAAGAGACACGCACAAATAGACAAGAGTTTCGTGCGCCCAGCTAATCCTGTTTAAAAAAAATAGTACATCTCGGTTGTTCAACAAAAGAGTGCAGATGCGCGGGATATAAATAAAAAAATAGTATGCAGTGGCGTGTTTGACGGTAAGTATTTTATTGTTTTATGTGTATTTTCCGCCGTGTGGTTGACGGCATAGAATACAAGTGTCACCACCCCATATCTTCCCGTGGGTGTCGTAAGAGGCGACTAAGGGATAATACGATGCAAATACCATCTTTGCGTAGAGACGGAAAACTCGACATCAAACCCTATACGACTGCCTCGTTGGTCTCGCGGCATAAATGTGCGCGCGGGATCGGGAGGTACCGGGATCGATTCCTGGGCCGGGCAGTGTTACTGGGTTTTACTGTCACAAAATTCTCAGTAGCAGCACGGAGTCTGGAAATGTGCCCGGTACGGCAATAGGCTCGCCCCTTATTACGTGGGACTAAAGTATATCTGGCGAAAAGTGGGTGTAGAAATACACCTCTGCCTACCCCTTCGGGGATAAAAGGCGTGACGATATGTATGTATGTATGTATGTATGTGTATTTTAGGATACATAGCTGTTTCTAGACATTAATAATGAAAATACGAATAGTATGAATTATGAATTAGCTTGTTTTTTTTTTATAGTTAACAATTAAAATGAGGTGGACGCGAATTACAACACCGAATTTAGAAAACTTCCACTTTGCGTCCACAATAGACGCGAACTCGTCCATTTATGATTGCTTTAGTTGTTTATTTTTATGTGATTAAAATATGAGAGAGAAATTGGGATTTTGTTTATTTTAACATTAATAGTATGCAATTGTAATGACCAATTTGCGTCCACATTATTATGATTGTAATAAAAGATACAATCGATATAATAATCGATCACAAGTGGACGCAAACTATACCTGCAAGGGATAATATTATAGCAAATTGCGTCCATATTTTCATGAAATAGAAATTATCGCATAAATACATTCCATATATAATATATTATAATTTAAAATGCATTTTTGATAAAGACTGAGTTTAAAATTCAATTATTACATTTAATTTCTTTTATTCCATATTTTTCTTAGGAGACAAGAAAGAAGAAGGAAAAGAAAAAATACAGATGATGATTAAATAAAGAAAGCGTTAAGTGATATTAGTGAAAAATTATGCTATTCCGAAGATCACAATATTGGATAACATGTACTTATTGTTATTTTTTTATCTTTGATTTTAAGTTCCATCGATGTTGAGAACAATAAATAGTTATTTATAGTTTCTTTAAAGTGATTTAATAATGATAATAATGTTGATTTTTTTATAAATTTAATCTTAAATTTAGAAATTGATAAAGGCCAATCTTTCTTTAGATTGTCTTAGCAATATCACCCTTATATTCCTTCTCTAAGCTGGTGGACGCGAAATGGTCCACAGGTGGACGCAATTAGGATTTTCTGGACGCAAACTGGGTAAAGTGCCAAATCTTGAATTTTGTCTATTTAAAAAAAACACAACAAGTTTCAAACAAAACTGAAAGTTAATATTAAAGTAGACTTTATAATGAACGCGTTACATAATTTTTTCATTGAATCAATTTGCTGGAACATTTCTATTTTCTCCTTCAAACTTGCCAACTGCACTAAATGGACGCGAACAGGCGAAATGACCATACATGTTGTCCAATATTGTGGTCTTCGGAATAGCATAATTTTTACATAATTATGTACATATTTGTCTTATCGATTTCTTCTTCTCACGAATATTACAAAACGCTTTCTTTATTTAATCATCTTTTGTATTTTTTTTCCTTCTTCTTTCTTGTCTCCTAAGAACTCATCTTGAATAGAAAAAATATGGAATAAAAGAAATTAAATGTAATAATTCAATTTTAAACTCAGTCTTAATCAAAAATGCATTTTAAATTATAAATATATATATACATACATACATACATATCGTCACGCCTTTTATCCCCGAAGGGGTAGGCAGAGGTGTATTTCTACACCCACTTTTCGCCAGATATACTTTAGTCCCACGTTATAAGGGGCGAGCCTATTGCCGTACCGGGCACATTTCCAGACTCCGTGCTGCTACTGAGAATTTCGTGACAGAAAAACCCAATAACACTGCCCGACCCAGGAATCGAACCCGGGACCTCCCGATCCCACGCGCACATTTATGCCGCGAGACCAACGAGGCAGTCGTATAGGGTTTGATGTCGAGTTTTCCGTCTCTACGCAAAGATGGTATTTGCATCGTGTTATCCCTTAGTCGCCTCTTACGACACCCACGGGAAGATAGGGGGTGGTGACACTTGTATTCTATGCCGTCAACCACACGGCTCTTATATCGATTGTATCTTTTATTACAATCATAATAATGTGGACGCAAATTTGTCATTACAATTGCATACTATTAATGTTAAAATAAACAAAATCCCAATTTCTCTCTCATATTTTAATCGCATAAAAATAAACAACTAAACACGGAAGAGAAAATATTACACTGGAAATGGTAAGTAGGCGTGGCACGCGTGTCACAATTAAGCGTTGTAACGCTTAACTGGCCCCAGTCACGTTCTTACATCGCGTCGAATTGCTCGTTTCGTGACACAGTTTCATTTCTATAACTATGCCGTTTTGTGCCGTTTTGGAGTGCAAAAATGATAGCAGGCGAAAAAATCTTAAAAATGGAGGTGTTTCGTACCATCGGTTAGTACAATTTTCATTGTTTTCAATATAAGTCTTAATTTGTTTCAATTAAATAATATTTAATAGAACGGTTAGTAAAAATGCACCTTATACATCGAAGATAAAGTTTATTTTGGATTGATTCTACTCAATAGAACATTCTCGAAAATTCCGCGCTACTCATTTAGTGATGTGGTCAAGTCGAATATTAAAATTATCGATTGATATCGAAACACGGAAATAAATCATTTACGAAATGTTTATTTTAATATTTTTTTTTATTTGGGTGGGTGTTTCTATGAACAATGTAATATGTAGGTACCTACGTATTTAAAAAAAAAAGTATATATGTATGTTTATCCATTGTCTAGTACCCATAGTACAAGCATTGCTTAGGTGGTGTTGTGTGTATGTAGTAGCATATGTTACGAATATTATTATATGTTATTATTTAGTATTACATTACAATCCAAGTATAAGGTCGGCTTTATTCACTCACGTAATTTATTTTAAGATGTGTATTAGATTCAATCTAGTAGATACTTTGTTGCAAAAATATAATCTATGTTTTGAATAGTAACTATAATTTATCAATGTAGTGAATAGTAAGTATAATTTATCAATTTAGTGATCAATGCAATGTTTAGCTAACGTTGCATTGATCACTAAATAAGCATTAGTAGGTCCTCTTAACATCATTAAAAAAATTTTTATATTTCCTAAAGATGCAAGCATCAAAGAAAAATGGATAGATGCAACAGGTAGAGTTAATTGGATGCCAACCAAATCAAGCACGATATGCTCTGAGCATTTTTTAGAAGACGATTTTATAATATCAAGTAAAGGCTATAGATATACGAAACCTGCTGCGCTTCCATCAATGAAAATTGTTAAGTTTTTTTATCAAGCAAGTAATCATGTTTTATTTTCATCACTGTCAATAAGTATTCAAAATATTTGTTATGCTACTTAACAACACACGTGTTACATGTTATTAATTTGTATGAACATTGACTGACTAAATATAAAATTTAATTGATAAATACACTTATTATATGAACAAAATATCGCATCATCTATCGATATCGATAAAGTAATCCAATGTGCTACGTGGTACGGCCCTAACCGAGTAGAAGCAGAAACAGACCGATCACGCAAATTTCAACCATATGCCTTATGTAATTAAGATTATAACTGCTACAACTTAGAATACCGCCATCTATGGTTGAGTAGCGGAATTGACTCGTAAATCGAATCTAGTATGACTATAGAACGTAAATACGTTCTACTGCTAAAGCAAAATAAATCTTATTTGTAGGTCAGCAGGGTTTATTTCCAAATCTGTGAAGTAGGCTAGTTTTGAATAATCTTAAACTACGAATCAAACGAATTGTTTCTTTGTAGTGCAATATATGATTATCGGTTTACTTGTGTGAGTTTGGCGACAGCGGTTCCGATAGTAATTTGGGTGCATACCATTTCTATGTTTTTTCTGTTCTGAGCAACTAAAGAAATCATAAATAGACGAGTTTGCGTCCATTGTGGACGCAAAGTGGAAGTTTAAAAAATTCGGAGTTGTAATTCGCGTCCACCTTATTTTAATTGTTATCTATAAAAACATATCTTCACTCCTTTTATCCCCGAAGGGGTAGGCAGAGGTGCATTACACACCCACACTTCGCCAGATATGTTTCGGTCCCAATGTAATAGGGGGCGAGCCTATTGCCATCTACCGGGCACATTTTTAAGCGAGCGATAATTAATATTTTTATTTTAATACACACATAACTT
Organism: Euclidia mi; assembly: GCA_944739405.2. Taxonomy (NCBI): domain Eukaryota; kingdom Metazoa; phylum Arthropoda; class Insecta; order Lepidoptera; family Erebidae; genus Euclidia; species Euclidia mi. The sequence continues at coordinate 125,306,544 of OX123183.2, forward strand.
CGAAAAGTCATAGGTGTGTGCCCGGGGTAACTGGGGATCGAACCCGAGACCATCGTCTCGGCAGTCCGTTACGTACACCACTGGACTATCGCCGCTATAAAAAAAACAAGCTAATTCATAATTCATACTATTCGTCTTTTCATTAATAATGACTAGAAACAGCTATGTATCCTAAAATTCACATAAAACAATAAAATACTTACCGTCAAACACGCCGCTGCACACAATTTTTTTATTTATATCCCGCGCATCTGCACTATTTTGCTGAACAACCGAGATTAACTAATTTTTTTAAACAGGATAAGCTGGGCGCACGGAACTTATGTCTTGTGCGTGTCTCTTATACGTCGAGGTATTGTCGATACTGACTTTTCATTTTATTAGTGTGTTAGTATACTTATTTCCGAGCAGTTTTAAAGGGAGGTCTGCAAAATGGACGCGAATAGGGGGATGGACGCGAACAGGCGAAATGACCCTAATATGATTATTTGGCTTGGTTAATGGACTTGTTTTCGCATCTCGTTTTCGGACTTTCGGTTAGTTTCGTATTGCGATATAATTGAACTGTTAAAACTACACAAAATGACTAAATGCTCGTATGTGAAGTGCAACAATACTATAAATATAAAAACTATAAGTACATGGAATTTAGTGCAACAATACTATAAATGGAATTTAGTACCAATAGCACTTCTTGCTGAAGATGAAGAACGACAAATACAAACTGATATGTCGAAGAGAAAACAATTCTGGATGCATTATTTATGAAAACAAGACATAGGTACTAAAAGTGAATTCAGGAACTTATTTACCTACTGATTACGTCGTGGCACACTGCGGGACGCCGTGGCATGCCACGGCGGCGTCCCGAAGTATGCCGTGGCGCGTCGCGGCGGGCTGCGGTACGATTGTATCGAAACAAAGTAATATGAATCCCAAACTCATTGAAATAAGAATAAAAATGACTTGATCAGTAATAAAACTTTTGCCATGCCGCGACGTCAGAGCGCGCCGGCCTTACATCGTGTCGTGGCACACTCGCTCTTCGGGACGCCGTGGCAAGCCGCGTCGCGCCGCGGCGGGCTGCGGTACGATTGTATAGAAACAAAGTAATATGAATCCTAAACTCATTGAAATAAGAATAAAAATGACTTGATCAGTAATAAAATCCTTTGCCATGTCGCGACGTCAGTGCGCGCCGGCCTTAAAGTAACATACTTACCTAGGTACCTACCTACAGTTCAGAGTGTAAATCGATCAAAATTATAGATTTATTTAGCTGTAGTCTGCTATCTAGTTATTACTTGATTAGTTCTAATTTAATAATTTAATTTGAATTTGAGCAACATCTTCGTGGAACCCCTACTAAAGCTTCGTGGAACCCTAAGGTACCTATTCCCAAAGTGAGCTCCGCACACTTTGGGAATGGCTGACCTGGAAACCACCTAGGTAGATGTACCTACCTATCTACCTAATCAACGAACAGAGTACCTAGGTAATATTAATATATAAAAAGCTTATAAAAATCACGGCAGTGCAGTAACGATATGTTAAGACTAGATTGAAGGTAGGTACCGACTCGCACTTGATCAATCAATCAAATCAGTTTATTTCCCAGAATACAGTGTCTCATCTGTGACAGTAAATTAAGATGTCAACAAGTTTGGTACCTACATTTGTATTCGCGAGCGTGCAAGTGCCAGCGTGCAAATAATATATTAAAATTATTTTACAATTCAATACGATGTCCATTTTAATCATAATAAAAATTATTAAGTAGGTACCTACATAAGTAGGTAGGTAGGTACTCTTTCAAATAGTTCTAAGTATAATAATTATCAAATCCCAATGCCAATGTCAAAACGATAAAGGTACGAAGTCAAACACCTAATACATTCCAAATAACCCATAACAGTATACCTAATAACTCACAGAGTTGTAACATTTGCGAGTTGGCCAATTTTTATTATCTTTACAAAATTGTTCAAATTTAATACCTACTCGCGAGTCTATCACATTACATTAGGTACCTAATCATAACATAGGTTATAACATTGAATTATTACCTACAGAAACCAAGTACGCGCACGTAATACGCGCCGTTCATTTGGGTCAGAATCTGACCCAATCGGCGGCCGCGCTGTCTGTGGTCCGAGTCGCACGGTAGCGTAAGCATCTCCCGCAAAATAATCGAAATTATGACATATTGTACAGTATTTTTGTGCCACAATGCTTCAGAAAAAGATTATAAGGTTGCTGGAGTATCATTTCACCGGACATACATAAATTTTATTACGTAGATTGTCTAATAATAACAATACAGTGTATCATAATAACTAAATCTAAGTACGAGCGGAGTGCTGCCAGTTGGGTGTGAAATTGTCCCAGTTTAATTTACACATTCCTTACCAAAATTTATTCTATTGACAATAATAATAAAAAAAAGGAATTAGGTAGTTACATATATAAACTTAGCCTTTCAAACACCGCTGGCTGGTACATACCAATCGGTTACGTAGGTACGACAAATTTTTCACGTCAAGCTCGGCTAAGACGACATCGTCTCAAAGCACTCGATTTTGCCGTTTTTGTATTTAAAGGCTTGTATCTAAAGTCTAGTATTGTCTAGTAATGTAGGTACGCCCGTAGGCGTAACTAACTTCGTTGTTGAACGAATGACCTTACCGACCGAATTATATTATAATTTTTAAACTTGTCGCCATTTTTTGGTCACCATAACGCAACGGCGCACACATAGTAGTCGCTGTTGATTTTGTTAATTTTTCTTACAAACATACATAAATACTTTGATGTACCTACAATAAACAGCATTTATCTAGGAAATCACTCGGCACTTGTTAGTGCTTACGTTTGAGCGCACAAAGTTTCGTCAAGATTGATTTAGCCATCGTTAGTCAGTCGTAAAAACTTAAAAAGTAGACAGTGTGACTTTAGAATTTATAATATACAATTACTTATATTCATGCAAAAATTATGAATTTACCCTATTTTTAGGGGAAAGACGTTGTTACTGGCAACTCTAAAATGGCGTCTGTGTGCGTGATGCAGCAAGTAAACACAGCACAGTTCCGCACACATAGCGAATTTTCGGCTTAGCTTCTGAGCTCGCGTTGTTTGAATACTGACTTTCTGTAGGTAATAATTCAATGGGTTATAAATAGTTTTTCATGTCCTTTATACAAATGATTTTAATATCAAGCCTAAGTACGCTTGATATTAAAATAATTAGGTAGGTACATCGAAACGAACAAAATAGGAAAATGTATTTAAAGTTACGCATCTTTGAATCGCATGAATCGCATCGCACCAGTACTGAGTAGTCGCACGAATTTCACCCTGTCCAAGGCCTCTCTGCAAGGTCACAGATGCAAGGTCAAGTGATCAAGTCATTCACCTCTAGCACAGATAATACTATACTACAACCTCTAGCGCAGCATTGTTTTTATTTTAAGCGCCATCTCCCGGTACTTTGCGTAGCACCTATCGAATTGTCGGCGTTCGCTCTGCGTCCAGGCGTCCACTGACCCCATCTAGTGCAGATTTGACGAAAACAATATAGCTCCAAGCATAGCAAAAGTTAGGCAGGTCGCAGTTTAATGTTCGTCACCGTGTGTCTGTACTAGGGTATTATATTGTCTGTGCCGATAGGTACGTATTTGTTGTTTATGCGCTGTTGTAGTACCGACCCAGCGTTTTTTTGTGAGGCGTCGCACATGAGAGACATCGGATGATCGGCGGATGGCGACGGGTGAGCGAGTAAAGTTGCGTTTTGTATGCTGACTTTACAGGCTTCGAATGCTTCAAGGGCTTCCGTAGTCCAGTCGATTTTTGATTTGTCGCGTTTCTTTGAGTTGTGTAGGTATGCGTTGAGCGGGGCATGAATGAGAGCGGCGTTCGGTGTATTGTCACGGTAAAAATTAACCATGCCGAGGAATCGTCGTAGTTCTTCCACGGTCTCTGGTTTCGGGTATTCGGCGATGACCTTGACCTTTTCGTACGGCGGCTTGATTCCTTCGCTCGACACGTCGTAACCGAGGAATTTTACTGTTTCTTGAGCGAATACGCATTTTGATGGGTTTATTGTGATCCCGTATTCGTCTAATCTTTGAAGGACGGTGCGTAGGTCTTTAGAGGCCGTTTGAAGGCTTTCATGGGCCAAAATGACGTCATCGATGAAAACGAAGGCAAAATCGAGTCCGCTGAGCACTTGATGTATAAATCGCTGGAATGTTTGTCCGGCGTTCTTGAGGCCGGGACACATTCGCGGGAATTCAAATAACCCGAACGGTGTGGTGATAGCGGTTTTGTCAATATCAGGGCCGTGGACGGGCAGTTGCTGGTAAGCTCTGTTCAAATCTAATACCGTGAAAACTTTCTTGCCGTGGAGTAGGTATGTGAAGTCCTTTAATCGAGGCACGGGGTAGCGGTCGGGTTTAGTTACTGCGTTGAGTCGTCTGTAGTCGCCACATACCCGTATATCGCCGTTTTTCTTGGGAACTACGTGGAGCGGGCTTGACCAAGGGCTTTTGCTTGGACGGCATAGGCCCTGTTGCATCATGGTTTCAAATTCTTTCTTAGCGGCCCAGTAGCGGTGGGGCGGTAACGGTCGGGTTCTACAGTGTAGCGGCGGGCCGGTTGTTTCGATGTGATGTTCGACACGATGTTTAGGTATTTGCTTCATAGAGGACGGTCGGATGATGTCTGGGTACTCGGCAAGGATTTTATGAAAATGTTGTTGATCGTCGATGCTTCTGACGGTTGGCTCGTTGGAATATGAAACTGATGTCTTGACGGATAAGTTCGTGACTTTATCGATGAGGCAACGGCCACGTATGTCAACAAGGAGGTTGTGATATTTCAAAAAATCAGCGCCGATGATGGGTTTGCTGACTGCGGCGATGACAAATTTCCACGTGTAAGGTCTTCGTAGTTTCAGATCTAACACCATGGTTTTCTCGCCGTATGTAGGTATTGTGGTGTTATTAGCGGCGTACAGTTGAAACGACGTCGGAGCTGTCTTCGTCCCTCTTTGCTTCGGTATAACAGATATGTTTGCGCCGGTGTCGATAAGAAAAGATAGACGTGAGTTTCTATCTGTTACGAATAGGCGGTGTGATGCGTGGTTCGCGTCGGTTGCCGCCTCAGCCGACGCAGCGGTTAGTTTTCCGACGTGGGTGACGATTCTTCGAACTTGCACGGGCGCGTGCAACGGTAAGCTTGTTTACCGAATTTGCGGTGATAATAGCAGATACTAGACGAATCGGAGCGCTGCGGAGTACTACTGCGTGGCGGACGTTGATTGCTCGGCGATCTTGATTGATTAGGATGGTTGTTCCATTGCTGACGTCGTGGTTGATGTTGATAGGTTCGTCGTGATTTCAGCTCTTCTATTTCTCGCGTAAGCTGTTGGGCTTTCAAATCAGCTAACTCTCTCGTAAGCATGTCAATCTTCTCGTGTAGCGAGCGTAAGTCGTTTGAGGTAAGTTCAGAGTGACCTGACTCGGTTTGTGAGGTACGGGCGACTTTCATTTGTGGCGAGTTTGATGATGTGACGGAGGTCGTGGCGATGGCGGAAATTTCGGGGCGAGAATGTTCGAGAATCTTGTCGGCCATAGATGCGAGGTCGTTAAGATCGGATTTCTTGGCGATATTTTCGCTTACGGCGAGGACGGCACGTATAGATTGTGGAAGGTGGTTAGTCCACATGATACGGAGCGTAGATTCTGAGATGTTTTCGCCAGCGAGGTTCTTCATGCGCCGAAGTAGTTGGGAGAGTTTCATCTCACCTAGTTCCATCTCAGAGAGTAATCGCTGTACTTGGCGTTGCTCGGATTCTTCGTAGACGTGTAATAGCCGGCTTTTGATAGCGTCGTATTTGTTATTCTCCGGGGCCGTAGGATGATGTCGGCGATCTCGTCGATATCTTGCCGTTCCAACTGCCCAACGACGAGTTCATACATCGCCTTGTCGCCCTTCTTGTGTGGTGAAACGATGGCTTCAAACTGAGCGAACCATAATATGAGTCTATCGCGCCATATGGGTGGTATGCGGAGGTTTGTAGACACGCCGGAGAGTTCTTGGTCGGAAACTGAGTTACTTGCTGTTGCCATGATGGTTTTGGAGATATTGGAGAGAGTTTCGACGAGGATTTGCGGTTCTTGATGGTTCAGTAGGGGTCACCAATGTAAGGCAGGGTCTACTGTAGCTGAAGAGGTCCAGAGGTGCAGAGTAAAACTTCCGATGAGTGTAGAAAACGAGTATATTTTTAGCATAAACTTAGCCTATTTATATTTACAATTTTAGTGCTACAAGAAGTTACACATTAAGGGAGCTTACATTTGAAATCAGCCAATCACAGAAAAGTGCAATTTTAATGTAGTTAGTTTCTAACTTGGGTGCGAGCATACAACGCACGCGGCTCGTATAAATATTAGCGCCACTTAAATTCACGCCAGTTTGCGCTCGGCGCCGCGGTGAGCGGACGTCTATGTCTCTTTATGTATTGCAGCTACAGCAACAATCAAATAATAAAGTAGGTACCTAGTTCGTAATCAATTGGAATGCTTTTTATCATCATAAAATACTCCAGCTTTAACGAGACAAAGTGAAAATATTAAAAATCGTAGAAAAATAAAACAATTTGTTTGTTCATATGAAGTTTAAGGTCGCCACAACAAACCCAGACCGAATTCTGCCATTGTTCTTTAACTATCTCGGGGCCCGGGACTTTTCAGTCGAGACTTGAGACAGGACACATTTTTGTCCTATATCGAGTAAAATTTTATTGACATATTTATTTTGAAATTTTTGTTATAACTTGTACTTAAGTACCTATTCGCTACTACCGCGTAATTACTGAATAAATACACAATAAGGGCGGTTTCAGACTAGCGTATTTTTCTGCTCTTATACGGTCGTTTCAGTATACGCGCGTGCACGCGCGCTACATTACGCGCTTCAGAAAACCGGACTCGCGTAAATTGGCATATTTCGGCGTGTTGGGTCGAACCGGTAGTGACATCGTGTCAACATGGATTCTGACGGCTCGCGCTTATACGAACTTAGAAGCGTCAACGCTCGTACATTTTTTGTTTTGTGGTTGTTTTGTGTCGTTTGATTGATATTGTGTCTTTTTTAGGTCAGTCAATTTAATTTGTTGGGTTGTTCGGTGTAGTTTTCTTGTTGATATATCTACCTACCGTTGTTGAAACTGTATTGTAATACTAGATGAACCCGCGGTTACTCACGTTATTAAGAGGTAAGTACTAACTTTTACTATAGCCTATACCCTTCCTCGATAAATGGGCTATCCACCACAAAAAGAATTATCCAAATAGAACCAGAAGTTCCAGAAACTAGCGCGTTCAAGCAAACAAACAAACAAACACTTCAGCTTTATAATACCTATTATAAGTATAGATTATAAATATATGAAAATATATATTTTCTTTCAAATAGTTAAAACCTCAAACACTAAATTGTGGCACACACTAAAATAATAATGTTTCGTGTAAAGATCTAACTCATAGCACTGGACGCAATGCTAAATGGCGAATGGCGTCCCCTTTTACACAACGGGAACTCATTTTTAGGGTTCCGTACCTCGAAATGAAAAAACGGAACCCTTATAGGATCACTTTGTTGTCCGTCCGTCTGTCAAGACCCTTTTTCTCAGGAATGCGTGGAGGTATCAAACTGAAATTTATACTAAATACTCGAATCTACGGTTCCACAGAGCTGTAAAAAAATCAAACTTCTAATCCAACGCAATGAAAAGATACAGCCGTATATCCTGCAAATTGCAGCATATTTTCAAACTCACATTGGAATCAAAACCTACAGGGTACTTTCCGTGAGCTCAGAATCTTGAAATTTGGTACGAAGCAACTTATTATATCACTTATAAAGGAAAAATTGCGAAAACAGTAAATTTTTAGTTACAGCATATAAAAAAATATTTTTAATAAATTTTAAGTTACTACCCCTTACTCTTGAACGCGTGGAGGTATTAAATTGAAATTCATATTAAATACTCAGGTATAAAACACCGTAAGGCTGCAATAAAATCAAGCTTCTATATCAACGCAATCAAAAGAAAGAGCAATATAAGCATATTTTCAAACTAGCTGACCCAGCGAACTTCGTATCGCCTTTTAAAGAGTTTTTATTTAATTCCCTTTTTTCCAAGCCCCTTTTCCATAGTTACCATTGACTAAGCGCTTAATCTCTTATCATTTCAGAGTCTGTAAATGATGAACAAACAAACATAGATTTTTATATAATATTGAATTCCCCATTCCTTAAAATATCGGAGACAATACCCATATCGAATTTCAAAAAAAATCCCGTCCGCCATCTTTGATTTCCTATCCGCCATCATTGATCACAAAATAGATGTTGTATTTGGATTCACCATCCCTTAAATCATCAGAGACGACACCCATATTGATTTTTTAAATTTTGCCCATCGACCATCTTTGATTTCCCATCCGCCATCTTGAATCACAAAATAGATGTTGTATTTGGATTCCCCATCCCTTTAAACATCGGAGACGATACCCATATTGCTTTTTAAAAATATTCCCATCCGCCATCTTTGATCACGAAATAGATGGTGTTTTTGAATTCCCCATTCCTTAATATATCGGAGACGATACCCATATCGACTTTCAAAAAAAATCCCGTCCGCCATCTTTGATTTCCCATCCGCCATCTTGAATCATTAAATAGATGTTGTATTTGGATTGACCATCCCTTAAATCATCAGAGACGACACCCATATTGATTTTTTAAATTTTTCCCATCCACCATCTTTGATTTCCCATCCACTATATTGAATCACGAAATATATGTTGTATTTGGATTCCCCATCCCTTTAAACATCGGAGACGATACCCATATTGATTTTTAAAAATATTCCCATCCACCATCTTTGATCACGAAATAGATGGTGTTTTTGAATTCCCCGTTCCTTAAATTATCGGAGTTGATACCCATATCGACTTTAAAAAAAAATCCCGTCCGCCATCTTTGATTTCCCATCCGCCATCTTGAATCATGAAATAGATGTTGTATTTGGATTCACCATCCCTTAAATCATCAGAGACGATACCCATATTAATTTTTAAAATTTTCCCATCTGCCATCTTTGATTTCCCATCCGCCATCTTGGATCACAAAATAGATGTTGTATTTGGATTCCCCACCCCTTAAAATATCGAAGGCGATACCCATATTGAGTTTTTTTAATTCTCTTGTCCGCCATCTTTGATTTCCCGTCCGCCATCTTGGATCACTAAATAAATTTCATATTATTAATGAGCGTCCCGAAAATCGCGACAACGATACCCATATAGATTGTATCCTATTCGTTTAGCCTTTTTTTGCCTTTGGCCCAACCCTCCCCCTTCTCGTTTGACCATTTTATTACTTTTGTCTGGCCCCTAAAAGTAGTGGCGTAATTTGATAATGATATGCCTTGCGGAATAGTTGGGCGATCATAGGCAATAACAAATTTTAAAATCCGTCTGCTAGTTCCTGAGATTAGCCGACATTATCTTTTAGCCTTTTTAGCCTTTTGCCCGGCTCCAAAGGGTGGAAGCGTTATGTTATATAGCCTATAGCCTGCCGGAGTAACTGGGCTATCGTATACAAAAAGAATTTTTCAGATCCGACCGGTAGTTCCTGAGATTAGCGCGTTCAAACAAACAAACAAACAAACAAACTCTTCCGCTTTATTATATTAGTATAGATATAATACGTTGCTTCGTACCAAATTTCAAGATTCTGAGTTCACGGGAAGTATCCTGTAGGTTTTGATTCACTTGCGAGTAGGCGCGAGTTTGAAAATATGCTTATTTTGCTCTTTTTTTTTATTGCGTTGACATAGAAGTTTGATTTTGTTGCAGCCTAACGGTGTTATATACTTGAGTATTTGATATGAATTTCAATTTAATACCTCCACGCGTCCAAGAGAAAGGGGTAGTAACTTTAAATTTATTAAAAATATTTTTCTTATATGATGTAACTAAAAATTTACTGTTTTCGCAATTTTTCCTTTATAGGTGATATAATACGTTGCTTCGTACCAAATTTCAAGATTCTGAGCTCACGGAAAGTACCCTGTAGGTTTTTATTCACTTGCGAGTATGCGCGAGTTTGAAAATATGCTTATTTTGCTCTTTCTTTTGATTGCGTTGACATAGAAGCTTGATTTTGTTGCAGCCTTACGGTGTTATATACCTGAGTATTTGATATGAATTTCAATTTAATACCTCCACGCGTTCAAGAGAAAGGGGTAGTAACTATAAATTTATTAAAAATATTTTTCATATGCTGTAACTAAAAAATTACGGTTTTCGCAATTTTTCCTTTATAAGTGATATAAGGCGTTGCTTCGTACCAAATTTCAAGATTCTGAGCTCACGGAAAGTACCCTGTAGGTTTTGATTCCAATGTGAGTTTGAAAATATGCTGCAATTTGCAGGATATACGGCTGTATCTTTTGATTGCGTTGGATTAGAAGTTTGATTTTTTTACAGCTCTGTGGAACCGTAGATTCGAGTATTTAGTATAAATTTCAGTTTGATACCTCCACGCATTCCTGAGAAAAAGGGTCTTGACAGACGGACGGACAACAAAGTGATCCTATAAGGGTTCCGTTTTTTCATTTCGAGGTACGGAACCCTAAAAAGAGCAAAATAAGCATATTTTCAAACTCGCGCCTACTCGCAAGTGAATCAAAACCTACAGGATAATTCCCGTGATCTCAGAATCTTGAAATTTGGTACGAAGCAACGTATTATATCACTTATAAAGGAAAAATTGCGAAAACCGTAAATTTTTAGTTACAGCATATAAATATTTTTTTTAATAAATTTAAAGTTACTACCCCTTTCTCTTGAACGCGTGGAGGTATTAAATTGAAATTCATATCAAATACTCAAGTAAATAACACCGTTAGGCTGCAACAAAATCAAACTTCTATGTCAACGCAATCAAAAAAAAGAGCAATATAAGCATATTTTCAAACTCGCGACTACTCGCAAGGGAATCAAAACCTACAGGGTACTTCCGGTGAACTCAAAATTTGGTACTAAGCAACGTCTTATAGCCCAGATAAAGGATGCGGAAGGTTGAGGACCGTGTGCTGTGGTGCGTGTTGGAAGAGGCCTATGTCCAGCAGTGGACTGCTATAGGCTGATTGAGATTGAGATTTCAAATAATTACATAGTCTTCAAACCTTTTTGGTAGTTATTCTGTACTTTATAAGTATTTTTGTAACAGATTTCTAATAGTCACTAAAAACTTTGTAAATCAATAACTTTGATAAAAATCTTACCATCATTCATCAGCAGACTTTTGCAAGGCTGCTGCAAGGCTGGTATAGGTTTTTAAGTTAAATAATAATATAAAATAAAGGATGACTGATTACAAACGACAAAGACCTCTTTTTCTTTAATTTAAGCTCCTCCAGCTTTCCATGCTGTAATGTTATGGGCATTTGGCAATAAAAAGTTATCTATGACTGGTCCTTGACCGAACTTCAAAAGTCCAGCCTCAAGGTTTGTCAAAGAGCAATGGAGCGCAGTATTCTCGAATATAAGACGGTTGATCGAGTGCAAAATGCCGTTCTGCGATCACTGACGGGTTTTGCTGATGTGGGACGGAATACTGCCAACCTAAAGTGGGATTGGGCGGGCCACGTGATACGGATGCATCCTAGCCGATGGGCGAAGATCGTCACGCAATGGGTGCCGCAAGACGGGCGGCGGAAAAGAGGCAGAACCTGAAAACGATGGCGTGACGATCTAGACCATTTTGACAGAAACTGGCCCAATTTGGCAGAAGATAGGAATGCTTGGAGGAGTGTAAGGGAGACCTTTGCCCAGCAGTGGGACAACACAGGTTAAATAAAAAAATAAAATAAAACTATGACTGGTGAACTTTTACTTATATACCTACAGGTTTGTACGGAACCCTCGGTGCGCGAGTCCGACTCGCACTTGACCGGTTTTTATTTGAGCTGTTGTTTATTTAAACTTTATACTCGAATATTTATTCGAGATGTTATTATTAGTATGATCAGTTGGAAAACATAATGGCGGTTGGTTTAATTATTGCGACAGTAAAACATGGACAATAATAAAAAATCTATTTGTCGGTTATTTTATCATACAATGAAAATTCAAAAAATAATTGAGCAGTCCAAATCTGAATGAGCGGTAAAATGATGGAATGACCTGACCTGACCTGAGCACGTCCCCCCCGTGGGATCTCCACCTTGTCGTGGTGGGGGGGCTCAGTAACCGTGGGTTAGAAGCCACCCACGGTGAAGCTAAGCGGGATCCCGGGAGCGGACGCTCCACGTGGGCTTGGTAGAGGCCTGCGTAGGATACGTCCCATGGTGCGGGTGCGGGGCACAGTTCTGTCTGTCCCTCGCAGTCGGGTGCGGTCGCGGGAGGAGAGGCGTGTGGGTGTTGCGTTGCCCCGCGCCCTATCTCCCGCGACCAAATGGGGGCGCACCATCGTTGCGTCGCGGTGGGGCCGCAGAGGAAGAGGAGATGCGGTGTCGCGTTGCCGTCCTCCCTATCCTCTGCGGCCGCTGGGTGTTTTGGCGGCGGAGCCCAACACCTTCATCCGCCGCCAAGGGGGTTTCGTTCGGGGCCCGCCTCACCATCTGGCGGGCCAATACCCGTCGGGGGGTAGCGAGGAATGCTTTGGTGAAACCCTACCCTCCGACACGTGGGTACATGAGGAGCACGGTTGGTTTTTAGTCAGTATGAGTCTGACAGTCCCCTTCGTCCTTCCCCCCCGGGGCGGAGGGACTCCATGAGGATTTTCCAACCCGATACCAAAAAAAAAAAAAAAGACCTGAGCATGTACACAACTACACATATTATGTTATATACATGATAAAAATCGTAATTTCTGAAAGCTATATAAACAGTTAAAAATATCTCATAAAAAAGCCAAGAAATAAAGATATTAAATTTTTTATCATCGTACATTTTGTCGCATTTAGAATGTATCTTATTAACGTTTCATTTCTTATAATATATTTTGTCGATTATACTTAAATACATTTTGTTCATTTTTAGGGTTAGGTGCAACTGTAACTCAAGTAACTAAATAGGTTATGGTAGGTACTCATTTGACCCTTATTCCGCTAGATCAGTCAACCTCAGTTTATTAAACCACCTCATCGTTTATAGAATTGCTTAGAATCAGATTTCTTACCGACAAATTCCGATTTATTACTGCCCACACGTAACCGCTCGTTCAATATTTTTCACCGCCCATTTAATAATAATAATCATCATCTTTATTGCACCAAAGAAATTTACAATAATGAAAACTTAACTAAAAAACAGATAGTACAATTGGCGGCCTTATCACTTTTTAGTAATCTCTTACAGGCAACCTTTGGATGGATAAGAACTATACGGATTCAGAAAGAGGGTAGTTTGGCAATCTTTATTGATAAATATTAATAATACAAATATATACGTAGATAATGAACCGTATACATACTTAAATTACGATATACTTACATAAATAACTATATACATACATAAATATATAATAAATGATTATAAAATACATAGATATTAATATTGATGGTACATAAATTGTGCAGCTTGAACAGTAAATGATTTATCGTAAAAACGACTGAAATGCATTGGTTTTGCCAGTCTCAAATTCACCGATGACCTCAGAGATCTAGAATGCGTATCAGAAAGGAACTCGAAGCGTTCCTTTAAGTAATGGGGAGTAAAAGGGTTGAAGAGAATGTTATACAGTAAAGAAAGTATGTGAGTATTCCGTCGAAGGCGAATTGGAAGCCACTTGAGTAAATTGCGGAATTGAAAAACATGATCATATTTGCGCAATCCAAATGTGAATCTAATGCATAAATTTTGAAGTCGCTCAAGCTTATCAAGTTGCTCCTCCGTGAGATCTAGATAGCTGACATCGGCATAGTCAAGGATAGGAAGAAGAAGAGAATTTGCAAGCGCAATCTTAGTGGCAGTCGGCAGAAAGTTTCGTAATCTTCGTAACGTCCCAGCCGCAGAAAACAATTTTCTACTTACTTCCCTAATTTGAGGGCCCCAAGATAAAGTTTTATCAATAAAAACCCAACAATATAAACTCCTAAATCCTTCACGCAAACACTTATGGGTAAAGGAGTACCATTAAAGTTAACTTGGGGTAAACAAGTCCAGTCAATACGCGCAGTCAATCTGGGGCTACCAAAAACAATAATTTGCGTTTTCGTAGGGTTGATTTGGAGACCAAATCTGAGGCTCCACGCAGCTATGCGATCTAAATCTGAGTTTATTATAAGAATTGCTTCAGACAACTCTTGGACAGGAGCTTGAGTGTAAATTTGGAGATCATCTGCATAAAGGTGGTAGGATGACTGAAGTTGATAAGAGATAGAATTTAATAATCTATTTTATAGATTATAATTTATAAAAATTGAGAAAAGCAAGGGAGATAGGACGCCACCCTGTGGAACGCTGACTGTAGATGTACACCAAGAAGACAAAGAGTCTTCAATCCGTATACGTTGTCGGCGCCCAAACAGGTTACTGTGAAACCAATCAATCACTGGTGGAGATATGTTAATAGAGCGCAATATGCCAAGCAGAATATGGAAATCAATAGTATTGAAGGCATTACTAAAATCAAGTAAGCAAAGGACAGTCACGTTGCCATTTTCCATACTGAGCCTGATGTCGTCGATAATATTGATCAGTGTCGTAACCGTGCTGTGACCTGGACGGAAACCGGATTGGAGTGGATTGAACAGAAGGTTTTTATAAAGGAATGTGCTAAGTTGAACATGGACAAGGCGCTCGAGCACTTGAGAAAGGAATGGTTGGATGGAGATTGGGCGGTACTCAGAAAAGGAAGACGGATTAGGTTTTTTAGGTAAAGGAATAATTTGGGCGTCTTTCCATACGGTGGGAAAAACGCCGCTAGATAAGGAATAATTAAAAATATGACAAAGGATGGGTAGGATTTGTTTTAATATGGGAAGGATCATTTTGCGACTGATACAATCATTACCGACTGCGTTAGAGGCAATGGATAATAAGCTCTTTTTAACATCACACTCAGATAGCTGATTAAAAATGAAAGATGGATAATTTGGGGTTGGAAGCAATGAAAGATCATGCAAAGTGTTAGCTTTATTTTTTTATTTATTTATTTCGGAAAACAAACAATTACACAATGTATATTACAATTAAGTTTTGTAGTACATGTGGGTTATTGTATAATCCACAACGTTTTCACAGATTACTTTAAACGTACAGTGAAGTTAAAATTGTACATGTTCGTTATCCTTAGTGCATCTAACACTTACTTACTATGATATAATTTGTTATAACGAATTAAACTGTATATTCACGCGATACTTTTATCCTCTACAAATAACTTTTCATACAATTGTTTTCTATATTTACGCTTACACAAAGCAAAAATATCAACATCAATAAATTTTTTATTGTATATCGAGACTAATTGTCGAAGGGGCGCTCGTTCACCTGCATTAGTACGACTAGTGGTTGTGGCAAAAAGTGGATATGTACGAGATGTTCTTTTTATCACAGTTCTGGGAACAAGATAACAAATACTATTAATAATGTCAGGGCAGTCAAATTGATTGTGTACCAGCCCGTAAAGAGTCATTCCCTTCAACAACATTCGCCTCGACCTTAATGTCAGTAAGTTGAATTTTCTTAAAGACTCCTCGTAGCGGAGATGCTTCAAACGACATCTATACTGCATCGACTTTATATACTTGCGCTGCACTCTTTCGATTGTATTATTATATTTATCATAAAAGGGATCCCAAACCACACCAGCATATTCCACCTGCGAGCGTACCAAGGTTTTAAACAAATGTATATAAGTAGCCGGTCGTTTAAAATCCGACGTGGCTCTCATGATAAAGTTAAACATTTTAAAGGCCTTACTTACTATTTTATCAATATGTAAATTTAAATGGAGCTTATTGTCTAAAATAATGCCTAGATCCAGAACGTTCGTTACATACAATAGAGGTTCATTACATAGTGTGTAATCATAATTTACAATCCGTTTATTTTTCGTAAAATGTATGTATTTGCATTTTGCTATGCTTAGTTTAAGTTTATTTATATTGCAATAGTCTGATAGTCTGTCCAGGTCCATCTGAAGATTAATACAGTCATCAATGGTACTAACTTTTTTAAAGACTTTTAGATCATCAGCGTAAAGTAAAAAACTACTATGATGAAAGCATGTACTGATATCATTGATGTAAATAGTGAATAATAACGGGCCAAGTATCGAACCTTGTGGGACGCCCGAGGTAGCAAGAAACGATCCTGAATGGTAGCCATTACTCACAACAGTTTGATTGCGGTTTGTTATATAAGAACAGAACCAGCGCAGTAAGTTCCCTCTAATGCCATTATAAGAAATTTTATTTAATAATATTTCATGATCAACTCTGTCAAATGCTTTTTTAAAATCGGTGTAAACTACGTCAGTTTGAATACCTCTGTCCATATTATTAAATAGGTGTTCAGTAAAAATCAGCATGTTAGTAATGGTTGATTTTCTTTTTACAAAACCATGCTGCTCCTTTATCAAATGCTTTTGAATGTATGGATATATTAATTGATGCACAAGTTTTTCAAATATCTTTGCCAGAGTACATAGTAGGGAAATAGGTCTGTAGTTCTCTACGTTCTGTTTCGGGCCATCTTTATAAATTGGTATAATATTTGCCTTCTTCCAAATAGTAGGAAATATCCCATTATCTAAGCATTTGTTAAAAATAATGTGTAAGGGTGTACATATCGACTTGGCTGTTTGTTTGAGAAAGATGGGAGGCAAGCCGTCCGGCCCTGGCCCCTTTGTTATGTCCAGGCTCAGTAGTTGATTGCGTATATGTGGAAGGTTGAAATGTAGGCTATTCAAACATGTGTCATTATCATAACGTTGAGCAGCAGCCGGATTCCAGTTAGAAAGAGTTGAAGCCTCATACACAGACTGAAAAAAGTTTGAGAAGAGATTGCAAATGGTAGTAGGATCGTTGGATACCTTATCACCATAATACATTTGGGCAGGTATGCTAGACTTGCCACGGCGGTTTGCGATATATGACCAAAAATATTTTACATTTTTGGGAATACTGTCCTCAACACTCCTAACATACGCGCGCAAGCATTTATCAGATTCTTTTGAAAACCTGGTTCTGTATAAAGAGAATACTTCGTAGTCTGATATATTTCTATATTTTTTCCATCTGGACCACGCTTTTTTCTTTGATTTAAATGTTTGAATGAGGGAGGAAGAAAACCACACCGGGAAGTTAGAGTTTTTTAATTTTGAAAGGGGAACATGCTTTTTAATTATACCGTATATACTATTATAGAAAGCATCTACGGATTCCTCAGCAGATAGATTTTGTAGTGTGGTTATCCATTCAATTTTATTAATTTCATTATTAATAAGTTCATAGTCCGCCCTATAGTATCTATATTTGGGAGAGTGTTGAGGTCTCATTGAAGATAAAGTGACATTCAGTGATAACTGGCCAATAAAAGGTGGGTGATGGTTATCTATCTGGAGCAAGGTCTGATTAGGTATAGAAACTGTACATACATTAGTAGACAGGAGAAGATCAAGTATCCGTCCATTAGTATTGGTGATATCGTTATATTGTTTGACATCGTGTATAACCATGAACTCCATCAAACGTCTACAAATGTTGGAGGTACCACAACAAGATAAAAAATTATGGTAAGAACTAATTTTAGTCCATTGAGCCCCCGGTATGTTATAATCCCCTAATAGCAACAAACTGTCCACATTGCAGGTCTGTATTGCATTATCTAGAGCTTCGAAGTGTAGATTGTACACTTCAAGTGATGAATTGTTAGGTATATATACTGCACTGATAATGGTTTCATTGGTGTTATTATTACAAGGAATTTTAACAATGATATGCTCAAAATATTTGCTTAGTGTGGCTTGAGATGACAAAGTAACACTATAAGGGTTATACTCACGTAAAATGGCCACTAGTACACCCCCTCCCTCCGATTTGTTTGAAGCTTCCCTGTTACGGTCACAGCGATGGACTATATATCGGTTATCTATAAATTCACTATCGTAAATAGTAGAAATTAGCCAGGTTTCTGTGAGTACAATTATGTCGTAACAATTTGTGAGTATGTTTATATAAAGGGTATTGAGTTTCGTACGTATACCTCGACAATTTTGGTAGTAAACACTCAGTTCCTTTTGAACGTTAGCCATTGCAGATAGATAGTGATTACTGAATATTTCCAAAGTGAAATATAATTTTACTTGGTACTGATAGCCTTAATTTTGTGTAAGTCATTTGACGATCTTATTGCTATAGTAGGCGAGGTTTCTGACTGTTTAACGAGGATTGTAGCGTGTTTAACCCAAACAAATCTATAATTATACTTCTTCGCTGCATCACGTGTTTCTCTGAGCAGGTGCTTTTTTTGGAGGGTTAGGTGTTCGTTGATGTAGATGGGATGAGCATTACCCGAAATGCCCAGTTGCGTGGAATTTAGTCCCTTTTTCAAGCGATATGCACTGATGACATTGTCACGCAAAGTACGTGTTGCGAGTTTTGCTACAATATTTTTTGGTCTCTCATTTGCTGTGGCATGTGGAACTCGATGTACAGAAATAATTTCGTTACGTGGTATAGTACAGTCGATTTTCTTGCCAATATCATCCAATAATGTAATAAGATTTTCCCCCCGCTTTTCAGGCACGTTAGATATCTCCAGATTGCACTGTCTGGCTTGTTGCTCTAGGTTGTCGATTTTTACTTCGAGAGCTTGTATACCGCTCTGGTCCTTATGCCGCTCCTCAAGGCTCTTAAGTCTTTTTAGATGGTCGTCATATTCGTTAGACATATATTGGGTAGAATTTTTTATCTCGGACACCTCCTGTGACAGTTCTGAAAGCTGTAATTTGAGCGCAGCGTTCTCTGATCGTAGATGGTCCATTTCCTTCCCAGAATCTGTAACGTACGCTTCCAAATCGCATCTGATTGATTTTAGTTCTTCCTTTATTGTAGTCAGGCTGGCATCAAGATCAAGCTTCAACTCATTGAGCGTATTTTTTAGATCTGCTTGCATAGAAGAGAGCATTGCAGCATGGTATTGGTCCAATTCAGGTTGTTTCCGTTTTCGTTTAGACATATCTACTTTATTGTCGCTTGGTGCATGAGTCGCTAATTCCGGCTCTGAGAGCGACTGCTCGTGTCGAAGTTTAGATGGTGGTGAGCGTTTTGGATTGAACATGGTTAAAAGTAACGACTTATGCAAAGCAGAAAGCTCACTCAAGCAGTCGGTAGCGTAAGTGCACAATGCTATGAGGAAGAGAATAGGCGCTTCAATAGTATTGCTATAAGCAAACGCGCAGGCGCTTTGGTAGAAATATTAACACTACGTGCGTGACGTTGTGAAAGTGAAAGGCGGCGGTGGGGCGCGCGCGGTGCGGCCGTCTATTTCACCGTATGCCGACTAACCTTGGTGGCGCGCTGGTAGGGCGTTCGGCCGCAAATCCGGGTGCCGCAGGTTCGGGCCCGGGTGGAGCCTCTCCGAGTAGAAAGTCTTGAAATATATTTGTTTCTTTCTTGGACGGCCCACTGGGTGGAGTTTGTCCGTATATGCACGATATGAGCAAGTGAGAAATGCACTTGGAACAAAATGTCCAATCACGGGTAAGCACTCTTAGCAATCGATAAACACGTCCACACTGTACTGAGTCTTGCGACTGTATGATATATATATACTTTGGCTGTCTGATCAAATTTAGACGAAGTAGTGAAATGACGATTTAGTAAATTAATATATATTTTATCAGAAACAAGATCATGTGATGATTTTCCAACTCCCAAAGTTTTTAGAAATTTCCAGACCTTAGCTAGATCTTCGTTCTCAACAGAGCTATGGATGCATTGGCGTTGTGCTTTCCTACACACATTTTTAAAGTGATTTCTGATAGCAATGTAGTTGTCCCAATTGCGTCAAAAGTAGGTCGACAATTATATTTTGTTTTGGCTATAGCTTTCTTAGACAACAGATCTTTAATTTCCGTGGTTAGCCAGGGTGATGGTAACTGTCTAACTCTCATCGCACGGACTGCTGCATAGACATAGTATAGACGAATAATAGAATTAGTGAAAAGCTCAACTTTCTCGTCAATGGTCTCTGCGTTCTGTAAAGGACTCTGTTCACGACACTGCGCGCGAACGTTGAACTGGTGGTCAACTGCTGGTTGAACTGTTTGTGAACTTCGGATAGGATTAATGAAATAATACCACAATCGAATTCTGATCTGACAGTGACAATTTATTCAGGTTCATTTTTACCTTTTATACTATGGCTGGTAACGAAACCATAGCGCGATTCAGACACAAGGCACAACGCCATCTATCGAGCTTCAAAACAACATTTTATGTAATGTCTACAAAATTATTTATTATTTTATACTAGATATTAAACATACCGCCCCGCAAAGGACGTTAGTTACAGGACGTCCTTTCTAGACATATTATAATTATTGGCAATAGGTACACACGAAACACAGTTAAAATAGAAAGCAAAAAATACATTTGAAATATATTAAAAAAACAACATTTTACTTACACAGCGATTGGTAAAATACACAGTTTATTAATAGGTCTTTTCACAATAGACGCCTTTGTACGTAAAGTGACCACACGAGTGACATTATCATCACCCGGATGTTTCTCTAAAATGCGACCTAGGCTCCAACGACTGGGGGGTAAATCGTCCTCCTTTATAAGGACTACGTCACCTATGTCTGGTTCTTGGACATTGGAAGCCCATTTGTATCGTTGCATCATATTGCTCAAATATTCTTGAGACCAGCGCCTCCAAAATGACTGCAACATTTTTTGGACAAATTGCCATCGTGTTAAAGAATGCACATTGGAATTTTCGTAACTATCGTATTCAGGTATAGAAACTAATGGTTCGCCAATTAAAAAATGTCCCGGGGTCAAGGGCATAGGATCTCCAGGATCACTCAGGTTCATGACGCTAATTGGTCTCGAATTCAAGCATGCCTCTACTTGAGTAAGAAGAGTGGCAAGCTCCTCGTAAGTAAGTGTGGCGTCGCCAATAACTCTTTTTAAGTGAAACTTTGTAGATTTCACTGCTGCTTCCCACAAACCACCAAAATTGGGGGCATATGGGGGAATGAAATGCCATTGTGTTTTATTCGCTTCTAAATGCTCGGCTATGGAAGATTGGCCAAGTTTCAATTGACGCAATTCTTTGGAAGCGCCAACGAACGTTGTCCCATTGTCGCTATATATGTTAGCACAGTGTCCGCGTCTCGAAACAAAGCGCCTAAACGCTGCTAAAAATGCCTGCGTGCTCATATCACTTACGACTTCAAGATGAACTGCTCGTGTAGACATACAAACGAATAAACAAATATACCCCTTATGCGAGTGGTGTCTACGACCTTTGGTTGTCCGGATTTTAATAGGACCAGCATAGTCGATTCCGCTATTCAGGAATGGTCTAGCCGGTGTACAGCGTACAGATGGAAGATCACCCATCATTGGAGTTTTGATGGTTGCGCTTTGTTTGGCGCATGTTACACATTTTCGAACTTGTTGCTTAACCAAATTTCGTGCACCAAGAATCCAGTAAGCCCTTCTTAAATAGTTAAGCATCAATTGAAGACCGCCGTGTAGGGTCTTATTATGTGCATCAACGATAATTAAATGTGTAAGATGGGCGCTAGCTGGTAGCACTATTGGATGCTTCGTCTCTTCATCCAACGTAGATTTCTCTATTCTTCCTCGTACTCTAATTAAGCCTTTACCATCGAGATAAGGACTCAGGGATTTCAATCGGCTCGTTCTTAGTTGTAAGAATCCCTTGCTTTGCAATTGTACATATTCTTCTTTAAATATATCCTGTTGCGTTTTTCTTATACAAATTTCTAACGCTCTATCAATTTCCTTCCTTTGTAAATAATCAGTCTCGTTTTTACCCTTGTTCAGAAATCGGCGGCAATATGCGATTACTCTAAGAAACCTTTGTAGAGATGAAAATCTTTGTATTAATTCGCCATCGTCTGGCACAATAGCAACATGAACTTTGATGCATTGTTCTAAATCTATGTCAATTTTCCTTTGTTTGTTATATTTTATTTGATTTGCTCTAAGAAATTGCGGGCCGTTGAACCACAACGAATTATTCAAGAATACACTTGGCAATACTCCTCTTGACGCACAATCTGCTGGGTTGTCGGTGGTGGACACGTGAAACCACTGAGAAGGCTGCATCGAAGTCAATATTTCAGCGGTTCGATTCGCCACAAACGTCTTCCACTTACTTGGGTGGCTATTCAGCCAAGCCAAGACTACTGTTGAATCTGTCCATGCCCTTATTTTATGAATGGGGATCTTTAAAACTTCTGCAGTCTCTATCAACAGCTTCGAGAGTAAAACTGCCCCACATAATTCTAAGCGCGGGATGCTAATCTGCTTTATGGGAGCAACTCGGGTCTTTGCAACTAACAAAGCAACCTTGACTTTACCCGCGGCATCTATCATGCGCAAGTATACCACTGCTGCGTAGGCTGCCTTAGAAGCATCACAAAACCCATGAAGTTCTAGTTCGTCGTTCAAGTTGGTGCCAAGCCAACGCGGAATCATAACATTAGTAAGTAGTGATAATTCCTCGCGGTAAGTATCCCATTCTTGTTGTAACTCTGCACTCAAATTGTCATCCCAACCGAGCCCCGCGAGCCAAAGTTTTTGTATAAATATTTTTGCTATCACGACACTTGGAGCTAGCCATCCAAGAGGGTCGAATAAACGTGCTATATCTGAGATTACAGCTCTTTTTGTTACAGCTACTGGTGTCAACGGTGGGAGATTTACCCTGTATTGGAAGGAGTCTCTACTACGGTTCCAGGTAAGTCCTAGTATTTTAATGGTACTATCTATGTTGATCTCTACTTCTTTGTCCTCTACGATCTTTCCCTTATTGACCTTTATTTTCTCATGCTGCTTGCATTGTTTGACCTCATATTCGATTGATTCATTTTTAAAACCTTGATCTTCTATTTTTGCTGAACGTATTCTATCTAACATCTCTTGGCTATTGCTATTCCACTTTTGCAGTACAAAACCTCCCTTTCCCAATAATTCGGTAATTTCTTTATATATTACTAAACCTTCTTCAATCCTATAGCAACCATACATTAAGTCATCCATGTAGAATGAATTCAACACGGCTTCGGCGGCGCGTGGGTATTTTTCTCCTTCATCGTACGTCGTTTGGTGAAGTGTTCGAATTGCCTGGTATGGTGCTGAGGCAGTCCCAAAGGTGACGGTAAGTAACTCGTAATCCTTAATTTCTTTTTCAGGACTATCTCGCCAAAGTATGCGTTGATACATAGTATCTTCGTCAGCAATTCTTATCTGGCGATACATTTTTATAATATCTGCGACAAGGCTAATCGGATAAACTCTCCATCGCATCACAATGTGCCTCAAATCAGCCTGTAGTGACGGGCCTACCAGCAAGGTATCGTTTAAAGAAATACCCGTTCTGTACCGTTCCGAGGCGTTGAATACGACCCGTACTTTGGTAGTGGTTTTGTCGCTACGGACCACCGCATGATGAGGTAAGTAAGCAGCTACTTCCCTTTTAGTGTCATCTTCTCTTACAGGTCTCATATGGTTTAACTGTAAGTATTCATTTATTACTTCAGTGTATTGCATTTTAAGTTCTTTGTTCTTTTCTAAACGTCTTTCTAATGATTTAAATCTGATTTCAGCCACAGACCGAGAATCAGGAAACTGCGGGTTCTTGACACGGAATGGTAGCCTGACTACATATCTTCCATCCTTTTGCCTACAGGTGGTAGCGCTATAAATTTCTTCACACCTTTGCTCCTCTGGTGAAAGTATCTTATTTTTGTCGGTTTGTTCTTCTATCTCCCAAAATCGCTTAAGGGCATCATCTTCATCCACTCGTGTGTGCAGTACTGTTACCTTACCGTGTGTATGACTTGAATCATAATCTACTTTGTTCACAGCACCTGACAACACCCATCCTAGGTAAGTATTCTGGGCTATCATGGTGCCAGAAGGACTTCTACTAATACCTTGCTTTAATATACAGCTGTAGGCATCAGCACCTAATAAGATATCTATCTTACTAGGGTAATTGAACTGGGGATCAGCTAGATCCATTGTTTCAAAATCAACCCACTCCAAAACTGCACTATCTACACTTTTCTCGGGTAAGTACGACGTGATTTTACTCAACACGTAGGCTGTGAGTTGTAATTCGAATGTAGGATCTATCCGCGATTGTATTTTTAGTTGTACCATGTACTTCGCCATGGTTGACCTGTTACCTAGGCCTGACACAATTCCTTGAATAGGAATTTTTGTCAGCCGTAGGTATTGTACTGTAGCTTCGGTAACGAAGCAAGCTTGCGAGCCCTGATCAAGTAAGGCTCTTACCAGCTGAAAATCACCCGTCTTAGACTTGGCGTTTATGAGCGCAGTAGCTAATAATACCTGCCTAGGCACGGGAATTTTATCTGTCGCCAAGCATGAGACGACTTGATCCGTGTTTCCTAACGGACAAGCCGCAGGATTTTCTGAAGCCTCACCCTTCTGGTTTACCGATTCTGCGCTAAGATGTAGCAACGAATGGTGTCGCTTTTGACAGAGTTTACAATTGGTCTGTTTCTTACAATTATACATGCTATGGTTACTACCTAAGCAATTGAAACATATGTTATGTTTCGCAACAAACTCACGTCGTGTGTCCACATTTTGCTTTGCGAACTTTTTGCAAAAACAAAGTTTATGTGGTTCAGTACAGAACTCGCAGCGTCTGTTGCTTGAACTAACAGCCACCATGGCCTTGGGCACATGAGAACTGACGACCTGATGAACCTTTTTAGGTTCGATACGTTCTAATGCGCGAAAACGATTCTCTAAGAAGATGGCAAATTGTTCGTAGGTAGACAATTCATTGGAGTCGTGACTATTTGCGGTCAACTCCCATTGTTTCCGCGTTTCAGAATCTAATTTATATGAAACAATATGAATGATGATAATGTCCCACGTAGATACATCAACCTTTAAATTAGTGAGTGCACTAAGGCAATCGTTGGTCGTGTCAAGTAACTCTTTGAGCCCGTTTGCTGACTCGCCGAACATACGTTTCTGCCCAAAAAGTCTTTTTAAAATACAATTGGATATATATTTTTTATTATTATAACGTTTTTCTAACTTATTCCAACATTCAGTGTAATTTAAGTCTGATATTTCTTTGTGACGAACAAATTGTTCAGCTTCACCTTTGAGGTGCAATTTCAAATAGTGCATCTTTTGAACATTATCCAAACTTTCATTTTTGTCTATAAGAGACGTGAACAAATCTCTAAACGTGGTCCACTCATCGTATTTTCCACTGAAGGTGGGAATAACAATTTTAGGCAGCTTAGCTGTTGAATTACAAGATTTGGACGACGTATCTTTAGTAATAGTGCTTTCTGAACAGTTGTCTTTACATTTATTTAAAGAAGTCTTTAACAAAGACTTATATGTTATATAAGTGTCTTCAGTATCATCATAAACACTCGAGAATTTTTCATCATCTAAATCAGTAAAATTTTCTTGTAGTTTAGTAAAATTATCTATAAACAAGCTCCAATCTTTTTCTAACAACTCTAATCTAGTGTCCATATACTCCTTAGTAAGCCTATCTTTGGGAGATTTTTTAAAATTAGTCAGGCCTCTTTGGATAACTCTTCGGCTGTTTTCTAAAACCTTAACTAAGCCTTCCATTATTGATATAGAATTTTTCTAAGTTTAAAATAGTGGTGAGAATTTTACAAGTGTTTGGACTACAATTCACTATGGACGGAAATCGGGCATAGGTTCCCCGTTCCTTCGTTTTTTATAAAACTATTCTAAGTCTAAACATGCACACAGTATAATAAATTACAAACTAAACTTAAAATCTACTAAGTCCTTGATATCTTTAATCAAATAATTTTACAAGTCCCAAATTCTCTTCAAATCTTCTAAGTTAATGTGTTGTAGCAAATAGAGTTCAATTTAGCTAAACTTGCTTCACTTGCACTTTACCAATAACTGGTCACATAAAATTAACAAAATGTACTCACAGTTTTGATCTGCTCACTCACTTGAAGATACCTTGTTCTGCAAGGCGTATCTCTCTCTAAGTGACTGGTGGTGACGTCCTCTGGATATATAGAGAACCGTTTCTGCCGCTACTCGTCGCTAGATGGCGCTGCTGCGTCGGGTGTCACGTATCTCGTTCCACGAGATGTGCGCGTACTCCTCTCTTGCAGCGATCCACTGCGAGTACGGCTGAAGTCTCAAAATAGTTCAAAGAACGATCCGCTCGTATGGACCAATATGTTCACGACACTGCGCGCGAACGTTGAACTGGTGGTCAACTGCTGGTTGAACTGTTTGTGAACTTCGGATAGGATTATTGAAATAATACCACAATCGAATTCTGATCTGACAGTGACAATTTATTCAGGTTCATTTTTACCTTTTATACTATGGCTGGTAACGAAACCATAGCGCGATTCAGACACAAGGCACAACGCCATCTATCGAGCTTCAAAACAACATTTTATGTAATGTCTACAAAATTATTTATTATTTTATACTAGATATTAAACAGACTCCAGTCGATCCTACTAGCATCTGTACGAAGATTTTCTAGATTCATGCCACCAAAATTATGTTGCAGAAGAATTTTTGTTTTTGTCTTAGGAAGACGAAGTTTATAGGAGAGAAAGATAAGGTCATGGTATGAAAAAGCACCAGCTGGAAGCTGGCCATGCTTGACGACAAGAGAAGGTGAAGAGACAAACATGAGATCAAGAAGAGAAGGAGTAGAATTTGGAAAATTATGTGTAGCATTTAAAGGGAGGATTGAGAGATTACAAGATTCGACAATACTACACAAGGAAGATGAGCGTGAATCCTTTTTCAACAAACAAGTGTTGAAATCACCCATGATTATGGTATGCTGTAAGCAAGAGATAGAATTTCTAAGATACGTTCGAAAGAAGAGAAGTAATTTATACGACAGTTAGGGGAATAAAAAACACCAAGCAGGACTTTGGTATAAGCCAGGTCTAGTTCCACAAAGAGATGCTCGCCGGCATTAAGCGGTGGAGGTTGTGCTGACATACTAACAACATTAAAAGGAATGTGTGAACGGAGATAAATGGTAACACCACCACCACTGTTGGTACCATAATTTCTTATGAGTCGGAAGTTAGGAAGAGAGTAAGACACAGACGATAGGCATGGTTTTAACCATGATTCGGAAACAAGAATAGCGTGAATATTCTTACAGTCAAAAGTGGTCAGCATATCCTGGAAATGGGCCGGAATACTCTGAGCATTTATATGAACGACATTAAAGTTCCCGGGTACATCGGCAAACATCGGCAAACTCGCATTGCAAAGTTTCGGCAAGAGCAGGAATGCTTTCAAAACTGTGGTCATGACTACTCACAGAAAAGAAACTATCGTTATCACTACTTTGTAACTCATCTAACATAATATATAAATAAATATACTAAATATATAAATAATATAATAAAATTAAAGTACTAAGTTTGTTAATATGTATTATCCACCTGCCAGTTGAGTGCTCACATATTACAAAATTAAAGAAAAGATAAACGTACAAATTGCACTGGTGTAAGACAAAAAGACACCATAAATAAAGTTTGAAATTAAAAGGTCTGAATAATCTGAATATACTTGCAACATCCGGGTATTGTCTTTGGTAGGTACGGAGTAAAATTCATAGATCCATTAAAAAAAAAGTTATAAAAAGTAAAGGAAATAGTGTATATAAATTAAGAGTGACTAAATATTTATATGCTGTATAAATTTTATATATTTTATAAATAATAATATATTAATGAAAGAATATTTTAATACGGGTACAGACTAACTTTATAATTCACAGCTCTGTTTCTAAACGTGTCCGATTAAGAAAACAAAACGCAGTTTGACCTTGTCAATCATCTGTCAAATCATACAATTTTATTAAAACGGGTCTTATTCGCGATATTTCATTAATTTAAGGTATAAATACCTATGTTTTACCGACGTTTGGGCCGTCTTACAACAGCCTTGATCGCGGCAGGACTGATGTCATCTCAGCGTCGTCCTTGTGAAGCGCGGGTTTCGGCAGCTACCCTCACTTGCTTTTAATTTTTATTTTTATCCGAAAGGTCGGTACGTTGACACACAACACTTATGACGTCTACACACTGATGAGCTGTGTTACTGCGGCGGGGTTTACATTTGTTGATTACCGGATTCCAAGTTGCAGACAGTCTGTATCCATCCTCCCGGTTGAAATTTTCATGCTTTTTGATTTCAACCCCTTCACGTACTATCCTGGAGTAATAGTGACGATCGGTAAGTAGATAAGACCTTTGGTTGATGTAATTCGATCCAGTGGTTTGGTCCAGACTCCAACAAATGCTTAGCTATGGCAGACTTGTTAATTTGCCGGTTTTTTACTGCTGCGATATGTTCCTTGACCCTTTCAGCGATGGTTCGTTTGGTCTGTCCGATATAGGAACTACCACAACTGCAGTCGACCTTGTAGGTGCCAGGTGTTTTTAGAGATATGACATCCTTAGGGGTGCGCAGATTGTGTGCTACCTTGGAGAGCGGACTGTATACAGTCTTATTGGAGTATTTCTGTAGTACTGTTCCAACTTTGTCCGTCACTCCCTTTATGTAAGGCATGTACCTAAGCCGGTACTCTGCTTACTTCCGGTTTACGGTCCTTCCTCTTCAGACGTGGTATCTTCTTGTTGAATCCGTTGCACCTGTGACAGCTCACTGTTCAAATGTTCAGGGTCACAGAGGTCATACGCTCTGTTTACTAAAAAAGTCACTACGGATTCCAAGTGTCGCGGGTGGTGATGCGAGTATACGTTGAGATACTGTGTGTGTCGGTTTTCTATAAACAGTGTGTCCCAAGGTACCGTTTTCCCTCACTGTCACTTTTACATGGAGAAATGGTAACGACCCGTCTGCCTCCATTTCAAATGTAAATCTAATATTAGGGTGTATGGAGTTTAAGCTATTTGCGACCATTGCGCGATATTTGAAACCCGCGCTTCACAAGGACGACGCTGAGATGACATCAGTCCTGCCGCGACCAAGGCTGTTGTAAGACGGCCGAAACGTCGGTAAAACATAGGTATTTATACCTTAAATTAATTAAATATCGCGAATAAGATCCGTTTTAATAAAATTGTATGATGTATACAAATCGCGAAAGTTTAAAATCGATTATTACAAACCGCTACGGGCCGGAATACGTAATACCTTGGCGCCGTTGGCAGCGCTGGCGTCGTTCTCCGTCTTTCTTGCTCTCGTAGTTAAGTGACACAGGAGAAACTTTCGTCTCTCTTGCACTCGTAGAGTCAGCTGTCACAGCGTGACTGCCACGCGGCCAAGCGGCAATATGGGTCACACTGGTCACAAAAAGTTTGTCTACAGAGCGCCCATAAGAAATGTGCCTCTATAATAATAGATATTTTAGCATAGAGCATAGATATTTAATAAAATATCTATGCTCTATGCTCCATGATAAGCTTGCTAGACAGCTCTTAAATTTTAATATGTTATCATTGCTGTAGTCTTTTCGCCACATATGCATAAACGATGGCTTTGTTTTGCCTGTGTTTGCAGGGAAACCAAGAGTTTGTCCAGTATTGTGATCCGATAAGTATAACTGATGTCACAGATGAGACAAGTAACTGATGTATATTACCAACGGCGCCTTTGATATTGCTATAAATGTGGTCGATGCAAGTTTGTTGCCGTGTCGGTTTCTTAATGTGAGACTGAAGGTTATAATCTATAATATAAAAATGAATCGCAAAATGTGTTGGTAAGCGCATAACTCAACAACGCCTGGACCAATTTGGCCAATTCTTTTTTTTTAATGTTCGTTGAAGTTCAAAGATGGTTTTTACGGCGAGAAAAAATCTAATAATTGCCGGAAAAAACCCTAAAAAGAGCCCTTTTCTCTTTTCCATACAAACGTTTTCTAACTAAAACGTAAAGTCAATTTGTATTTTTTTACCGCTGCATAAAGTTCAAATTCGCATGGGCGTTGGATATACTTCATTGTTTGATGGCAGCTTTGACAGGTTTCCGGACCTGAAGTCTCAGTGATGCTGCCCAGCGGGCTTCATGTCAGAAGAAACCCATTGATAATCCCTACATACTTAATATTATAAATTCGAAATTGTGTATGTATGTAAGTTCCGTTTTCACGCTAAAACGACTGAACCAATTTTGTTGAATTTTAATATACAGATAATATATTGGACCATGGAGACGGATATAGGCTACCATAAGTTGTAAAAATTAAACTGGGAGGGATTGTAGGGAGGGTAGAAGTTTGTACGGCACAAATTTACCTCTTGGAAGTAAGAACGCATGCGGTGATAATTGATTGCTGCGCATCTGCTATCGCATATCTGTCAGTACTGTCACGTTATACCTACATAATGTCATAAATTGTGCACGCTGATTAAATTGTTCGTATATCTATACTTACTCATATAATAAAGCGGAAGAGTTTGTTTGTTTGTTTGTTTGTTTGAACGCGCTAATCTCAGGACTTACCGATCGGATCTGAAAAAATATTTTTGTATACGATAGCCCAGTTATTCGCTCGGCTAATCTCAGGAACTAGCAGTCGGATTTTAAAAGTTGTTATTGCCTATGATAGCCAAATTATTCCAAAAGGCTATAGGCTATATAAAATTACGCCACAACTTTTAGGGGCCAGACAAAAATAATAAAATGGTCAAACGAGAAGGGGGAGGGTTAGGTCAAAGGCAAAAAAAGGCTAAACGAATAGGATACAATCTTTATAGGTATCTTTTTCGTGATTTTCGGGACGCTGATTAATAATATGAAATTTATTTACTGATCCAAGATGGCGGATGGGAAATTTTTAATAAATCAATATGGGTATCCTCTCCGATGTTTTAAGGGATGGAGAATCCAAATACAACATTTATTTCGTGATCAAATATGGCGGATAAGAAATCAGAGATGGCGGACGGGATTTTTTTAAAGTCGATATATGGGTATCGTCTTCGATATTTTAAGGAATGGAGAATTCAAAAACACCATTTATTTCGTGATCAAAGATGGCGGGATTTTTAAAAAAAATCAATATGGTTATCGTCTCCGATGTTTAAATGGATGGGGAATCCAAATACAATATCTATTTTGTGATTCAAGATGGCGGATGGGAAATCGAAGATGGCTGATGGGAAAACTTTAAAAAATCAAAAGGGGTATCGTCTCTGATGATTTAAGGGCTGTAGAATCCAAATACAACATTCATTTCGTGATCAAAGATGGCGGATAGGAAATCAAAGTTGGCAGACGGGATTTTTTTAAAGTCGATATATGGGTATCGTCTCCGATATTTTAAGGAATGGACAATTCAAAAACACCATTTATTTCATGATCAAAGATGGTGGGTGATATATTTTAAAAAATCAATATGGTTATCGTCTCCGATGTTTAAATGGATGGGGAATCCAAATACAACATCTATTTTGTGATTCAAGATGGCGGATGGGAAATCAAAGATGGCTGATGGGAAAACTTTAAAAAATCAATAGGGGTATCGTTTCTGATGATTTAAGGGATGGTGAATCCAAATACAACATCTATTTCGTGATCAAAGATGGCGGATAGGATATCAAAGATGGCGGATGGGATTTTTTTAAAGTCGATATGGGTATCGTCTCCGATATTTTAAGGAATGGGGAATTCAATATTATATAAAAATCTATGTTTGTTTGTTCATCATATATAGACTCTTAAATGATAAGAGATTAAGCGCTAAGTCAATGGTAACTTTGGAAAAGGGGCTTGGAAAAAAGGGAATTAAATAAAAATCTTAAAAAGGCGAAACGTAGTTCGCTGGGTCAGCTAGTTTTGAATAAATTCCCTTAGTTTGCATGTGGAATTGCTATGTGGTGGTAGGTAGGTGGTCTATATACAGGTCTCCAGCAATAATTAAACGCCTATTTCTTTTTGTGTCTACTTCATGCATTAAAAGTTTTAAAAAATCAAGAAAGATCGACACGTTTGCGTTTGGTAGGTATTCTGTACACGGAAATAACTATACACTGCAACGATGGTAAATCTACACCACAGCATTCAAACACTTTTTTACATGATATGGTATTACAAACTTTTCCGTGTGGTTGACGGCATAGAATACAAGTGTCACCACCCCCTATCTTCCCGTGGGTGTCGTAAGAGGCGACTAAGGGATAACACGATGCAAATACCATCTTTGCGTAGAGACGGAAAACTCGACATCAAACCCTATACGACTGCCTCGTTGGTCTCGCGGCATAAATGTGCGCGTGGGATCGGGAGGTCCCGGGTTCGATTCCTGGGTCGGGCAGTGTTATTGGGTTTTTCTGTCACGAAATTCTCAGTAGCAGCACGGAGTCTGGAAATGTGCCCGGTACGGCAATAGGCTCGCTTATTACGTGGGACTAAAGTATATCGGGCGAAAAGTGGGTGTAGAAATACACCTCTGACTACCCCTTCGGGAATAAAAGGCGTGACGATATGTATGTATGTAAACTTTTAGGGGTTTACATTCAATAGATTTGTCTACTAAAATACATACTCCACCCCGCTTTTCCAACTTCCTACAGAAAGAGCTCCCTAACTTGAAGCTGTGTAGATAAATATTGGGTTCATCGCCCATTCGCACAAATGTTTCAGAAAAACATAATATTTGAATCTTTTTAGTTCTAGTAGTATCTAGTTTCAATAGTTTCGGAATAAAGTTTAGTGACTATAACATACGGTCGGACAGCCTGATACACATACACAGTCTGTTACAGTATACCTACTATTTTTGGCTACGAAGCTGTAAACAAAGCATTAAGTACATACAATACTTTATCTCAAATGTGGCGTAGAAACGTGTGCATTATAATGACGATAACAACTCTTATTAACTTATTTTTTAAAAAGTATTAAAACTTATTTTATAGATGATTATCTAATCTAGACTGCCTCCGTGGTTGAGTGGATAGCGTGGGTGGCCGCTGATCGGAGGTCCCGGGTTCGACTCCCGGGTTCGACTCCCGGGTCGGACAAAAGTGATACTCTCAGTAGCAGCAGGGAGTCTAGTGATGTGCCCGGTAACAGCAATAGGCTCGCTCCCTAAGTATTACGTGGGACCTACAATTCGTGGCGAAACGTGGGTGTAATATTACAACTCTGCCTACCCTTTCGAGGATACAGGCGTCAAACTCAAACTCAAAATCGTTTATTCATCTAGGTCACAAGGTGACGCTTATGAACGTCAATTTTTTAAATTGAATTACTTAATGCTTCTACATTTACATTTACTGCCTCGTTCGCAAAGCAATAGGTAGAACCACGAGAAAGAACGGGCAATAAAACTCGTGGCCACTCTTTTGAATCGCCAATATTATGTTACATAATTATGTATTTAATTTTTGTAAGGAGCTGCAACTGTTTCACATTGTACTAAATTACTTGAAAATAGTAATTAGTTACAGACATAATACTTAAGAAATTAATGCAGTTACTAAATTAAGTGCCTTAGTTAGCCTTTTTTTTTTTTTTTTTTTTTGGTATCGGGTTGGAAAATCCTCATGGAGTCCCTCCGCCCCGGGGGAAGGACGAAGGGGACTGTCAGACTCTTACTGACTAAAAACCAACCCGTGTTCCTCATGTACCCGTGTGTCGGAGGGTAGGGATTCGCATAAGCATTCGTCACTACCCCCCGACGGGTATTGGCCCGCCAGATGGTCAGGCGGGCCCCGAACAAAACCCCCTTGGCGGCGGATGAAGGTGTTGGGCTCCGCCGCCAAAACACTCAGCGGCCGCAGAGGATAGGGAGGACGGCAACGCAACACCGCATCTCCTCTTCCTCTGCGGCCCCACCGCGACGCAACGATGGTGCGCCTCCATTTGGTCGCGGGAGATAGGGCGCGCGGCAACGCAACACCGACACACCTCTCCTCCCGCGACCGCACCCGACTGCGAGGGACAGAAGAACTGTCCCTCGCACCCGCCCCTTTGGACGCATCCTGCGCAGGCCTCCGTCAAGCCCACGCGGAGCGTCCCCTCCTGGATCCCTCTTAGCTTCACCGCGGGTCACCAATCCACGGTTACTAAGCCCCCCCACCACGACAAGGTGGAGATCCCACGGGGGGGGCCTTAGTTAGCCTTCCAATGTGAATATTGTGTAACAGGAGCATCCACTTACGTTATATAATGTAGGCAGCTCGCGACCATGTTCAGAACTATGGTGGAAATGTATGTTACAGAAGTGTCTGTATTATGAATACACAAAATTACAAAAACATTAGTTTACAGCCCATGATCACGAGTTATCTTCATCTTACAGTGCAGTAAAACTTTAATAAAATTAGTGGAACAACAATGCAAATGTAAATGTAGTACCTAAGTTTAATGACCTAATAATTCATGAACAGTAATTTAAAAGAACTAGAAATATGATATAAAGATTAACTGAAAAATGCAAAGTATCTATATAATTCTAATTAGGTATAAAGATCATGAGTTGTCTAGCGTAAGTGACCAGCTATCCTTATCACTGAAATAATCATTTATAGTATAATAACCTTTCTTAATAAGGCAGTCTTTTATTTTAGTGTTAAATGTACTAAATGGTAATTCTAATATACCAATTGGTATTTTATTGTAAATACGGATACCTAGCCCTACAAAAGAATTATTAACTTTATGTAAACGATGATAAGAGGCATATAACCTATGCCTGTTTCGAGTATTTATGTTATGTATATCGCTTTTTGTGGTAAATAAACCTATATTTTGCCTAATGTACAAAATATTAGCAAATAAAAATTGCGAGGCTACTGTAAGAATTCCTATAGACTTAAAGCGTTCCCTAAGCGTATCTTTTGCACCTAACATGTATATTGCTCGTACCGCTCGTTTCTGTAGAACGAAGATATTCTGAATATCCGCAGCTTTGCCCCATAACAAAATGCCGTAGGACATAACACTGTGAAAATAGCTAAAATATACCAAACGAGCCGTGTCGATGTCAGTAAGTTGCCTAACTTTTCTGACGGCATACGCAGCAGAGCTTAGCTTTCCTGCAAGACATGCTATATGTGCACCCCATTGTAACTTATTATCTAATGTAATACCTAGGAACACTGTAGAGTCTACTGTGTCAAGCTCCTCCCTATCTAGCATAATATTAGGTCCCAGTTGTCTTACGTTAGGTAAAGCAAATTTAACGCATTTAGTTTTCCTAGAATTAAGTACTAGGTTGTTTGCTGTAAACCATTGTGTAACTTGTAATAGTGCATTATTTACATCATCAAATTGATTTCTATTCCTATCTACTTTAATAATAAGTGACGTATCATCTGCAAAAAGTACAAATTCACAGATGTTTTTTAAATAAAATGGTAAGTCATTAATATACTGTTTTTTTATTTTTTATTGATTTTGGACCGAAGCCATCTTATTACTTATCGTTAATAGAACCTAACCAGCTAATAATATTTGAAATATAAGCTAAAAAAATCTTGAGAAATTAATTAATTTAATAGTACGAGAATACGAAGTATCACTTTGCCGCACACTGGCGAAGTACGTGCGATCGATTATTTTCATCGACATGGATTATTTGCATCTTTCGTTGAGTACAGACGTGTTAAAAATCAATTAAAATAAACATATAACGTACTAAGTCGTGACCTTGTTTGCCGGCAATCGGTTTTATACTTACCAGTGTAATGTATATAACAATAATTTTAAATATGGATCGTATTTAAGTAAGGATTTAGTAAATCAACACCCATAATGGACCACAGCCCCTTCAACCGGAGTAGCAGGACCCTGCACTCCCCGCCTCCTACACCGTCGGCAGAGCCTGCACCTGCACCCGCAACGAGACTTAATGCGCTGAGCCAAGATGAAGATGTTCGCGAAGTTATGCAAACACCGGAGATACACTCGTGGATGACAATGATTGAAGAAAGTTTAAATGGGGTGTGCGCTATCGTAGCTGAGGGCAAAATGAACTCGGAACAGAAATTACGCATCAACAATTTGTGCCGTACTGTGGGTACTGCCACATCATATATGGCAGTACGGTACCAGGCCCTGAAGATCAGACTCGTCCAAGCCCAAACATTTGTACAGTCACTTCAAGATCAGTCAGACCTATCACAGCGGCTACAAGACCTCACTCGGACCATTGAAGAAACATCAAAACCTTCTGAGACCACCTCATTTGCGGAACTGGTCAAAAAAGGATCAAATAATTACATACAGCCAAGGAAATCGAACACAGTAGCCATTTATCCTGGTGATAAAATGAAGTCGAGTGAGGACACAAAATCCCTTGTCCAAAAGATTATCAGTCCTGAGCAGATGAAACTGCACGTACGGGGCCTACACAAGATAAAAAATGGCGGTGTTATAATTAGTACCCATTCTAGAGATGACATCGAGAAGCTCAAGAAATCAGTGCAGCTCACGAGCTCAGGTCTTAAGATAGATGAGCTTCATAAACGACGACCGAGGGTGGTAGTAATAGGTGTGCCCACATGTATGCAAGAGAGGGACGTTTTTACCTGCCTATATCACCTAAACGTTGCCGATGTGATACCGGATTGCGACCTTGAAACTTTCCTTAATACCATCAAATTAAGCCATAAGTCGGGCAAGAAGGACGGTGAGACCTGCAACTATATCATAGAAGTCTCTGCAGCGTTAAGGAAAGCTCTCATTAAAAAAGATCGAGTATTTGTAAACTGGTCTTTGTGCCCTGTTAGATACTTTACCCTAGTAACTCGGTGTTTCAAGTGTCAGCAGTATGGCCATGCAGCTAAGACTTGCCGGGAGACATCATACACCTGTAGACATTGTGGAGATCGTGGACATTCAATAAAAGAGTGCACGAAAAAGGCAGACGAACCAACGTGCGCTACCTGCTTGCACCACAAAAAGCCAAGCAAACACAGCACAGGATCTATTGACTGTCCGGCGAAAATTATGGCAGAGAGGAGATATATCATCTTCCGTTGATTATGGAGATACTTAGGCTTCACTCCGCTTGCTACATACTAAACTCGCTCTAACTAAACTTTCATGTAATTTGGTTGTCATAATTATATCATTCAATATTAGTTATAAACTTAACAGAACCTCATTAGAATAGTGACCTGCTAACATTATATTGTAAATTCATCAAGTTTGGATAAACGCACACGCAAATTATGTATTTTTTTT
This sequence comes from Euclidia mi, assembly GCA_944739405.2. Classification (NCBI taxonomy): domain Eukaryota; kingdom Metazoa; phylum Arthropoda; class Insecta; order Lepidoptera; family Erebidae; genus Euclidia; species Euclidia mi. The sequence continues at coordinate 125,344,045 of OX123183.2, forward strand.
AAATAAATGCTAACTATACACACTGACACTGTTCACGATTCAGCTGACTCGGAGTTGTTACACATAAGTTTAATACAAAATGCACAACACGCAATTTTAATAATAAATGCGTTAATGTTATATGAATGTACCTATTAATTAGAAACGGATTTAAATGCTTTACCTTTTTATTTTTTGTTTACGAATATAATAATTATTTTGTGGTATTTTTTAAATAAGTACAATATGAGAATTTGTAAAGGGAGAACCCTCTTACTGTGATACAGTTCTCTAACTTTCTAATATATTTATAAACCGTTTAGCCTTAAGTTTGATTTTATATAAAAGTAATATTTTAATGTATCTGTGTTTTTTGATAAATAAATTGAATTGAATTGGATCGTGTCACACACACACTGGCATTAGTCATTGAACGCGCGCCACCCTCCGCTGCAGGGCGCCAGCAGGGCGCGGGGTACGGCCGTGCGGCGCGGGCGACAGTTGACCTTCACGTCCTTCAGTCTTAAGAAATTAGGTCAATGGGACAGTCGTATATCACGCTCCCGTCACTCTGTGTCCGTGTTACGTAATGAAACTACAATCGTGGATCCTGACGGATGTGTTCGCTAGTGGATTGATAGGCCGCAACCTGACTTGACACCATAGGGTTTCATTAGTGGATCGAGGTTATAAGATTTGTGTACAAAGAAGCAACGGAGTCGCGAGAACGCGAGAAACATACGCTGTAGGTATTCCGAGTGCGGAATGTGTAAATTGATTGTGATGTACCTAAGCAGAAGACTGTAAAGGTAAATGGTTTGATTTATTAATTGTTGTGATAACATGTTTAAAACACGCCAGAAATAAGTAAATACCTAAATTCGGCTTTTACTAGTTATTGAAAATGATTATGTACCTACGACTAATACGTAACTAATAATAAGTTCTTCGTTCTTTCTCCTACTACCTAGTTTATTATGATTGCGTGAACCCACAGCTTATTTCTGTTGACTTACGAAGGAATAGTTACAGCTATTTAGTTACATGTGTTTATTATTTTAATCATTATTATGTGCTTAAAATTGAAGTTGTCATCGTAATTAATTTGTGTTTTGTAAGTACGTAAATTAGATATCACTATCCATTCGTACTTCTTAAGGCCTTGCCACACGGCACAATTTTACGTCCAACTTGACTAAATCACTTGATGAAATCGTGACGTGTAGACGCCAGTCGTCCAACTCAAGTTCATCGGGTGGGCGGTACCACCAGATTTTAACCAATCGGGTGGACAGAATGAAAATCAGTGATTTGATTGTGTCGTTTAGACGGGCAAAGCCAATTCGATTGAAAATTTGATCAGTGGTAAAATTGTGCCGTGTGGCAAGGTCTTTAGTGCTGTGCTGACTGATACGAGTTTTATGTGTAGGTAGTTGCCTACTGTTACACGCGAAACAGCTGTTGACCTCGCCGCGGGAATTCAACAGCTGTTTTAGGTATGTACAGTGCGCCGACGCGCTCGATCGAGTCGTGTGTTACTACGTAGTTTCTAGAGTTATAGACATTTATAACTTTTTTATTTTACGTGGTAGGTAAATTTTGATTTTGAATATGAATAGCAGATATTTTTTCCAACGTGAGGTTTTTTTTTTCCTAAATCAATAAAAAATCAGCGTGTATAGAAGAGATAGAAAAGGACCTAAAATTGAGCCTTGTGGAACACCTAGCTGTATAGGTAATTTAGAGGATGTAGTCCCATTTACATCGACGCACTGAAATCTCTGCCGCAGGTACGAATCAACAACACTAAGTGCGGTTTTCTCTACGCTATAGTGGCGGAGCTTACGCAGTAGTGTGTCGTGCTGAACGCAGTCAAATGCTTTAGATAGGTCATAGAACACTCCAATAGAATTCTTTGATGACTCCCAAGCACTATAAACATGTTTTATGAGAGCAACACCCGCATCATTAGTGGATCTACCTTTAGTAAACCCATATTGATCTTTGTAAAGCAGACTATTTAAATTGAAGTGGTTTAGTAGCTGCTTTAAAAGAATCTTTTCAAATATTTTACTAAATGCCGGCAAGATAGATATGGGCCTAAAATTATTAATTTCATTTTTACTGCCAGATTTGAATAAAGGTATGATTTTACTTAGCTTCATCAAATCCGGAAATACGCCTAGTCAAAACATTGGTTAAAAATTATAGAGAGGTAAGGCGCAACAGTCTCAACTATAGTACTTAAAATTTTAATTGAAATGCTCCAAAAGTCGCCGATATTTTTAATAGTAATTGAATTAAATGCGATCAATATATCTTGCGGGGTGAGGTGCTCGAATCTAAACACGCTCTTGCATTCAGGTACACTGCTAAGCAACAAATTTCCAGCGTATAAAGACGATGATTGTAAGGAACTAGTAGTTGTTATTGGTATGCTTGCAAAGAAACTATTGAACATATGCGCTACTTGAGTTTTATTGGTGACTAATAAATTGTTTTCTTTTAGTTCAAATTGGTTTTCCCGTGGTCGTGCTCTTCCTGTTTCATTATTTATAATTCTCAAAGTTTCTTTAATTATATTTGTTAAATGCTTAATTTTACTACTAATAATTCTCAGGTAGTACGGTACTCAATGGCTCTGTTGGGATTATAGTGTGAGTAAGAGAACATGAGAGCGTGAGTCTATAAATACAATAAATAAATAAATGTTTGTTAAGCAAGTATATGATAGTAATTACCATTTTGACGAAAATCGCGACGAACCGTTTTTGTGACGTTTTTTCGTGTCCGATCGATGAGAATTTTCACATATCAGTTATGATGGTATTTTGAACAATCCTATAAATTTTCAGGTGGATGCGAATTATTGTAGCCTCGGATGTCTAAACTGACCGGCCTATAAGACAGTACACCGGCGACATAGCAGCAACGCGAGCATACTGAGAACAGCCGTGTGCCACGAGCTTCAAGCACTAGGACAATGTGTCCTCCCTACACCTACACAGTGGAGACAACAGAGATGAGGACAGCGCGGAACATCGCTGGCAAACCCTAATTATCCATACATTATTCTGTGTTACTGGTATGTTATACGACATCAAGTTATACTGATCCGAGGACAAGTCGCAAGCCGGCTAACACATACCTACTCACACCTGAGTAAACTTACCTACCTCGTTATGTACTTACCTACTTTATGAACGTCATCTCATGCAAATACACTCATAAACTCGATCGGTCTTATTGCAAAATACAGTTTAGGTACAAAACCAAGTCTATCCCACGGTTTAAGCTACTATCTTATTACAAAAACCATGGGTGATGGTGTCAACCATTTTGTTCTGATTTGAAGTTGTGAATGTACTCCTTGCAGAATTGTGTCCAAAAGTGTCGACGCAGGAGCTCCACGCGTTTGTATCTGGGTATATGCAGCGGATTACAGTCAGCCAGTGGTGGCTGAGGTAGTACAGATACAATTATTTCTAAGTTGCAACCTGGGCAATATTCATACACGTGTATTTTAATTTTAACTTATTGCTAAAGAAATCTATAATATCACATTTCATTACATTACAACTCTGAACTCCCCCGAAAAATGTCTATTCCTATAATATATACCTTTCCCCTTTAAACAAAAACTTTGTCGAGTATATTAGCTGTCTAAGTTTCAATGAAATATTTGATATATCGGATACTAATAAAGCTTTCGATAATTTCCATGACACATTTACACTCTTATACAAATTATGTTTCCCTTATATCAGTCTGCAAAAAATATTACACAATTCTAAAAGACCCCTCCCGCTAATCGCCCTTATCGCGCTGACATCTAATATTCGATTACTGCGCAGCTATACGCAGCAACTTCAGCGCGAACTAGAAGTTTGGCGAGCGAAACCAATATCTAGTATCACCGATAGCGATGAAACAGCGCGGCCGTCGCGTGGCGGCGATTGCGCCGAAGACCTTGCACGTCGTCTGCTGTTGTGCTCTGCGGTCCTCTACGAACTTGTACCTTTGTTTGTATCGTCTGGTCGCCGGCCGCTAGCTGAAGCTCCGTCGCCCAACTCATGTTTCAAAAAACCGGTCAAGTGCGAGTCGGACTCGCGCACCGAGGGTTCCGTACAAACCTGTAGGTATATAAGTAAAAGTTCACCAGTCATAGTTATGGTATTTTTATTGCCAAATGAAATCCATAACATTACAGTATGGAAAGCTGGAGGAGCATAAATTAAAGAAAAAGGGGTCTTTGTCGTTTGTAATCAGTCATCCTTTATTTTATATTAACATATATCGCTTATTTTATATTATAACTTAAATACCTATACCAGCCTTGCAGCAGCCTTGCAAACGTCTGCTGATGAATGATGGTAAGATTTTTTATCAAAGTTATTGATTTACAAAGTTTTTAGTGACTATTAGAAATCTGTTACAAAAATACTTATAAAGTAAATAATAATTAGCAAAAAGGTTTGAAGACTATGTAATTATTTGAAATCTTAATCTCAATCAGCCTATCGCAGTCCACTGCTGGACATAGGCCTCTCCCAACACGCACCACAGCACGCGGTCCTCAGCCTTCCGCATCCTTTATCTGGGCTATAAGACGTTGCTTCGTACCAAATTTCAAGATTTTGAGTTCACGTGAAGTACCCTGTAGGTTTTGATTCACTTGCGAGTAGTCGCGAGTTTGAAAATATACTTATATTGCTCTTTCTTTTGATTGCGTTGACATAGAAGTTTGATTTTGTTGAAGCCTAACGGTGTTATATACTTGAGTATTTGATATGAATTTCAATTTAATACCTCCACGCGTTCAAGAGAAAGGGGTAGTAACTTTAAATTTATCAAAAATATTTTTTTATATGCTGTAACTAAAAATTTACGGATTTCGCAATTTTTCCTTTATAAGTGATATAAGACGTTGCTTTGTACCAAATTTCAAGATTCTGAGCTCACGGAAAGTACCCTGTAGGTTTTGATTCCAATGCGAGTTTGAAAATATGCTGCAATTTGCAGCATATACGGCTATCTTTTGATTGCGTTGGATTAGAAGTTTGATATTTTTACAGCTCTATGGAACCGTAGATTCGAGTATTTAGTATAAATTTCAGTTTGATATCTCCACTCATTCCTGAGAAAAAGGGTCTTGACAGACGGACGGACAACAAAGTGATCCTATAAGGGTTCCGCTTTTTCCTTTCGACGTACGGAACCCTAAAAACCATGTTAATAGACACAAATGACGAACTTGAGTGGGAATCGAACCCATAGCCTTCAGTACGTTATACTCCCGCTACGCTATGAGGTCATCAGAACATGATTTACAACTAAGTACTAAATCTCAATATTTGAACAGTTGTGTTGACGTAACGCCGAATTACGCGTTGATAGCTCATTGGAACAAACGTTCAGTTGTTCAGTACAAACCGCGAGGATAACCACCAACCGCACACCATGAACATTGTCGTCTCTTTGATTCTGCTTATTGTAAGTGTTCACAGTTCTATTTCGAATATGTTTAATCCTGCTACGCCGACTTACGATAGCAATATAATATAATTCTTCCAATATCCAGAGTTGTTCCAATTGCGATCCATGACTGCCACCTGAAGTCTGAGGTCCTCTTTTTGGTCAAATTTAACAAAAATGGCGATTCGATAAAAGGCAGATAAAAAGCCTCCGCGGAACTGTGTCAGGATATTGTAGTGCGCAGAAATAGTGACGCCATGCGCCGTCGACAAAATACCGAACGATCAGCCTCTTGATGTTTGTTGCCTATGAGAAGACTTTTGCCGACAGGACCAGAGCCAACATCAAGGTCCTTCCACTAAAATGAAGACTAAGACAAGGGGAAGTTGTCGGAACCGTTCACCACCGCTCTGGAAGACATCTGCAAGCTTCTGGAGTAGCCAAAGGCCTCAGCATTTACGGACATTAACGCAAGCAAATCTCTCACGTTTGATTTGCTGACGATAACGTATTCATGGCTATGACCAAGGAAGACCTCGACACAATGCTCGATGGCCTCTGTATAATCTTCTAACAAGGGCAAAGCCGACAAAGCTCTCAGAATAGCCAAGCCTGAGCGGCAACGGTCGCCGTACATAGCTCGAAGGACCGGTTGACCGTTGAGATGATGATCTGTAATGGTAATTGTTTAATGTTTCAGGCGGCTGTGATTTTGGCAGAGCCTGTTGCCTTTAATGAAACAGAACGTACGTACATTTTAGATACTTTAATCCCTGTTTCTTTAAAGTAAAGTATATATGTCACCAGAAAATAACAAGAACCGTTATTAAATTCATAAACTTTCGTAGGACTCTAAACGATTTTTTTTTTACCACATTCACACAACACCATCTCACTAAGCAGAGCTTGTACTAGACAATGGATAAACATACATATATACTTTTTTTGTAATTCATTCATTCATTCATATCGTCACGCCTTTTATCCCCGAAGGGGTAGGCAGAGGTGTATTTCTACACCCACTTTTCGCCAGATATACTTTAGTCCCACGTAATAAGGGGCGAGCCTATTGCCGTACCGGGCACATTTCCAGACTCCGTGCTGCTACTGAGAATTTCGTGACAGAAAAACCCAATAACACTGCCCGACCCAGGAATCGAACCCGGGGCCTCCCGATCCCACGCGCACATTTATGCCGCGAGACCAACGAGGTAGTCGTATAGGGTTTGATGTCGAGTTTTCCGTCTCTACGCAAAGATGGTATTTGCATCCTGTTATCCCTTAGTCGCCTCTTACGACACCCACGGGAAGATAGGCGTTGGTGACACTTGTATTCTATGCCGTCAACCACGCGGCATTTTTTTTTGTAAATACATACATATTATACATAGAAACACCCAGACCAAGACAAACATCCATGTTCACGCACACAAATGTTTGACTTGAGCAGGAATAGAACCCGCGACCTTTGGCGTGGCAGTTGTTTACACTACCGTTACGCCAACCGGTCGTCAAAAATTAATAGAATTCTTATTATTTTCCGGTGACATATTACATATCATTGGTTCATGTTGTTACGGATAGGATATCAGGTTTATGTTTGGTAGGAAACACTGAGTCGCTGAGCTGACACTCTATCGGAGACGAAATCTCAAAGAATCCCCTCTTTTCTCTTTTAGGACACTTCGGTATTTCCAAGTGACGTAGCTTACGTTGCGTATGTTACGTGTATTGTCAAATAGGTAATAACGTGATTACGTGACATACGCCCGTTACATAAACATTACTACTTATTTGTAAAAGTCGCAAAAGTTTAAAAGTATGCATAATAGTTTCATCTCTCTCTCTGAAAATGGGCTGCACCAGTCACTACTTGATTCTGGGCTATCGGTCGCTCTCAGTTGCTTAGGTATACTCCTAGCGCCATAAGCATACAAACAACTGTCTTAGTTAATAATTACTTAAATGTAAATTTGAGTGTAAAACATGTTACCAAAGTAAAAGAACACAAGTGCAATGATGTGTTAATCCAATAAACAGATGTGCAGCAAGCCATAGCGGGTGACTTGAGCCTGAAGATGCTGATGGCGGAGGACGGGTCGGCGCGCGGCAAGTGTTACTGCTCGTGCGAGCTCAACGCGCGCCCCGTCTTCATGGAGCTGGCGGCCGGCACCGACCTCGCGACCCTGGCCTAACCACGCCACGACAAACAAACTACTACTACACAAATAAACTTCACACTATTATTGGTTGTTTTTTTAATAAACATTACAAAAAATTGCCCAATCCACTCCTCCTATTAAGGACTCTTAAAACACTGCTTACTTAGCCTACATGTCAACAACGGGCATCCCACAGGGTTCACATTTGGATCCGAAACGCTTTATTCTCTTCATCAACGAGTAACGACACTTGCAAGTGCTTCCGGGAGTCAAAAGTATTTTTATTTGCTGACAATCTTCAGGGCATTAAATCTATCAGAAGCCCTGCAGAGAAGCTGATGTTTCAAAGTGATCTTAACAGGTTAAGTGAGTGGTGTGAGCATAACAAGACGTCACTTACTAATATACTATGTCCTTTTCAAACTCAAACCAAAACATCAACTGGCTGGATAGACTATAACGAATACTGAACACTGGTGTGGCCTTGGGTGAGGCGGCCAATTTTAGAACACCACAGGCCCGAGCACCAAATTATCTCGAGAAAGTATTCGTAAAGCACATGATAAAATTTGTATGACAATTGTACAAACATATAAATGTACCTATCATATTTATACGTTTTTGAACCTTTTCATGATGAATATTAATATGTAGTTTCATATTTGATTGATTGATTGATTGATTGGTGTATTCTTTATTGCACATCAAAGTACATATAAAGTATACAGTGACTTTAAGCTAAGTGTCATGTACAAACGGCGGCCTTATCGCCTGGCAGAGATCGCCCATCTCTGCCAGGCAGCCTTGGGATGGACAGGAATGATTAAAGCATTTTTGTGTGGATGGTGTAACTTTGAAATGATATTATCAACAAGATAATCCCAAATAATATACATAGGTATATACATTTACATTAACATACCTTTTACCTACATACATAATTTATACAAATATAATCTTAATATATAAAATCCTTGCGTTACTGACTGACTGACAGACACGCTACAGCCGAAACTATTGGGCGCAGGAAGCTGAAAGAACAATGGCAGAATTTGGTCTGGGTTTGTTGTGGCGACCTTAAACTTCATATGAACAGAACAAATTGTTTTTTTTTCTACGATTTTTAATGTTTTCACTTTGTCTCGTTAAAGCTGGAGTATTTTATGATGATAAAAAGCATTCCAATTGATTACGAATACATTATTATTTGACTGTTGCCATAGACAATGGTGTGACAGGAATAGACGTGAGTGCTATATCCGTATCGATTATAAAATAAGTAATCGATATGATCGACCTTTATAGAGTTGGTTTGGTTTAAAATGCAATTATTTAATATTTAATCAACATAATATCAATAAGCTAATATTTTTGAAGCAAAACAACGTTTGAATCAAATAAAAACGTCACAGAATCGTTTTGATGCTGTATCGATTTCACATAAAATCGATTTAAAATGTGCAGCTCTGCTTTTGTCTTTGGCTTTGACAGTTAGATGCTACAAAATACTTCCGCGCTTTGATGTCAATCTGACATATCTCATTTGATAATTCAAACGTACCTACCTACATTCTTTATCTTTCATACTATAACTTTCCTTTTACCTACATTGTTCATTCTTAACTAAAAATTCAAACACAGATATCTTCTTTTTCCACCTTTCCTGAGTGAAAATAGAATCATTTATAGACTCTGTTACTTACGCCAAATTTTTTAATATATTTTTTATTACTGTTCGCTTCAATTTAATTTCAGACATTTCGATGTATGGAGATCTGCCATTGTCCTTTGGCATGTATGTTCCTTTAGGGACCGTAGGGGTGCACTAAGAAGGGATTGCCCGAAATTCCCACGGGATCGGCCAAAACGGGTAAATTAAAAAAAAAAATGCAGGCGTAGCTGCTGGCGTCCTCTAGTTCTATATAAATCAATATACTAAATAATATAGATACAGTTTATACAAGTGATGAACTCAGACGATAATTAAGTTTTTTTATTTAAGTAACATGGATAACTTACAGCTAAATTATACTCGTACATGTAATAACAGAATGGTAAACACTTATAGGAATTGTTTAAAGAAAGTACTTAGTGAACGCATGTTCACTAGATCAGCTTTAGCTGCTAGGTTAATGGTACAAGTAAGTACTATCTATTCTGTGGTACAAGTAACAATCTACTTTGGTAGCATGTACTTATAATTATATAAGGAAAAAATAAAAATAAACAGTAACATATATATCACAACTATTGAGAATACAATCACACATCTGTATTAGGTATCTGTAAAGAAAGTAAGGCTTAAGCACCTCCGTATCTGAGACACACTATTACAAAATGGATCAAAGTTATGCTGTCTGTGCAACCTATTATAGTTTCACTAGTTGCTACTTACACGGACAATAAATGAAATTTGTCTGTAATTGGACGTGGCAAAAGGTATACGTATAGGTGGATTAAACTGCGTAATCGAGGGCACATTAAGAGACAATTTGTTTAGCAGACTAGGGCTGTCAATGTCACCGTGTAATATTTTAGTTAAAAGTGCACAATCGGCAATCTGACGACGAGCAGTAAGGGGCAACAGATGAAACCTTCTGCAGAGGCTAATGAGGCTATAATAGTAATCATCTGGCTGATAGGGTATTCCCTGATGAAAGGCTAGAAATCGAATACATTTTCTTAGTATTTTCTCTATGCGATCAATGTACTTTTGGTAGCATGGGTTCCACACCTCAGAGGCGTACCAAGGTTGCTCCTAACAAAAGTACAATGAATTTGAAGTCGTAATACACGCCTAAGTCAGGAACCACGCTACATTTGGGAAGTAAATGACCACCCAACGTACCTATACATATGTGGAGGGTATTATGGACCGTTTACGAGAATATGTCACCATTGAGCACTTTTCGGGATTAAGATCTAGCTTATTATTTTTACAGTAATCTTCTAATCGCCGAAGATCTGTTTGAAGGGCAAAAGTGTCTTCTAAAGATCATATTGATGCATAGATCTTCAAGTCATCAGCAAAAGAAAGTAGATTTCATGACATGAAGAACAAATCGATGCCATTGACATTAATAGTAAACAAAATGTGTTTCTATGTATAATATGTAGGTATTTAACAAAAAAAGTATATACGTATGTTTATCCATTATCTAGTAGGTACCCATAGTACAAGCTTCTGCTTAGTTTGGGACTAGATGGTGTTGTGTGAATGTGTTAGAATATTATTATTATTATTAAAAGAGGGCCTAACAAAGAACCCTGTGGGCAGCCACTGTGGACAGGGACCCAAGTAGAAATAAAAGAAAAAAATCGGCATAACTGGCATAACTTATCGCTTTATTATCGCATTTATCGCTCCCGCGCGTATTCCAATTCGTATTTTGGCGCGTAATTGACTTGCATGCTGCATGCTGTGTCTTCGCGGTCATCAGTCATCACTAAAGATGTACGGTCGCGGTCTAAAAATGTTTACCACTTTTCAAATTACATTCTTTGTCACGCTGGGTTCAGCAAGGTCTAAAATGCTTATCTGAGTACTTATTACTTTTCAATCATTGGTACATAGGTAAGGCATCGATTCAAACAAAAAGAGTATGAATATTTTTAGGTCGATGAAATAATTTGACATGATGACAGAATTGCATTTATTTTGCTGTAAAAGTTCTGTATTTTAATATTATTATAAAAATACTTACTTATTGTAATAAAATGGTACTATCTAAACAAAAGCTCACTTATGTGATCAGCATGCACTTTAACGTAACTAGCATACCATCCACTATCATTATAGCTCACAGTCTGACCGCGCCCTGATTTTCGCTAGACGATATCATCATCATCATCATCACCCTAGCATTTTCTTAGTTGCATCCCAAGCTTGCGCTTCGGAGCCCAGGGCCTGCTATTACTGGTCTACCGAGATTTGACTGAATATCAGTTTTTACACGGAGCGACTGCCATCTAACATCATTCTAAGGTTAGACCAGTAGCATAGAGCATACCAGTAGTCAGTAGGTGTACGAGGGTCAAACTGAAAGTTCTTAGAAAATCAAAAACTGATTACATTAGCCAGTTATTAGTTTTATTATATCTTTTCAAAATATTGTCCATTGACGTCAATACACCGCTGCATGCGATGGAACCACTGGGAAAAGCACTTTGCCCACTCGTCCTTAGGGGTCTCTTCAATGGCATCGCGATACGCAGCCACCGCTTCTTCAGCATTCATAAACCGCTTTCCTTGAAGTTTTTCTTTAATTTTTGGAAATAAATAAAAATCACAAGGCGCGAGGTCGGGGCTATACGGCGGGTGACCCAGTAATTCAACGTTTGATGTCGCCAAATAGTCGATCGTTCGCTTGGCGGTGTGCGACGAGGCGTTGTCGTGGTGAAGGAGGATCCTACTGCGAGGTCGTTTCTCTCGAACTTTTTCCAAGACAAGTGGCAAACAATTGGTAGTGTACCATTCTGCAGAAACTGTTTTTTGATCCTCTAACACAATTGTTGCGAAATGACCTATCCTTCCAAAGAACGAGGCCACCATTTTTTTTCCCGCACTTCGATCTCTCTTCACTTTAGTTGGCAACTCCTCGAAAGGAAACACCCACTGAGCAGATTGTCTTTTGGTTTCAGGATCATAACAGTAAATCCAGCTTTCGTCACCTGTTAGTATGTCGAACACAGCATTTGAGTCACCTCCGTTAAATCTTTCAATCATTTTACGGCACCAATCCACACGATGGAGTTTTCGAGCCTTAGTCAAATTATGAGGTATCCACCGGGCGCAAAGCTTCCTGACCGCTAAATGTTCGTGGAGGATTTTGTGCACTTGACTCATACCGATGCCTAAGCTTGTCCGAATCTGCTGATAGGTCACTCTTTTGTCAGTCTCTATCATACGCCGCACAACACAGATGTTATTTTCAGTCGTCGCCGTAGAAGGCCGTCCCTCACGTACATCATCAGTGAGATTAGTGCGACCACGTTTAAACTCATTAAACCAGTTGTAAACAGTCGCACGAGATGGGGCTTCATCGTGAAAGGCCAATCGTAGTCTATCATAACTTTCTTGTTGACTTAAATGACATCGAAAGTCATAAAAAATCATTGCACGAAAATTTTCTCGTGTTAAATTCATGTTGACGTGACACAGACAATTTTCAATTTGCCGCCAAATCGTAAAACAAATGACAAATGAATGAAATATATACTCAGTAATATTGGCAAAGAGTTCTATTTTCAAATTTTAGAATATTTTTTTTATTATATTGTTTATAAGTGGCCAGTTCTAAGAACTTTCAGTTTGACCCTCGTATTTGAGAGCACTGACTTCCCACTAATGACTGCCATAGATCATCAACAGCCGGGACTGCTTAACGTGCTTTCTGATGCACGGGGGTGAAACACCGCCAACTTCTGGCTAATTATTAAGAAATTCTTAACAGAAAACCTTAGCAACATTTTCCGAGCCCGACCAGCGAATCGAACCTTAACCTAACCTCCTCTCCCCCCTGGACACCGTGACGTTCGGTCGTGTATACAGTAACCGCTACGCTTATTTTTACCATTTTTAAATAAAAAAATAGTTTTGTGCAAGAAAAAATATTTTCAAAATAATAGGAGCGCACGAGCAGCGAGGAAACGTGCGAGAGCAGGCCAACGACGACTGAGCGAGGTAGCTATATGTTTAACTCGTACCCGCATACCGCCTACGCACCTGACTCCACCCCGCGGCTAGAGCGGGAGACGTGATCCTGAGCGTGACTTTATATATCCTGTCGTCCTGCGCTCCCCGCCTACTGCGCCAGCGCAGCTGACCCCACCCTGCGGTGAAAGCGAGCTACGTGAACGGAGCGAGACACCTATATTGCTGACAATAACGTACCTGCCCTGTGAAGTGACGCGGTTGACGCCAGCTTGCTTTGACTGACAGGCACTCCGTCCGGCAGGGATTCGAATCTAAAGGTACCTACTTCGTTCATCATTCCTTTATTGTTTGTTTGCAAATATATCTCACAATGTCGACCCAATGCACTTCGCCTAACTCACTAAACCCCTCATCAATCGCTCCAGTTTTAAGTTACGGATCTGACTCGCAGTTAAATATTTCTTCACTCAACTCGGCGACTGATAACATGGATCACATCACACGTAGGCCGAAACGCAAACACTGCGAAGACCCAATCCTAAATCATATGAGGGACCTGTTTAACTCTTTTGTTCAGCAACAAAACTCGAAATTTGAGCAACTCATAGAGTCCATCTCGTCCATAAAGGAACAAAATGCTGACATACTTAAAAGTATGAAGTTTCTTTCACTCAAGTACGACGAGGTTCTCGAAAAGATACTCCACTTGGAAGACAAGAATAAGAGCTATGAACTAAAGATTGAGTCACTGGAGACTAAAATTGAACACTTAGAGCGGACTTCGCGTGCTTCAACAATCGAACTGAGAAATATACCCAAACAAGTACCAGAAAATAAATCAACTTTATGTAATACTGTGAAAAGGGTGGCAGAGGTTATAGACCAACCTTTGTCGGAATCTGACATTCATGAGGTTTATCGCCTGAAGACCACGAAGGAATCAAATAACCATGTTGTTGTAAACTTCAAGACAACTGCAACAAAGGATGACTTTTTGAAGCAATCTAGAAGCTACAATAAAGCCCATAAGGACAATAAACTGAACACCTCGCACCTTAAACTATCATGCCCTGTTATGCCCATTTTTATCGATGAGTCCCTCACAAGCTTGGGGAGGAGACTGGCGTACCTAGCTAGACAATGTACTAAGCAGAATAATTACCACGGTTCATGGACCTCCTACGGCAAGGTATATATAAAGAAAACACAGAACTCACCTCCACTCCGCATCGATCGCGAACAGGATCTTGAAAAGCTCATCCAGAAATGACTACCTACTCTAAAACCTTTTTCACTATTTATATATTTTACTCGAACTTACCAGGATCTTTTTGTAATTTTTATAACTTTTGCAAATTTTATGGGCGTAATAGCCTACCATAACATAAACTTATATATTACTTGTATTATAATATTGTCAACACAAACCGACTACACTATACTACCTTACACATACATCATTCCTAATACACTCAATACAAATATCACCGTTTACTGCACCAAATTGCCAATATCCCAGCATTTTGTAACATTAAAACTATCTATAGTAAAATCACTTCAAATAATTCATGTATCACCCACCCACTCAACCGCCTAAATAAAACATATATAATTCGATAATACAGATAACATTAATAATAATCTTGACATTTTTTTAATTGCACAGTCATCCTCTTGTAATATAGACGAATGTTCAAAATTAATTAAAACAAAGAAGCCGCATTTAAAAATGATACACCAGAACATACGCAGCTTAAATCGTAATTTTTCCAGCTTTTTAACACTCCTCAAACGATCGAATACTGATTGGGACTTAATTATCCTATCAGAATGTTGGTTACGCCATACACGCTCCATTCCAACAATAGACGGCTACAGCTTTGCAAAAAATGAAACAAACCTGACACAAAATGAAGGCATTGTGGTATATTTCAAAACTAACTTGCAAATAACAATTACAGAACCGGAACTACAGGATGCTAATTGCCTAGTTATAAACGTTTTCCCTAACACATGCGTAATTGCTTTATATATAGGCCACCGGGCTACAAGAATGCCCAGCTATTCATGTCATCACTGGATGGCTTACTTAGTAGTATCAATTATTCCAATGTCATTGTTACTGGTGATATCAATATCGATATCATGGAAAATACAAAAGACACTTATGCACCACACTACTTAAACCTATTAGCCTCTCACAGTATGTTACCGGCCCACCAGTTACCCACGCACGGCAAAACCTGTCTCGACCATCTTATGCTGAAAACCACGCTACCGGCCTTCTGCTATGTTGCGAACGCGTCCGTTACAGACCATGGCTGTGTGATACTGTTGTTGGAGCAACACCATCTACCTATTAAGCCCCTAACACGAAAGAAATTAAATTACACAAATTTAGAAAAAACATGCAAAATATCTGCTATGACACTATTTACGCAACAACAGACGCAAATTTAGCCACTTCTAGTTTGATTACGCTACTGAATAATAAAATCCAAGCAAATACACGTATCCTGACAGTGCCAAATCGCAAGAGGTTTTTAAAACCTTGGATTACCGTTGGTCTGATAAAATGCATGAAGAACCGTGCAGTGGCGTAGCGTGCCTTGTCGGGGCCCCGTATAAAAATTTTTTTGGAGGCCCTTATATGGAGGTAAAGATTTTTCACGAAAGAAAAAAAATATTGTGAAAAGTAATATTTATTTATCACATAATTTACCCATTTTACAAATAAAAATCGAATTTTAAATATTCACTCTCCTTGCCTTTTTATCGGCAAACTGATTTATTAAATCATTTATGGCTGATGATGATTTTAGTTTTTCTAAAGTTTCTGCCTCTATGGACAATAGTGAGATGTCTGACAGCCGTTCTTGTCCCATCGAAGTTCTTAAGTAATTTTTTATTAGTTTTAATTTTGAAAAACTTCTTTCTGCCGTTGCGGTTGTAACTGGAAGGGTCAAGAATAAAAAGCATGCTGTGATTACCTCGGGAAAACTGGATGCAAGACTATTGAATTTTACTAGCAATAATTCAATGAGTTCTTTAATGGAATATTTTTTTTTAATTTCAGAATTTAAGCATGTTTTTAGAGCCTTTAATTGGTCACAAAGATTAAGTGAGATGTCTTTACTGTATTTAGCAGACAGTTTTCCGGAAGCGTTTAATATCTCTTCGCTTGAAGAAGATAGGAGTTTCTCCGGTTGTAATATTTCGAATATACTACTCAGGTTGCAAAGGCTCTGAAATCTTTCTTTAGTTTGAGAAATTAATATATCTAAACAGCAATAGTATACATTGACTTTGAAATAGGATTCCGGGTCGGAAATTCTCTCATCTTGTGATAACTCATCAAAAAAACGCTTCGTTATCTTTCGCCTACTGTTTTTAAAAACAGTTGTTACCCCCCACTTTTTTGCTAAATCTTTGGATTCATTTAGCAAACTATTAAATGAATTCTGATTTCTTAATTGGCACAGTCTATTTAAAAGATTACTTAATAAAATACTAGATTTCTGTAAGTCATTATTTTCATGCTGTAGAGCTTTAGAAACAGGATTAATAATTTCAAATAGTGAAGAAAAAAATGTAACGAGCACTAAGAAATCAAAACTCTCTAAAATATTAATTATACTTTTACATTCTTCACGTTCATCTTTTTTATTTGAAATTAAATTTAGTTGGTACAAAGTTTTCATGATTAGTAAAAAATTTTTCTTTACTGCTAATAAAGCGTCGTTCCTAGAAGACCATCTGGTAGGACATACCTTTTTAAGGGTAATCAAATATTTTTCAGATAAATCGTCACTTAGCATAGCCCAGCGTTTTATACTATTGCCAAAAAAAGTATATATTTTTTCTAAATTATCGAAAAAAGTCGATACTTCACGAACATGTCTCGCAGCATCGTTCAAAACCAAGTTTAAAGCGTGCGCAGCACAATGAACATAATCGGCATTTGGAGCATGCTCTTTTATTAGGGTTTGTAATCCTCCATACACACCCGACATAACATTTGCTCCATCGTATCCCTGTCCTCTACATTTAGTCAAATCAATTCCATATTCTTTAGTCAAATTTAAAATGACAGTTTTCAGACCTGCAGCACTGCAATCGGTTACTGCTATGAATCCTAAAAAGGACTCACAGATTTTTATTTCTTTCGGCACATTATCATCATTTTCTGTAACCGAGATATATCGAAAAACTACAGATAGTTGGTCAATTTTTGACAAGTCTTGTGTTGTATCCAGAATTATTGTCAGAAATGGAGCTTTTTTAATTTCTGAGATAATACTGTTCCTAACGTTAGTACCAAGCAAACTAATAATTTCGTTTTGAATCGTAGGGCTTAAATAATTTATTTCACCTTTCGGTTTTAGAAAAAGTTCTTTTAAAGTTGCATCATAGTTAGACAGCAGACGTGAAATTGCCATAAAATTGCCAGAATCAGAATCATGCCCCCTCAAAGGTAGATTACAAGATACTAAAGTAATTATAACATTAATTATACGATGCAGTACATCTCTCCAGAATGTAATTTTACTATCGATTTCACTTTTCAATAGAGTATCGATGGTATTTCCTTGCAACCAATTATTATAAGAGAGTGAGGCACTAATATGCTGCTGTGACTTTTCATGGTCAAGAATAGTTTGTGTGAAATTGCTTCTAACCGAAACACCGTTAACCCAAGCAGAGGAGTACGATTTGTTTTGACGATCTGCTAATAACCAACAGAAGTGACAGTACGGTTTGTTTAAAACGTTAGAATAACATAACCATGGTCTTATAATTTTTATGCCTGCCTGATTGAAATATGAATAATAATAAGCTGAAAAAGGTCGGTTATTTTCTGAAACTTTTGGAAATGGTCCTTGTGGTTTAAATGGACCCAATTTAAAAATTATTTTTCGTTCGCATTCAGTTAAATTGTCACCAAAATTTCCTCTATCTGATGAAATTATATTACAATCTGCATTATCTGCAGATATATCAGAATCGTTGACTTGGGGTTCCTCGATTTCTGGATGGACATCCGATAAAGTATGTGCTTGGCTTTCTTCTATTTCCGGATGGATATGTGACGAAGAACATGCTTCAGAAGAATCTAAAAATAAACGAGTAATTGCTAAAAAATAAATACGAATGCTTTGATACTAAACTAAAAAGAGTTATATATAAATAAATAACGTTACTAAGGGTCACAGTTAGAGAGTGTTCAGTTCAGACGCACACAGATTCTACGCGGATTGTGCTCGTACCTATTAGTAGATACAAAATCACCTGCAGCCCGTCCGTGCATTACTATACACCTGCGTGCTATTTAAACGCAGCGCGTAGTGTAGTGGCCATACAAAACGAGAACCCGAAAGCGAGTCTGCACATCTGAAGTTCTCAACACGCAATTAACGATACGATACAGACTGATAAACAAACAACAAAACAAATCGATCCTATAGATAAGTTAGAATTTTGTTTTTTTTAATCAAGGCACGGAACCCTAAAAACAGTATAATTGTGAAAATCGAGGGGGGAGACAACTTTTTGTGACGGACAGATGGACAGACCGAAATTAAAAGATTTCCTTGTTTATCACTACGGGCCCCTAATAAATGGGTTGGGTAGTAGTGTAGTACTTACCTTTCCAATCTAAATCACTCACAGTATCTTGTCTCTGAAAAAATGAAGAAATTTTGGGCACTTTTTTTATAACCTCGTCCCTTTTCTGTTTAATTTTTCTTTTCTCAGCGCCGCTGGGATAATCTCTTTTCCTTTCACTCATTTCTTTTACAAATCGTTACTAATACTGCTAAACCAGAAGAACAATATTGTTTGTGCTGAATTACAATGTAATGCACATTTATATAAAGCGCGTAAATAAACAGTGCACTGCACTCCGTGGTTTAACATCCAATGCAAAGTACAACAACGTACACGTACATCGCGATATCGATGAAGGATTCCCGGGGATTCCCCGCTGAGTTGAAGATGAAGTAAGTAAAACGGGGAAGTCCCGCAGCCCGCCATAACGATGTCGTGTTGCCAACTTTTGAACGCACGCTTAAGGCGGGAAAAAAAGGAATTGCTTTATAGAATTTTGTCATTTGTAAAATAAAATAAATTACAAAGTTTTTATTCTTTTTCCTTACACACTTTGGGGGCCCCCGTGGCCCGGGGGCCCCGTATAATTTATACGGCAAATACGGCGGTAGCTACGCCCCTGGAACCGTGACAAACTACATTTGAAATCAAAAAAGAATCCTAACGATGCCGTTATCAAACTTACATATACCCGATACAGAAATTTTTGTAACTCCTTATTAAAAAATATAAAACGAGACTACGAAAAAGGCTTATTAAATAATGCAATTAAAAATAACAATAACAAAATGCTATGGGACACTATTAAACAAATAACCTACTCCAACAAAATAAATAACCCTTCTTCTGACCTGATATCCATCTCAAACCCCACCAGCTCGGTAAATGATATTAACACCTTCTTTGTCTCTATTGATCAAAACCTTGCTAAAAACATACAACATATTAATATTCATTCACATCATACTTCTACTTGTCCCCATTCCTTTGGTCTGGTTCCAACTGATGAATTCGAGGTTCGTAATATAATACTTAATCTAAAAAAAGATAAAACTGCCGGCCGCGATAATATTTCGGGCTCATTTCTGAAACTTTATCTCCAGATTTTAGTCTCTCCTTTAACATACATTTTTAACCTAATGTTTTCTACGGGTGTCTTTCCAAATCAATTTAAACTTGCCGAAGTAATTCCAATTTACAAAAGCGGTGACAGAACCTGTGTAAATAATTACAGACCAATCTCTATTCTTTCCACTTTATTAAAAATTGCAGAAAAGCTCATCAACAAGAGATTAGTAAACTATCTCGAGTCAAAACACCTACTATCTACTTCTCAGTATGGATTTAGGACCGGCACTTCAACTTCAGATGCGGTACATGCTCTTATTGATCACATTGTTTATCAGCTTGATTCTAAAAAGAAAGTTCTAGCAATATTCCTTGATATAAAAAAAGCTTTCGACACGGTTCCTGTCCCACTTTTGTTACACAAGTTGGAAAGCCTTGGCATCCGTGACGTCCAACTAAAATTGTTTGCTGACTATCTCACTAACAGAAAACAAAGGGTGAAGATTGGCGATGTCATCAGCGATGACCTAACAGTCTCATATGGAGTTCCGCAGGGGAGTGTTCTTGGCCCTACGCTGTTCCTAAGCTACATAAACGACTTGTGCAACCTACCCCTAAGTAACGGGAAAATCGTTACCTTTGCAGATGACACTGCCCTTATTTTTCATGGAGATAGTTGGGATTCCGTTTATGAAATAGCTCAACATGGCTTTAATAAAGTCTCTACATGGCTTAAAGATCACTGTCTCACACTCAATGTGGATAAGACTAAATATATGCCATTCTCCATCCTAAGCACCTCTCCGTCCATCAACGATGACAAACATATTATAGCCCACAATTGTCTGCACCAATGCGCTTGCTCTTGCGAGCAAATCACAAGGGCATCAGACGTTAAATACCTTGGGGTCATCATTGATAACACACTCTCTTTCTCTCACCATCTGGATCTACTTTCATCTAGGACTCGTAAACTTATATTTATTTTCAAGAACCTGCGACATGTAGCTGACAAACCAATAATAAGAATGGTCTATATGGCCTTATGTCAATCAATTTTAACGTACTGCATCACTGTCTGGGGCGGCGCATGCAAGACAAAACTGATCAAGGTAGAAAGAGCACAAAGATCTATTCTTAAAGTAAGCCATTTCCTTCCGTTTCTCTATCCCACGACAGACTTGTACAAGCTCGCCGATGTCCTGACGGTGCGACAGCTTTATGTTTTAAATACCGTTTTAAAACAACATAACTTAACAAAATTTGACCCACTTTGTAATAAAGACAAGCGCCTGAAGCATAAAGTCTGTCGGACAGTTAGGCAATGGTCCACGACCTTCGCAAACAGATTTTTTGAATTTCAAGGTTGTTATTTATACAATAAGATAAACAAGGAAGTTAATATTTACCATCTCACTAAATTTAAATGCAAAAAAATCATTACCCAATATCTAAAATCCCTAACCTACGACGAAACCGAAAAGTTACTACAAACAGGTCTATAACTACTAACAAACATCCCATCAACACTGAATCACACACAACACTGACACACGCACGTGCATACATACACGAACACATATACACACAGACACACACAAAACACACACACGCGTGCAAGCATGCTCATATAATTATAATAACATAAACACACATACTCACTTAGGTACAATATTACGCATTCACATGCACACTCTCACACTTACTCGTATACCTACCGAAACGTTAATTTATAAATGTTCTCACCTGCCCAGAGATAGGAGAGGCTGGTGTTCTGTCATACAGGTCTCCTAGTACAGACACCAGTCTCTCACATTGATTTCACTGATTCGACATTAATTTTATATTAATGTAACTTAGATTAAGCCTAAAACATGTAACATTCTTTGTGAGAGAAAATAAATTAACTTTATTATTATTATTATTATTAACCTGAGACCTCATGAACAGCTGTCGTATGCACTACCGCTAGACCAACGAGGTAGTCTTACGCTAGACGATATTATAAATATCGTATTTTTTTCAAAAAGGTTTTATATTCAGGATGGCGTATTTTCGCCATCCCTTTCATTATAATCTGTCAATATAAAAGTAATTTGATAAACTTATTAATTACAAATACCAAAATCGTAAATAGCAAGTTTAAAATTACATTATTTAATGACTACATAATTATATTTTAGTTTCAGTGTAAATATCACGATTGTAATTAAATAAACGTATGTTATAAATGTGGAATAATAAATCGTTATTGACACCAGTTGCTATGCAACGCATGTTATCATAGATTGGTTGCCTCAGAGAGGTTGGACGTTTAGGTTGCCTAGTACAATATCGTCGTCCTTGTGTCATTGATGTGTTGATGCAATTATAAGCCTTAAGGTGGTAAACACTTTTAGACCGCGACTGTACGTACCTATGCCAACCCTGGCGCACATCGCATTTAAGGTAAAGGTATCGCCAAAGGAGAAGTACCAAATACGGCCTGTAGCGGCCAGAAAGTTGTGAATCTTTGAAATTAAACATATATTTTTTTAAATTTATACATCGTTTTCGTTTCTTGATAGAAGTTCGGTGAAAGAATTTAAGTTTTTAAAGATTATTATTTTGAATAGGCTATGGTAGTAGCGGATGGATGTCTTATGTTGCCGGCATTAAAAATAAAATGAAGTATGGTAGGCAGAAATTGTTTTAACGAAATAATATTTTTATTATTATATTAGAAAACAATATATTTTATTTACTTTATAAGTAGGTATATTTGTAAAAAGAATCAAGAAATATATAATTTATTATATATTCCATACTTATTAAACTGTTTAAATCGTTTTGTTTTTTAATCGATAGTAGAAATATTTTTCAAACCATTTGCAACACATTTTTTAACTGTTATGTCATTCGTGTTGCTACTGCGCGTCGTAAATATTTTGCTCTGATTTATTGGTATTTTCGTACGGTTTTAATGTAATGTAATTGAATATAAATTCAATAATAATGATCAGTACCTTCTACCCATGCTGAGAATATGCAGCGGTGTTTGTGATTGTGGTTAGTTTTTTTGGACGAGTATACATAGTACGAGGTTCCCTAGTACACAGGTGATTATTTATTATTATTGGCCTCTCTTTATGTAGTTTTTGTTCTTTATGACGCAAAGACATACCTTTATTTACATCAAGGTATTATATTTATGTTAAAATTCAATTTTGAGGTAGATTTAGTTGTGGAATAATTGCCATTTTAAATATCTCGTATCTTATTCCACCAAAAGTTATTTAAAAATAAATTATACAGGTTAACAGAGTAGTCATTTATCTTCAAAACACACATGGTGTCGTGTTTGGCCGTGCCAGGCCTATAATGTATGGCCAAATGGTACATCTCCTAGTTCGCTCTGAAGTTGTTGCGTATAGCTGCGCAGTAATCGAAAATTAGGTGTCAGCGGGCTGGGGTCGGCTAGCGGGAGGGGGTTACGATTCGTAGCGTGACGCATACGGAGATGATTGGTTGCATTCGGATAATAATGTTCTATTGCATTTGAAATTTGAATTTGTGTTCGAATCTTCCGTAAAGTACAGTCAGTCAGTAAGAAACGCACCACGCAACTTTAAATTATCTATTTGATACAGGTAATTATGTTGTGTTTTATTGGCTTTTTGTTGTTTTAGTTACATTTGTTGTTTTTTTATTTTACACTTACTGGTAGCGCCATCTATCTTTTCTATTGATAGTTAATTATGTCAACACCTAGCTAATAAATTCCTTTGCATACCGCAGTGTCAAAACGAGCGATCTTTTATCCCTTTCCTTCCCAAAGGCCTTCCCAAAGGCACGCCTCGCTCTAATTTGTCGCGGTATTCAATGACGCTGCGACGGAGTCGAAGATCAATCGTCACGCTGATCGGTCGCGTGCTTACGCAGCCCCGCGCCGCGCCGAACGTGTGCAATACCGCAATATTTACCGCTTTTATACTATAAACGAGAACTGAACCGCCCGCGGGTGTAGTAGAGTGATCTGTGCAGCTTCGGGCTGGATCCAAGTGGAGTGATCAGTTTGTGGCCCGACTCTCGAAGACGCCTGCGGCCGCCATTTTGTAAGGTAAGGCGTGCCTCCTATAAATTCCAATAGCCATAAGATCGCCCGTTCACCCCTCTTCTAGGCGATTTACCAGCCATTCTTTATACAGTCTACAATATTAATAATTTTCCATATCACGAAATCGCCTAGTACATATTTCGGTGCAACGCCGAACCATTTTTTGGTCCTTCGAGCCGGATTCATTTGCGTTTATACGTAACCTCTCGTTTATCTCGCGTAGGTATCTTCTAGAAGTACCTACCTAGGTAGTTATAGCACCTAGCTATACTCCTAGTCCATTTACATACCCATTACGTGGTTACTTCCGCACACTGCCGTAGATATCTACCCAATTATTATTACTGGAACTATCATAGTTGTCTTGTAAATTCCATATTTCAAGCACCTTTTAGTTCCACCGCCTTAAAGTTGTTGCCTACTTACGAATAACTACCGCATAAACACCTACTTATGTAAAATTATAGGTACTTTAGGTATTCTTATTTTGATTCGGTCTCATTAGCTTATACCTACGTAAACATGGCGCAACAAAAGAAGCCATGCATGTCGAAAGAAAAAGAGCTGACAATCTTGGAAGCTAAACGTAATATTTTATTTGAGCGTATTCAAAACATTTACGAGCGCTCAAAAACTGCCGCTACTTCCGATATTAATAGGGAATCAATTCTTAGTTATTGTATGACAGTAGATAGTATTCGAACAGATTTTCATAAGTTGTTAGACGATTATAACCCAAGATTGCTTTCTATTAATCCTGATGAACAGCCGAATTATCAGGCGTACACCTCATTCGAAGATCTTTATTGTATCATCAAGCGCATACAATCACAATTGGAGGGTAAATATTCCGCACAGCCCGTTTCTGCCGGACCGGCGGTTCGAGCGCCGAGATTACCGCCAATTGAGCTTATGTCATTTGATGGCGATATACGAAATTGGCCGTTATTCTATGCGAGTTTTAAGTCTACAGTGCACGATAACGGTTCTCTGACAGATGCTGACAGATTGTACTATTTAATAGGTAAGCTAACACCGAAGGCCCAGTCCGTATTTGTAGGTGTCACACCCAGTGCTGAGAACTATCAGGTCATATTCCAGTCACTACTTGATAGGTATCAAGATACTCGTGTTCTAGCGTCTACTTACTTTGATCAAGCTTTAAATCTTAAATTGTCCGGTGCCGCGTCTGTTTCGAATTTCCAGCTGTTTATAGACAACTTTGTTACCGCAGTTAGTTCCCTTAAAAACTTAAAATTAAAAGATCTTTCCGACTTAATGTTTCTTCAACTCGCTTTAAAAAAGTTTGACACTGAAACAATTCGTGCTTTTGAGATGACTGAACGTAATCATAAAATACCAACACTAGATAGTTTTATTTCTTTCATCAAAGATCAGTGTCGAATATTTCATAATACGCAGTCTAGTTCATTTAGCTCGTCTAATAATAATAATAGCAAACAAAAGTCGAATAAATCGCGAAATAGCAATAATAACTCGGTCCCTAATCCGCAATCTTACGTAGCATGCTCGGAATCTAATAACAATAATTCACAGAAGTGTCTGTGCAGTAATATAGTACACGACCATTTCTATAAATGTCCCGCTTTTAATAATTTAAATCCGACTGCTCGTTTCAAATGTGTAAAAGAAAACAAAGCTTGCGTTAATTGTTTAAGTATAAAACATAAAACGAGTGATTGTTCTAGTAAGACGAAGTGTCGTTCATTAATCAACGACATCACTCATTATTACATTTTGATAAAAGTTATCCGCTGTCGGGTCAATCCTTAACCTTGTAACCTAACCTAACCGGGTAACCTTGACCCAATTTCTGGCCCACCTGCGTCGCAGGTGCAGGCCGCCGGTACCACGGTGGCTTCCCCCTCCGCGTCTCAGTGCGAAGTATCGATGTGTACGACGTCCATTGCGCTGGCACCGCACACATGCGGACAACCCTCGCGCGCTTGTCATGCTCAGCGCGATGCTAAACCGCAGTGTACGGCGTCCAAAACGGTTCTATTAGCAACAGCGCAAGTTATCGTTTATGATATTAATAACGCACCGCACATAGTTCGTTGTTTACTCGATAGCGCATCACAGAGTAACTTTATTACTTCTGATTGTTTCAAACGCCTCGGACTGTGGAATAACTTTAAAAATACTAACTTACTTGATACTTGATGGCACGGGCTGTTTCCGCAACTCCACGTCTTGGCGTGTATTTTGCGTGCGGGTGGGAATGGTGTCTTCATTCGAGCCACCCCAGCTCTTCGAGGAAGGCCAGCAGACTCTTGATGTGGCCCACTGCCTCCCTCAGGGTGCTGTATCTCGTCAGGCACTGCTGCCTGTACTGTGCGACCTCAGGGCAGTCGAGGAGCAGGTGGGCTGCCGTCTCGTCTGCTGCCATATAGGCCCTGCACAGTGGGCTGTCGGTGATACCTATAGTAAATAGGTGTTTATTAAAGAATCCGTGTCCTGTGTAGGCGGCCGTGACTATCCGCAGTTGTTGTTTGGACAGCTGGAGGCTTTGTTTGGCTATCTTACCGTCTACTGCGGGAAGAGCCTCCTTGGCCTGCCTACATGTTTCAATACCAATCCAGGACTGGTTGTGTTGGGTCCTGGTCCTATTCCTTACCAGGTTGCGATAAAAACCAGAAGGGGGGGGAATAATGGGCTCGGGTCCCACCACCTCTAAAGTGGCCCCTCTTCAAGTACGTCGGCTGCGTCATTCCCTCTTGAGCCACTGTGGGCCTTGATCCATTGCAGTGTTAATTTGTATTGTTTACCTACCTCTGTTAGTTTCTGGTGGCATTCAAGCGTGAGTGCCGAGGTGATAGTATGGCTTTTGAGGGCTGAGAGGACAGCCTTACTATCTGAGAGGATCCTAATGGATCGTTCCGTTACCTCACGTGCCATGATTGCTATGGCAGCTAGGATTATGCCAAAACATTCGGCCTGGTAGACCGTATTGTAGGCTCCCAGCGGTGCTGCGATGTTGATGTTAAGGTCCTCGGAGAATACTCCTGAACCCGTACCTGTATCCGTCTTAGAGCCATCTGTGAAGATCGTGAGCTCGTTGTGGCCAACCGCTCCCTCGTGTAGATCCTCGTACAGTTGGATTTTGTATTTCTTATCGAAAACAAATTGTTTCGGTATTCGGTCGCCAATGGCTTGTGTGAGAGGAACTTCTTTAAAGAGTGTGTTTAAGTTGCTAGTGTGCGGTGTGTTAGTGTCTTTCCAGAGCTTCAGAGCTCTTAGCCGGATCGCCGACATCGTTGTTTCCTGTTGTATGAACAGATGCAATGGAGGCAAGTCCAGCAACACTTCGAGTGCCGCTGTAGGTGTAGTTTTCATGCAGCCCGTGGCCGCTAGGCATGCAAATCTTTGAAGCTTTTGAAGCTTGTTGGCGGCCGTTGTTAGGTGGGTCCGAGGCCACCACACTACTGCGCCGTAGCTTATCATCGGACGTATTATTGTCTTATAGAGCCATAAGACAATTTTGGGGGATAGGCCCCATCGTTTACCTATCATCTTCTTGCACTGCCAGAAGATGATGCTGGCTTTATTGAGCTTATTTTCCATGTGGCTGTTCCATGTCAATTTGCTGTCGAGAGTGACGCCCAGGTACTTGGCCTCGGTAGACAGCTTAAGCTCTGTATCAAATAACCTGGGCAATCGGTAAGTACCCAGCGTGCGTTTGTGTGTGAACATAACTAGTTCGGTCTTGGTCGGGTTTACAGATAATTCGTACTCATTACACCACCACTCTACTATGCGTAGGGCTTGTTGGGTTAGGTCGTACACTGTAATGGTTACCTTACCTGAGGTGAGTATGGTTAGATCATCTGCATAACCTATTGTATAGAAGTATCTCGCGTTGAGTTTGTCTATGAGTTCATTGATGACTAAGTTCCACAATAGCGGGGAGAGAACACCGCCCTGCGGGCAACCTTTAGTTATCAAGGCTGTCTGGGAGTCGCCGTGCAGGCGCACTACTCTTTTGCTGAGCATGTTTTGGATCCACTGTATGAGCATCTGATCCACACCATGTCTGGCTAGGGCGTTGCTTATACTGGAGAAGTTTGTCTTGTCAAAGGCTCCTTCTATGTCAATGAAGGTGCCCAGACATATGCTTTTTTGTTGTATAGCAGCTTCTATCTGGTTCACGACCTGATGTGAGGCCGATTCCGTCGATTTCCCTGAGCTGTATGCATGTTGATTGGCATGTTGTTATGTTATTAGTGTTAACTATAGGTATATGTATTATAATTTTTCATATAATTTTTGTTTCATCTGTGGTATTTTTTTGTATTGTCCCAACTGAATTGTTATATGTCTGTATTATTTATTTTCTTTTCTTCTAATTGCTTTGTTACCTATCTTAACCAAAATAAATATTATTTTCTTTCTTTCATGTAGGGGTAGGTGTTTAAGTGCCCCACTTCTTAATTCCCTCTCGCATAGCCTTTCCAAGGCTTTAAGCATGAAGGAGGTCAGGCTTATTGGTCTGAAGGACTTTGCATTTGTGTAGTCTGTTTTGCCTGGTTTTGGTATGAAAATTAGTTTGACTTCCCTCCGATTCTTCGGTACATATCTAAGGGCCAGGCTAGCCCTCATGATTGCCAGAAGTCTTTAGCGGACCGGTTAACCCCCCCCCCCCCCATTGTAATAACCCTGGGAAGATGCCGTCCAGTCCGGCTGCTATTCTTCTGTGACCACGGTGTTTGCGTGTCTCCACTCGTGTTCGGTCGCCACTGTTGGTGTATCGTGCCACGTTATTACCGGGGTGAGGACGCAGCCTGGGAAGTGTGTTTCTAGTAGGACGCGTCTTGTCTCCTCCTCCGATGTGGTGTATGTGTTATCCGGTTTACGGAGAGTACCTCGTGCAACCATCGGTTGCTGAGCCAGTAGTTTCCTTACCCGGTTTGCTTGTTGGCAAGATTCAATGCTCCCACAGAATTTTCGCCATCCCATGGTGCGTCTGAATCTGAGGCATTTCTTGTAGCTTGATTTGGCCGCTTTATAAGCGTCCCAATCTACGTCCGCGCTTGTGTTCATTGCCCTGTTTAGGGCCCTTCTTACCTTCTTGCGCTTGCGTTCAAGCTCAGCGCCCCACCAGGGTTGTTTACCTGGGGTTGAGGGTAGAGTGGTTTCTGGGCATGCTGCGTGGTAGCTGTCTAGCATCGACTGCGTCAGTGTACATACCTGCTCGTCGATCTGTTCATTGTCACCCAGTACCGTCGGCGTAGCAGTAAGGGTAAGTTTAAAATACTAACTTAGTAGTCAATGGGATCGGGGGGTCAGAAAAACATTGCAAGTGTTCCGTAGATATTAAAATACATTCGCGTTTTGATAGGGATATTAATTTTGACATTTCTTCGCTTATCGTGGAGCGTATTACAGACACATTGCCGAACGCTAATGTGGACGTATCGCTACTCACACATCTCGAGACATTGCCGCTAGCAGACGCGGAATTTGCGAATCCGGCAGACATTGATGTTTTGATCGGAGCTTCAATATTTCCGCACTTGTTACTACCTAAAGTTGTACGTAGTGAGCAACATAATTTACCGCCCGCTATTGAGACGGTATTTGGGTATGTGATTATGGGTACCGTACCTACGTTACATACTTCTCATTATATTACGTCTAGTTGTTGTTCTGTTCTTCAAGAAAATAATATTGATTCTCTTCTCAAGCGATTCTGGGAGCTGGAAGAGATTACCGCACCGCCCTCGATAAGCCGTAAGGATTTCGAGTGTGAAGAACATTTCCGCGCTACCACTGTTCGTGACGACAGTGGCAGATACGTTGTGGCGTTGCCATTCTATGGTGACCCTTATTCGTTAGGCGACTCGTACGCTGCTGCGCTTAGACGTTTTCATTGTTTAGAACGTAAACTTGATGCATCACTTAAGTTACGCGGCGTCTATAATGACGTCATTCGTGACTACCTAAATAAAGGTTTTTTGAGTGTAGTTGTAAACAACGAGGGCAATTCTCTTCCCTCATATTATATCCCACATCACGGCGTAGTTCGCGAAGATAAAACCTCTACTAAACTTCGTGTGGTTTTAAATGCTACTTGTAGGACTACATCGGGTCAGTCGATTAATGACATTTGGCATGCCGGCCCTAATATACAGGGTGATTTATTTAACATCATAATAAAGTTTCGTCTTTTCCAAATCGCTCTGTCAGCTGATTGCCGCCAAATGTTTCTCAATATCGGCGTTAGCGAATCTGACCGTAGATTCCAACGGATTTTTTATCGTTTTGACAATAAGGAACCTTTATCCGTGTTCAATCAGTTCAATCGTGTTTGTTTTGGACTCAAGTCTAGCCCATATCACGCGTTACGAGTTGTTCGCCAGTTGATCGCTGATGAAGGCGATCACTTTCCCGCTGCAGCAGCTGTTGCTACTTCCGCTTTATATATGGATGACATCGCCTGTAGCGTCATATCCGTTCCGCTAGCATAGCAATTTCGCTTTGTGAAGAGCTTATTCAGCTTTTCAAGCGAGGCCAGTTTGATCTTGTCAAATGGACAAGCAATTCTAAGGAGGTTCTCGCTCGCATACCTGATTCTCATAAAGCTTCTCCAGACATTGAGTTTGAGAAGTCTGTACCGCATAAAGTTCTCGGTTTACGCTAGGACAAATCCTGTGATAGTTTTCGGTTTGACGTCTCACCGCCAGATGTTAAGTGCACCAAACGCACTATGCTGTCCACAGTGGCTCGACTATGGGACATAACGGGTTTTGTGGCTCCCACAATTTTGTACGCCAAGCTCTTGATCAAAGAACTTTGGCTATCGTATACTATACTATATTGTCGCCGCTTGGAGCCAGTTTTGTATTGAGCTTACCGCGCTCAATCAAATTACTATTCCGCGTTATCTTGAGTTGGTAGATGGATGTACCATCAACTTAATAGGTTTCGCCGACGCCAGTGAGCATGCTTACGGCGGAGTCGTATATCTGCAAGTCCGCATTGGTTCTTACTACTCGGTACAGTTAGTTTGTGCCAAGTCCAAGGTCTCGCCTATTAAAACCATTTCGGTTGCGAGACTGGAGTTGTGCCCGGCCCTTCTGCTGTCTCAGTCGCTCCGCAAGGTTCAAGACACAGTTTTGCCCCACTACCCTATCAATAAAATATACGCGTTTTCTGACTCCAAAATAGTGCTCGCTTGGATTTATTCTTCTCCTCACCGCTGACAGACTTTTGTCGCCAACCGCGTTAGTAAATTAATTGAACTTGTTCCTGCTACTTGTTTCAATCACGTCGCGGGTATTGAGAACCCCGCTGATTGCCTGTCTCGTGGTGTTACTCCACTTAATCTTCTGCATCATCCATTGTGGCATCGTGGACCTTCTTGGATTTCCCATGATACGTCAGAGTGGCCCATGCAACCCTTTGACCACAGTGCAGAGGACGAGGATGTACCCGAACGGAAGTCTGTTTCTCATCCCGTGATTGTTGAGGTTTCTCCGATCTATGCACTCGCACTACGCATGTCATCGTGGTCTAAGTTACTCCGCGCCATCGTTTATGTCTGTAGGTTTCTTAGGCACCTACCTAATGGGACTTTCGTTTCAAGTACTGACCTTGAATTTGCAGAATATAAGTTACTACGAGCTGTACAGGCTGTTCATTTTAGTAACGACATTCAAAATCATCAATCAAACTCCCATGGCAGATCTTCCTAGCCAGCGCGTCAATCAGGTTGATAAAGCGTGTACACATACCGGTTATGATTACGCAGGACCACTGCAGTATACGCCAGTGCGTGGTCGAGGTGTTAAAAGCCGTAAAGCTTGGCTATGTATTTTTACATGCTTACTGCAAAGAATACAAGTGTCACCTCTCCCTATCTTCCCGTGGGTGACGTAAGAGGCGACTAAGGGATAACACGATGCAAATACCATCTTTGCGTAGAGACGGAAAACTCGACATCAAACCCTATACGACTGCCTCGTTGGTCTCGCGGCATAAATGTGCGCGTGGGATCGGGAGGTCTCGGGTTCGATTCCTGGGTCGGGCAGTGTTATTGGGTTTTTCTGTCACGAAATTCTCAGTAGCAGCACGGAGTCTGGAAATGTGCCTGGTACGGCAATAGGCTCGCCCCTTATTACGTGGGACTAAAGTATATCTGGCGAAAAGTGGGTGTAGAAATACACCTCTGCCTACCCCTTCGGGGATAAAAGGTGTGACGATATGTATGTATGTATGTATGTAACGACGCGCGCTACGCACATTGAAGTTGCGATGGATTTAAGCACGGTGTCATTCCTGGTAGCCCTTAAACGATTTCTTTCACGACGCGGCCCTATACAGTGTTTGTACACGGATAACGGCACTTGTTGCGTGGGCGCAAGCTCTTATTTACGCGACCTTTATAAGTTTCCCAGGGAAGAATGTCGTACTCGTCTTCAGGAAGAACTTTCCATAAATCATATTGACTGGAAGTTTATTCTGCCAGCATCACCACATTTCGGTGGATGTTGGGAAAGCATGGTCAAAGTAATTAAAACGCATCTCTTTAAAGTTATAGGTCAACAGATCCTCTCTTACGAAGAGCTTTTAACTGTCCTTGCACAAGTCGAGGCGCTGATCAACTCGCGTCCGCTCACGGCATTGAGTAGTGACCCTGCAGAACCATCCGCGTTAAGCCCTGCACATTTTCTGAACACAGTGTCATTATCGTCATTTCCGGCTCCTGAAGCAGACTCTTCAAGCTTGCAAGTTCGTATTTGATTGAAGTATGCAACGTTTTTTTTTTGTTTTACGAGGTGGGAAATCCGTTCGGATCTCCGACTCTTAGGGAAATGGGAGCCGGAGTATGTGGTGTTACCACTAAAAATCACCTCGGCTGCCAACCAAAGACGCCTTACGGGAGGAACACTGGGTACATGAGCTGTCTAGTCTTCCTTCTATGGCACCTCCTATACACAATGTTCAATGGAACCCGTTCTTAGGGAGGGCTAAACGCCCTCTATTACTGGCGGCTTCCCAGAGCAACGAATCTTAATCAGCAACCAGAGCTCCCCATGCTCCGGGGACCCGCGGCCCCATTGGCGGCTCTCTGCGACGCGACGCCGCCCTTGTCGTCGGGCAGGATCGGCTCTCTCCCGATCCCGATCCCGCTCTGCAGCCTCCTTATGGAGCATAACTGCTTCACAAAAGGAGGCCACTGCTTGCCAGCCTTCCTCGCTCGCCAGCATGGCAGCAAAAACTGCTGGCGGGGACAGATCGTATCCGATCTGGTCGACAAGGACTTCACGCTCGTACACCCATGCCGGGCAATCCTCCAACGTATGCTGGGCGGGGTCCAGGGCGCCTGCACAGTGGTGATATTGTGCCGTTCTCTCGCGTCCGATTCGATTCAGATACTCACCAAAGTACCCGTGCCCGGTGGGTATCCGGTGATGCGGCCGCGTTTCCGTCCAACTCACGCTTCAAGGCTTTGCAGAATGGCACTGACAGCGCTTTGCCATTGCTGCAGAGCCTCTCGGTGAGCATTGCGCCGCATTTTGAGCGCGTCCTGGACATCCCCGTTCGCTTCCCGGTGAACTGCGCGAGTCTGTCAGAGACCTTCGCGTCCATGTCCACTAGGATATCGAAGGGCGGGAAATGAGCCAGACTGTCGCGGCTTCTGAAGAAATTATGCGGTATCCTCGTACGATCCGAATGGCCGCCACCCGTTGCACGCTATTGAGCTGTGGAGGATAAAGGTGTGGTGTTCCTCCAACTAGAGGGAGGAGCCTCTAACCAAGCTGGGTGGTCGTGCTTGGTGGCCTGCAGGCCGACGGACATACTTTGGAAGTTGTATATATGCTGCTTGGCTCGCGAAAGTTGATATCGCGGTTCAGGATTGTTTGAATTCTTCCCGCCTTGTTAGTAGCCGTAGTATTAGTGTTGTCATTGGGTAGATGGCGTTGTGCGAGTGTTATGAAGCTGGTCGCTACATCACTCCCCCCCAAGACCGGAGGTCGTTCTTGAAGCTGATGGAGTCAGTTATCGAGTGCCAGTGGAGTCTGTAGTCGCTTGCCGCTGTGTGCTTCGCAAGTCCCACGGTGAGTCGGGGAGAGGTTGCGAAGGTGATGTGCAGTCGGTGATGAGCAGTAGGCGATGAGCAGTGAGCGTTGAGCAGTGAGTGTCCCGCAGTGAGTCGGGGAGTTGCTGCGTAGTGGCTGCGTCGTGGCTGCGTAGTGGCTGCGTAGTTGCTGCGAAGCGGTTGCGTAGTGGCACTGCTGCGTGTACGGGAGCGATGTGCGCTGCTTACGAGGACCGTGTGTGCAGTGAGGTGTGCCGTGGCGCTGGAGAGGCTGCAGGGAAGACCAGGTATGCAAGTCTGCATGGCCTACGGTGGGACCCTGGCCGAAGATGTTGGCTGGCGGCGACTTGATTGCTGACCATCAGGTGAAGTGTGGAGTGAATGGCGAGGTGGAGATGACGACGCTGTTGCTGGATCTGACCGGTGAAGGCTTCTTCAGATCACGTCGGGAGCTGCTGGTAATCTGACCGGTGAAGGTTGCTTCAGATCACGTCGGGAGCTGCTGGTAATCTGACCGGTGAAGGTTGCTTCAGATCACGTCGGGGTCACCAATGTGGAGGATAAAGGTGTGGTGTTCCTCCAACTAGAGGGAAGAGCCTCTAACCAAGCTGGGTGGTATGCAGTAGTGTGAAGATGTCGTGCACCAACCAAGGCAGTGAGGGCCTTGAATAAGTGGCTCTCAAACTGTCTGCCACGGTCTGTAGTCACGCGCGCTGGACAGCCGAACCTAGCTATCCAGCCCGACACCAGGGTTGCTGCGCAGGTTTCCGCTGTAATGTCCCTCAGTGGGTACGCTTCAGGCCACCGGGTAAACCTGTCAATCACAGTTAGGCAGTACCTGTAATCATAAGGAGGGGTTAAGGGGCCCACGATGTCGATATGGATGTGGCTAAATCTTTGAGAAGGAATCGGGTAAGCGGAAAGTGGAGAAGTCGTGTGGCGGAATACTTTGCTTGACTGGCATTGGAGACATTGTCTCGCCCACTCTCTGCAGTCCTTTCTAATTCCTGGCCACACAAAGCTTTGAGCTACTAGTCTCGCTGTAGCGTTGCGTCCTGGATGGTGCAGGTTATGCAGAGATTCGAAGGCCTGTCTTCGCAGTTGAGGGGTGATGTATGGTACGTTACCAATCAGGGTATCAATTTTCTTCAAATGCAGCGCTGAACCACGTTTGATCAGATCTTACAGTTCTGGATCGGATTCCTGATATCTTGCAAGGTCTTTGAAGTCAATAGCAGAAGAAACTTCATCAACTCGTGACAGTGCGTCAGCCACGACGTTGTCCTTACCCGGAACGTATCGTATGTCCGTTGTAAATTGCCCAATAAAATCTAGATAGCAGTAGGTGAGCAGTTGTCCCGGTTGGATTTAAAAGCAAAAATCAGTGGCTTGTGGTCCGTAAATATTGCAAAGGTTCTTGCCTCCACCATATGCCGGAAATACTTGATCGCCTCGTACACAGCCAACAGCTCTCGATCATATGGGCTATATTTTCTCTGCGCGTTGTTGAGTTTGTGTGAATAGAAGACCAGTGGTTGCCATTCCTCACCTTTCCGCTGTTAAAGTACAGCTCCAATCGATGGCTCAGATGCATCGGTAACGATCGCCAGTTCAGCTGATGTATCAGGGTGCGCTAGTAATGCAGCAATCGAAAGAGCGCTTTTGCAGTCCTTAAAAATGTAGAATTATATCGGGCCAGTATAATTCTACGGCACGAGCATCAAACTCGTAGCTTTATAAGCAAAGCGAAATAATATGAATTTAGCTCGAGCTGGGTCTAGCCGTCGGGGTTTGCTGGAGACTGGTGGGCCAGGTGTCGTTCGAATATAATGAAGAGTGTTGTGCTTACCCGTAACATGCTTGCCTGGAGGTCGTGTTATCTCAGGGTACTCACGGAGAAGCTCATGGTAGTCTGTGTTGCCCACTACAGCCTTGACAGAAACGATTTCTTCATTTGACGCGTTCGGTACGGCAGCGACTGAAAGTGAAGTCATGTTGTCGATTAGGCGTTGATTTCTACAGTCTATAAGTAAATTATAGTGGATGAGGAAATCGATTCCAATTATTGGTCTTGACATATCAGCAATGGTGAACTTCCAAACATAATCTCGCCGAAGTCCTAAATTGAGGCGTAGTGATATAGGGCCATAAGTGTAGATCGTGGTGTTATTTGCAGCTACTAAGGTGTACTTCGAACGGAAACAGGGCGTCTTAACAGCGGACCGGGGGAAAACACACAAGTCGGAGCCAGTGTCCACCAGAAACTGCATCTTCGATGTCCGGTCAGTTACAAATAGACGGCCTGTGGGTACTGGGCAGTCGTTGGCCGCTACTTGCGACCGCCCGTGCAGTTTTCCGACGTAAAAGTACAGGGCTGCCTGCACTTATTCGCTTTATCACCGTAGGTGTAGTGGTAGTAACAATGTGGATGATTCGGCGGCGGTTGCTGCGGTCTACGTTTATTAAATGAACCATGCCTCCTGACTGTGAGCGTGAGCGTGAACGGCTGTCGTCTCTGCAGGTCAACCTGGTAGTAAGTTTGGCAACCTGCTTACTTAGTTCGCTGACTTGCTTGATTAAATCGTCGGTGACGGTGCTGGGGGTAGTTGTAGCCGCGCTTGATACCTGTGGCGTCTCTGGAGCAATCTCATGAACCCTGTCTGCGATCTCGGCAAGTTGTTCGACCTGTAAGTCTGAGATTTGGGAAGCGATTACTGTTTGAATGCTTTTAGGTAACCGGTTTGTCCATATACTCTTCACAAAATCAGAGGCTCCGGCAGGCCCTGCTAGGTTTTTCAGATGCCTTAAAAACTGCGAGGGTTTTCGATCACCTAGCTCTTCGTGGATTAACAACTGCTGTATCCGCTTTTCCTGTGACGCAGGCAGGCGTTTAATTAGTTCTTCCTTCAACTTTTCAAATTTATTTGTATCTGGAGGGTTGGTGATAATGTCCTTGACCTGAAGGGCATAGGTTGGCTCTAATTGAGTAGTGACTAAATAAAATTTTGTCACGTCACTAGTAATTCTAGATAATATAAATTGTCCTTCTAATTGTGCAAACCACAGAGCTGGTTCTTCCGGACAAAATTTCGGACATCGTAAAGGTAATCCTATTCTCGATACCGCTCCAGAGACACTAGGAATATCACCTTTGCCATCGGCATCACTATAGTTCTCCGTATCAGACATAGTAAAAATTTAAAAATCGCTCACCGCTTATGACTCACTTCACCGCTCTTTTATCCGCAACCACTTTGAACCGAATACCTTTCTGTTCTTCGTAAATCCACAACTATTCAGCGTCACTCCGTTACTTGAATTTGCTTGTAGTCGGGGTCACCAAATGTGGAGGATAAAGGTGTGGTGTTCCTCCAACTAGAGGGAGGAGCCTCTAACCAAGCTGGGTGGTCGTGCTTGGTGGCCTGCAGGCCGACGGACATACTTTGGAAGTTGTATATATGCTGCTTGGCTCGCGAAAGTTGATATCGCGGTTCTGGATTGTTTGAATTCTTCCCGCCTTGTTAGTAGCCGTAGTATTAGTGTTGTCTTAGTAATTCCATCGTCATTGGGTAGATGGCGTTGTGCGGGTGTTATGTAGCTGGTTGCTGCAGAGCTTAGCTTTACAGCGTGAGGAGGCCGCTAGGCGTGTGGCCCATATATTTGTTTATTTATTTATTTATTTATTTATTTATTTATTTATTTATTTATTTATTTAACTTCTTGCACTACAAAAATGTGGTACGTAGGCGGACTTAATGCCTTAGGCATTCTCTACCAGTCAACCTAGGATGGTGCAGAGATAACATAACAGTAGGTGCGACATTAGAAAATGAGTGATGATATTAGAATAATATTTTAATAAATACAAGGTATAAGTGTAAATAAATACTGTATATTTATAAAGGTACATAAATATCTAGGTAATTATATAATTATGAATAAATACATGTAATAATAATAGATACAAAAACATACATATATAATATACATATATATATATAAATAAAGATAATCAGTTAAACTTGAGATGATTCTGCCAATTTACACAATAAATGATTGCGAACCTTCAGCTTAAAGGTGAACCGATTATTGCACATCCTGATTTCGAGAGGGAGCGCATTCCATAACTGGACAGATTGAACGAAGAAGGAAGAGTTGACAAACCCTGAAGTATGAGAGGGACACAAAAGGAGACGATTATTTGATGATCTTAAATGCTTGTCATGATTGGAGCTTAAATATTGAAGATAGTGACTAAGATAAGAGGGAAGAGAGGGAGAGTTAAGAAAAGAAAAGAGTGTGGTCAGCGCACGTAAGCTACGGCGTTGGCGAATAGGTAACCATTTAAGTTGAGAGCGATAATTAGATACATGATCATATTTGCGAAGATTATAAACAAATCGAATGCAGTTATTAAGAAGCCGGTCTAGTTTATTGAGAAGGTCTGCATTCAGGTCAAAACAGCACACATCACCATAGTCGATTATCGGAAACATTAAAGTCTGCATGAGCATTACCTTGGTGTTACTAGGAAGAAAGTTTTTTAGCCGATATAATGAGCATAAGGATCCCGTAACTTTTTGACTTATGGATGTGACGTGAGCCCGCCAGTTGAGATGGCTATCCATGTGCAGGCCAAGATTTTTCACAACAGGGCTGAAGGGTATCCTAATCTGATTAAATATGACTGCCGGCAATGTTGCAAAATCTAACCTGTTTATGATACGCTGGCTTCCTATAATTATGGCTTATAGGCGCACCGTAAAGGGCCATAGATCGTACGACCGCACAAAAGAGACGTCGAAGGTTCAGAAGCAGCCTTTGAAGGGCAGGAAGCTGATCCGCGAACTCAAGGGACCATACGCTCGAAATGCTCCTTGAAGCTCCAGCGGCTGTCGAGGGTGAGCCCGAGGTACTTAATGTACCGGTCTACTCGGACCTCCACAGCGTCCACTCGACCACTCTAATAAGCGAGCTAGATGGTACCACACTCTGTCGTTTCCTGTGGAACAGCAGCGCCTTATGAGGCGCTGTGGAACAGCAGCGCCTTATGAGGCGCTGTGGTTCCACTGGGAAACGACAGAGTAGGCCCAGCCCGCTTATTTGTCGGACGACACAAGCCACTCCCAATTCCGCGAGCTGAATTACTTCAGGAAAGCCATACCCTCTTATTTCTAATACTCACACCGGGGGTTAGACTAGTCCTCAGAACTGCATCCTATGTGAGGTTCCATAGCAGAGGTCCTAACACTGACTCCTGGGAAACCCCACACGTGACCTCCCTCCGGTGTTCAAAGCCGTCTCGACCCATACTAGTATACGTAATGGACCTGTCGCGCAGATACGTCCCGACGATTTTACGCAGATAGGAGGCACGTTGTGATGGAATAGTGCCTCCCTAATTGCTAGCAACGGAAGGGAGTTGAAGGCGTTGACCATGTCAATACTGACAGCCAAAGCAACTCCCTTCCGACGAACGAAATGTACAAAGAATCTAACACTGATTTTTCAGAAACGATGACGAGCTTCAGTTGTATTGATCCGTGGCTTCGTAGAGGTAGAATCCAATCGCGACTATGTATGTACTCATCGAGAGAGCTGCACAAGGGTTAATTAAATGCGCTGTTTAGTCATTATTGTTCATGCGTGGTTGGGAAACGGCCCTTGGGCTGTTGTTCCCATGTAATGTCAATTATTTGGTACTTGGGATGGGGCAAGTATCAAAATAGCCTATCTCCACCGGCGCAATTCTAAAGGCGCTGATACACTTGAGCATTCACCTGTAATGAGCATTCTCGCGAATGTTACAAGACAGAAAAACAAACGAGTGTGTTTTCAGCGAGCATTCTTACGAACGTTCTGGCGAGCATTCGCGCGAATGGACAGTAAATTCGTTACGAGCTTTTCGCCGAACCGAGCTGTCATTGTTCTGTCGTCGCGCCCCTGTCATTTTAACTAGGGTTGCCAACTTATTTTGCCAAAAATCAAGTATGAAATAGTTTGTATAGAACAAAAATAAAGTATTTGTAAGAAAAAGTATTTTTCACATTGTATGTTTATATTGTCTTAAGAACGTATTTTTGTGTGCTTCATGCTCGTGGAAGTAGGCGATGCTAACGCAGTTTCCGTGGCCCCGCAACTTAATGGGATCGGATAGAGGAACACCATACCATGATGATTTTAGTGAGTAGTCCCGGTGCTTCTCGTCGAAGTCTCACAGCTAGCAGCATTTTTTTCAGTAAAGGAGAATGACCAAATTTGTATGGAAGATGGGCTAAGTTTGCTTCTCGATGATTTGACCAGTAAAATATAGTAAATATACTCCTAATTAAATTAGGAAAACAATAATACGATATTCGGCGGCAGTTTTTAGCTATCGGGCATTAAAGATTCCAAATATTTTGAGGTTAAATATCGTTAGTTACATGAATGAATTACATCATATAAATAGTAGTAAATTAGTTAATTATCGCCCGTGCTTCGAAGAGTACTTACGTTAAGCCGTCGGTCCCAGTTGTCATGAAGTTCTTTCACCATCGCTTCGGCACCTACCCTCACTTGGTCTTTATTTAAGTTCGCAATGTCGGTACTCCGACACACTACACTAATGACGTCTACACACTGTTGAGATTTATCACTGCGGAGGTGTCTACACTTGCTGATGACTGGATTCCAAGTAGCCGATAATCTATATCCATCCTCCTGGTTGAAATTATTATGTTTCTTGATTTCTACTGCTTCCCGTACTATCCTGGAGTAATAGTGACGATCGGTGGATAAGACTTGTGGTTGATGCAATTCTATCCAGTGGTTTGGTCCAAGCTGCAACAAATGCTGAGCTATCGCCGACTTGTTAATATGTCGGTTTTTTTACAGCTGCGATATGTTCCTTCACTCTTTCAGCAATTGTACGCTTAGTCTGACCGACATATGAACTACCACAGCTGCAATCGACTTTGTAGACGCCAGGTGTCTGGAGAGGAATGACATCCTTTGGGGTACGCAGATTGTGGGCAATCTTAGAGAGCGGACTGTATACAGTCCTGACGGAGTATTTCTTGAATTCTGTTCCAACCTGGTCCGCCACTCCATTTAGATATGGCATGTTCACCGGCACTCTGCTTACTTCAGGTCTTTCCTCCTCAGACGAAGTATCTCCTTCTTGTATCCATTGCGCCTAAGTACCTCCTGAACATGTGACAGCTCACTATTTAACTGTTCAGGGTCACACAGGTCATACGCTCTGTTCACTAGCGAGGACACAACGGAATTCAAATGCCGCGGATGGTCATGCAAGTTCGCGTTAAAATACCTGTCGGTGTATGTCGGTTTCCTATATACAGTGTGTCCAAGGGTACCATTATCTCTCACTGTCACTTTAACGTCGAGGAAGGGTAACGATTCGCCTACCTCCATTTCGTATGTGAATCGGATGTTTGGATGTATGGAGTTCAATTTGTCTGCGAATTGTTCCACGTCTTGCTGGTTCCCCTTCATGATGCAGAAGATATCGTCGACACACCTCTTCCATAGCTTCACATTTGATGCCTGCATGTCTATGGATTCTTCGAAGTGCTCCATCGAGATGTTTCTCGATGGAGCACTTCGAAGAATCTAAAATAATGGGTAGCCCTATAGCCACTACATCGATCTGTAGGTAGTGTTGTCCACAATATGAGAAGTAGTTACCATCCAAGCAATTTTTAAGTAGAACTGTGTATTCATCAGACATACCGTTTTCCCTTAATTTCCTCTGTACAACCTTAAAGCAATCTTAAACAGGAACATTGGTGAATAGTGACTCAACGTCAAAACTCACCATCACCTCATCTGGTTCCCTTTTCGTGCTCTTGATATTTTCTATAAAGTGGCGAGAGTCCTTCACGAAAGAGTGTGTCTTGCCTACTAACGTTTGAAGTACCTTGCTTATGTGTTTCGCCAAACCGTGTGTGGATGAATTTATACCTTAAATATATAATATACCTTAAATAAATTAACTGTACGCGATTAAGACCCGCTAATTCATTTTGTATGATGTATACAAATCGCGAAAGTTAAAAATCCTCAGATCAAGTAAAATAAAGGAATAAGTCGTATGAACCTAAGCGACGTATTTAACCTGTTCAAATTAAGATCTATACATTATTATTCAATGTATCTTAGGTTGCGATTTCCTAACGTAGAGGTATCTGGACTGCATCGGTATCTAGACTGCATGGCAGTCTGTTTACCAGCAGACTGCCATGCAGAGGACATCGGGTTACACTATGTTCGGGTTGGATATTGACTTAGGCTTAATAATACGAAATAAAGTGTACCCCATAAACGTTGGTATCACATCCAATGTTGCTGAGGAATTGGACCAAAATAACTCAACATCCTTTAGCCACAATCTCAACATCCTGTTTGCCGCAGATGATTTTATCTAAAAACTATTATTAACGCCAAAGCTTGTGATGATTGATAGATTTTTGTTACCCTTTTATGTAAATACATCTTTGATTAACTATTGCGGAATAGCTTTACATCACATTAAGCTACCTTCTTTTCCGATAACTGACAACCATGTCGGCGATGCCGCGAGTCGAAGCTAGTCTGTAAAATTTGGTATCGATATTGTTACATCATTAATACGAATATCAATACAATCTCTATGGATAAAACATCAAAATGTCTATGAAAAAGTCTCAAACTTTTAAATGAGGTTCGTCTCAGCGCGAATTATATAATTTTAATAAACCTCAACGTTAACGTAATAAAAGAAAACGGGAGACGGATGCTGACATAATGATGCGATCAGCACTTGATACCCTACAAAATTCAACAAACTCTCTTAACACCTTGAATGACGAGTTTGGTTCCTTTGGGATGTTCGTAGCAAATAAGTTAAGGAAATATACTGAGAAGACAAAAAACCAAGTCCAACACATGATATCTAATTTACTATATAGCGCTGATAAAAGAGAATTTGATAGCTACGATACAGATATGTATGAAAGTTTTCGGGGCTATGGCACAGTGCAGTCTTCTCCATCAAATTCGTCTACTTCTGCTGCTGTACAAAATGCAAGTCAACTCAACAGGACAGAAATGCTTACGATGGCAGTCTTACCGATTTGTGCGAAATGAGTCAATTAACGAATTCATAAATACCTAGATACGAAATAGTGCTAAAGCAAAGTCACATTGAGCCTTTACTTTTATGAAAATATTTTTTTTGCACTCACTTTGATGTTTTCTTCCAATAACTCAGATATTGCTTTACATACTTCTGGTATTATATGTATCCAATGGCATGTCTTGACATTTTAAAAAGATACTGTAAGCTTACATAACTATCTCCCGTAGCTAGAAAACGGAGAGTTACTGCTAACCTTTTTGTTATCGTCATTGCAGCTCTAAACCTTGTGTCCTGTTTGGCTATTTTAGAACCAATCTATAAGAACCATCTATAAGAGTGGAAACAGAGACAGTGTCAACAATTACAGGCCCATATCTGTTCTGCCTGCGCTGTCTAAAATCCTAGAGAAGGTGCTCAACACCCGCTTGAGAAACTTTTTAAGGAAATGCAGTATTTTAGCACCCAATCAATTTGGATTCAGGACAGGAAAGTCAACTGAGGATGCAGTGGCTACTCTAGTTGATGAAATAATACACAGCCTGGATAGTGGATAAAAATGCCTGTAAATTTTTCTCGATCTTACCAAAGCATTTGACACTGTCTCTGTTTCACATCTCTTACTAAAGATGGAAAAAATGGGCATCCGCGGATATGCGATACGAATTTTCAAAGATTATCTCTCTGACAGGACACAGTGTGTAAAAATAGATGATACTGTTAGTGGCAATGCACCCCTTCTATTTGGCGTCCCACAGGGATCGATTCTTGGTCCAACACTTTTCTTACTCTACATAAATTCTTTGTGTACACTATCCCTTCCCTATTCTTCTATCATTACCTATGCAGACGATACTGCAATACTTGTTCGTGGCAAAGACTGGCCAGAAGTGTTTGCTCGTGCTGAATACGCACTTAGTTATGTAATGCAATGGTTATCAATCAACCTACTTACACTTAACCTTAGCAAAACCACTTACATAACCTTTTCAAAGACTGCTAAAACCCAACCATCTTTGGACAAATTCAAAATAAGAGCGCATAATTGTTCGACATACACGTCCACTAACACCTGTGACTGTCCAACTATACAGAGATCTGACCACACAAAGTATCTGGGAGTATTCATTGATAATGTTATTTCATGGAAATATCAACTGACTAGTCTTACTGCCCGCGTCCGT
This sequence comes from Euclidia mi, assembly GCA_944739405.2. Taxonomy (NCBI): domain Eukaryota; kingdom Metazoa; phylum Arthropoda; class Insecta; order Lepidoptera; family Erebidae; genus Euclidia; species Euclidia mi. The sequence continues at coordinate 125,388,453 of OX123183.2, forward strand.
AAGATGATATACATCTTTAAAAAGCTTCGTTACTCAGCTGACTTTGACACAGTAAAATTAGTTTATTATGCACTATGTCAGTCAATTCTCACATATTGTATATCCGTCTGGGGTGGAGCTGTAAAATCGTCTCTTCTGCCACTAGAAAGAGCGCAAAGAGCAGTCCTTAAGGTTATGACATTTAAACATTATAGATATTCGACTGCCGATTTATATCAAGAATGTAAACTGCTTACTGTCAGACAGCTCTTTGTGCTACAAACAATCTGTAGAAAACATGTTGGTCTGGAATATGACATTCAAGTCACAAAAAAGCGACGAGGACGTATGGTCTGCCAAGCCCAAAGCTTTAGAAGTGCGTTAGCAGCGCGCCACCACAGGATTGTAAGCTGTCATCTATATAATATTGCTAATGAACACTGTAACATCTATCCATTAACTAGTTCACAATGCAAGAAGCAAGTTACCATATGGCTCTTGTCCAAAACATATGAAGATACAGAAAATATGATCAAACTAAGTATACTATAGGCCAAAATGCATACGGACTCACAAGGCACATACACAACACACACACACACACACACACACACACACACACACAAATATATATTTAAGTGTATATATAATGACTATATGATTCTATATATTTATATTATTGATATGTATGTACATTTTTACTTCACTTCACTTTAAGGCGCTGTCCTAAGCGACTGTTTTGGTAAATGAGGGGGTGAAGCAGGGGAGGTGAAGGGAGCTTAGCTCCGTCTACTGCGGGGCGCCCCCCTTCATTCTCGTCGCGTGCGGCCGTATTCTGGCGACATCCGTATTCCAATATTTCAAAATCGCAAGCAAAACGTTTTAGCATATTGAATTGAGATACTGATATTAAAATTTATATTACATACATCAATCTGTTTGTATATATAGGCATAGCGCAATTTTTGTTCTCAGTGCAGTCATGAGCAAAACTGGTTTACATTAGACGTTATAGGTATTAAATGTTGACGAAAGTAGGTAAATACCTACGTGCCGTAAGATGATAAAAATAATTAAGTCAGTTCCATGTATGGAGAGGCCATTATTATGTTTGTTTTGTTTTTGTATAAAAATAGTGAAGCAGTTCATAGAATACTACGGTACCCTAAAAAACACAATACTGCTCTACTAAGCGCAAAAGCCGTATCTCAACTAAAGCGAGTTACGAGATAATTGAAGTTTAGTAAAAGTTGATTTCTTTTATTTATTTATGGATGTTTATTGTTATTATAGGTATAATTATTTTGGCAAAGGTTTCGAAATACGTCGCCGTTTTTAGGGGTTGTGAGTGATTGGAGAGGGAGCATGGGAGGTCTTGAAACCCCCCTCACCATTTTCACTTGCCGGAAATACCTGGTTTCCTCTGAAAAAAAAAATCTCCAAACATCGGTGTGTATGGCACTGCCAACTTCCACATTCATCACACTAGTTTAATAAACTAAGGTTGTCGGAGCCCTGCGAAGGGCTCCTATTTTCGGATTGAGGATCAAAAGAGAACCTAACATAACCTATTTATTTACTTATTACAGTCGCACCTAACCCAAGGCACTCGAAAGCAATGACGCACAAATTTGACATTAGCTGTCAATATGATCATTCCAAGATGGCAGTTTTGCGTTTCGTTTCACGTTTTTCACCTAAAACCTAAAAATTACATTTGTAAAACTGTACTAAAGTATAAAAACTATGTTCTGTTTTGCATAATTGCCGAAGTATTTATGAAATTATGGAAATTGTTTAAAAATATTTAGACGCAACTCCGGCAGCCAAAATTACTTTTAGGGGATTAAAACGAACTACCTTAAGCCCCTTACACTACCAATACCCTCAAATTCAGGCGACTCGTTTCGAAACCCAACCCATTATTATTTTTCAAAACAGATGAAACATCAAAAATATATGTGGATATACCTTATTCATGAGATACTGCTATGTCGCTTAGAAAATTATAGAATTAGAATTTGAGTTACTGCTTTTTCGTTAGCTCTCGTCATACATGTTTATATGGAAAAATATAAAAAATTTCCTTCGCTTCAAATATGTGTTGTTTCAAAGAAAATAAATATTAAAAGATATTTATTTATATTCATTTATAATTTTACAGCTCATCAAAAGTTAGCTGTCTGCTACAACCCGGCAGGTTTTCTTTATTCTCATCGAATGTTAAAGGCAGTGTGTGAGGTGATAAGACTTATTATTTGCTGTTGTTCACGAGGCACAGTTTCATTTACTTTCCTTTTACGGCTTGGTATTGTAGAAATTTCAAGCACTGATGAAACATTTTCCTCTCCGTGATCTCGCAATACCATCCCTTGAACTTGACGAGAATCAACAATTTCAGGCAACTGCCAATTCATATAAAACGCCACAAGCTTCTCCCAGAAAACATCATCTCTTTCTATAATTTCTATTTTTAGTGGTATATTTTCGCCACTCCACACAGCAAATAAACACTTTTGTTTGCGTGTAACGTGGCGTTGCCCCTGAATTTGGTAATAACAATTACAATATTTGTTTAGACTAGTCAGTTCACTTTTTTATCATGTTTCCATATTTGTATTTTATTTGCTCTTATACTATTCTCCAGGCCATTCTTATAGGCAACTTTAGAACATTAAATTTCCACAATCGTGTTTGGACCTATCAATCCATCTGGCGTGGCACCAATAATCGAATAATCCACAAGGCTCGATTGTTACATTTTCTTGCTTCGCCAGTTGTTGCAAAGCCAGTTGTTCATTTTAGATTCCATGCGCAACTGATTTTACATTGCAAATATTTTATTTGTAAGACCACCCAGACCGGCGCCCGCCTCATTGAGGTGCCGGGGGCTGCTAGCGGCGAGCAGGCCGACGCATTGGCCAAGAAGCTCACTGAGGTTCTCCCGACGGAAGACGTCAAAGTGTCCAGGCCCCAAAAGAACGCCGAGCTTCGGATTTCGGGTCTGGACGATAGTATAACTTCGGAGGAAGTATCGGCCGCCATTGCCAAGACGACTGGCTGTGCCGCGTCATCGCTGAGATGCGGTGCAATACGCCCTGGCCGTGCAGGCATGGGCACCATCGTTGTCAGCGCGCCAATCAGCACGGCGAAAAAGCTGGCTGAAGGCCGGCGTTTATTGGTCGGCTGGGTGTCGGCGCAGGTAACCTTGTTAGACACTAAGCCGCTTCGGTGTTTCCGGTGCCTCACGGCCGGCCACGTGGGTGCAAAATGCACCTCGACAGTGGACTGCAGCGGCCTATGCTTCCGCTGTGGAAAAGCAGGACATAAGGCCGCCACTTGCGAAGCCCCGCCGCACTGTGTTTTGTGTGCAGCGGTGGGCAAGCCGGCCACGCACCGAGTGGGTGCCAAAACCTGCGCCGCACCCAAAAAGAGGCAGCCAGGGAGCAAAGGCTCCGTTAATATCGTCGCCGAAACGGCTGAAGGGGTGGGGGTTGTGATGGAAACACAATAATGCCTCCACCCCTCCGCCTCTTACAAGGCAATTTAAACCACTGCGCCAGAGCCCAGGATCTGCTCCTCCAAAGCCTGGCGCAGTGGTCAATTAATGTCGCCATCGCCGCCGAGCCGTATTTCATCCCCCCCAGAGACGATTGGGTGGGGGATCTTGACGGCTCGGTGGCCATCATCACTAGGGCCGCCGCCGGCATCCCCTCCATGGAGAACATCTCCCGAGGGAGGGGGTGTGCCGCAGCACAAATTGGCAACACGGTTGTGGTGGGTACTTATTTTTCCCCCAACCGTTCTCTCGCCGACTTCGAAGCATTCATGCTTGAACTTAGCGTCGTCGTCGCTCGCAGCCGCCCTCGCGACGTGCTCGTCGCCGGGGACTTCAATGCCAAATCTTCGGCTTGGGGTTCCACGGCCACGGACGCGAGGGGCGAGTTGCTGGAGCAGTGGGCCGTCGAGAACGGCCTGCTCGTCCTCAATCGGGGGACGGTGCACACGTGCGTGCGTCAGCGGGGCGGGTCCATTGTGGACATCACGTTTGCGAGCCCCGCACTAGCACGCCGTGTCCAAGACTGGCGCGTCGTCGAGGAGGCGGAGACGTTGTCGGACCATCGTTACATCAGGTTCGACGTCTCCGCCGAAACAGTCATCTCCGACGCGTCAGCACGAAGAGCCCCGATTGGGGGCGGTCCGCGCTGGGCCATCAAGAGGATGAATCGGGAGGCCCTCCTGGAGGCCTCCATCGTAGAGACCTGGTCTCAATCACTGACCGGGTCTGAAGACATCGAGATGGAGGCCGAGTGGTTCCGGAGGGCAATGACCAACATCTGCGATGCGGCGATGCCGAGGGTGACAAATAACTCACCCAGACGCCGGGTGTACTGGTGGTCCGATAACATGTTGCGTTTCCGCGCGTCCTATCTCCCGCGACCAAATGGGGGCGCACCATTCGATGCGTCGCGGTGGGGCCGCAGAGGAAGAGGAGATGCGGTGTTGCGTTGCCGTCCTCCCTATCCTCTGCGGCCGCTGGGCGTTTTGGCGGCGGAGTCCAACACCTTAATCCGTCGCCAATGGGGTTTTGTTCGGGGCCCGCCTGACCATCTGGTGGGCCAATACCCGTCGGAGGGTGGCGACGAGTGCTTAGGTGATGCCCCACCCTCCGACACACGGGTACATGGCGGCAGTCGAGGTGGTTTTTAGTGGAAACACCACATACTCCGGCTCTTATTTATTTCCCCCAAGAGTCGGAGATCCGAAGGGATTTTCCACCTCGTACAACAAAAAAAAAAAAAGGTTAGGTTAGGTTGGGGTGCGTGTCACCCCCCCGTAGGATCTCCACCTTGTCGTGGTGGGGGGGCTCAGTAACCGTGGATTGGGCATCCGCGGTGAAGCTAAGAGGGATCCAGGAGGGGACGCTCCGCGTGGGCTTGGAGAGGCCTGCGCAGGATGCGTCTAACGGTGCGGGTGCGGGGGACAGTTCTGTCTGTCCCTCGCAGTCGGGTGCGGTCGCGGGAGGAGAGGCGTGTCGGTGTTGCGTTGCCGCGCGCCCTATCTCCCGCGACCAAATGGGGGCGCACCATTCGATGCGTCGCGGTGGGGCCGCAGAGGAAGAGGAGATGCGGTGTTGCGTTGCCGTCCTCCCTATCGTCTGCGGCCGCTGAGTGTTTTGGCGGCGGAGCCCAACACCTTAATCCGCCGCCAAGGGGGTTTTGTTCGGGGCCCGCCTGACCATCTGGCGGGCCAATACCCGTCGGGGGGTAGCGATGAATGCTTATGCGAATCCCTACCCTCCGACACATGGGTACATGAGGAAAACGGGTTGGTTTTTAGTCAGTAAGAGTCTGACAGTCCCCTTCGTCCTTCCCCCGGGGCGGAGGGACTCCATGAGGATTTTCCAACCCGACACCAAAAAAAAAAAAAAAAAAAAAAAAAAAAAAAAAAAAAAAAAAAAAGTGGTGCGTGTCAGAAACCTCCGCGTGGTGCACCCCGGGCAACGTGAGTAGCAAGCTGCTGCTCGCGGCTAATTCTGACAGTGGGCGGACGGTGGGTCGAACTCCGACTACCGTCCGGTCACCAACGCGTAATCCCGACTCTTTCGGGACCGCGGGTCTTCGGGCTGCGAGCAAGACAAGCTCTCTAAAAAATTACCCGGAATTGGGGGTCCTTCGGGGCCCCGCTTCCACCCGTTCCCGTACGGCTCCTTTTGGAGTCTTGCGGGGACACTTGGGCGGGCGGGCTCGCTTCCTGCGCCTTTTGTGGGTTGCGGGCATGGTCGAACTCCGACCACCGTTCGGTCAAAACGCGTTAGCAGGGGGCTTTTTGGCCTCCTGCCCGCGGGTCTTCGGGCTGCGAGCAAGACAAGCTCACTAAAAAATCACCCGGAATTGGGGGTCCTTCGGGGCCCCGCTTCCACCCGTTCCCGTACGGCTCCTTTTGGGGTCTTGCGGGGGCACTTGGGCGGGCGGGCTCGCTTCCTGCGCCTTTTGTGGGTTGCGAGCATGGTCGAACTCCGGCCACCGTCCGGTCAACGCGTTAGCAGGGGGCTTTTTGGCCTCCTGCCCGCGGGTCTTCGGACTAAGAGGGAGAAAACCTCACTAAAAAGTTACCATAGAGTGGTGCTTCTCGGAGCGCCGCTGGGAGTGCGGGCCTGTCTTCCTGGCCCTGCTTCCTGCGCCCACTTTGGGTGCCACCGCCTCTCCCGGTACTTCTCTGCCTAGGCAGAGTGGACATGCGCCACACGCCAACATCTTACGCGGCTGCAGCGGCTGCACCGCGGACAACTCCGGCGAACAAGAAAGCCGCAGAAACACAGGCCCCAAAGGGCAAGAGGAGGGGCCAGAAAAAGGCCCAGCCCACCCCTGAAGTTACTCAAAAGGCTCCCGCAGCCTCCGCACCCAGTACGGGTGGCTGGGAAATAGCTGGGGCCAAAGAAAAAGCGGCAAAGGCGACAAAGAAGGCCAAGAAGGCGGCCCAGAAGGCGGCGAAGAAGCTGCGCACCCCCCGCTCCACAGCGGTAGTACTTACGCTGCAGCCTGCAGCTATTGAGCGGGGCACGACGTATGCGGAAATCCTCAAGACGGCCCGCAACGCCGTGGATCCCGCCCAGTTGGGCATAACGGCAGGGCTACGCCTAAAGACCACCCAGTGAGGGGTAAACTTCGCCCTTGGGCGCCCCCGCTCACCCAGAGTCTCCGGCCGCAGGTTGTGGAGGATGTGGTGGCCGCTCTGTTCCCTTCAAGGGCGGAGCACTCTCCTCCGCCGATGGCTCCGCCTTCCATGGCGACCAGCGCGGACGCGGACGACGACGCGGTTCCCGAAGTGACCCGGGTCGAGCTTCGAGCGGCGGTGTTACGCATGAAAAACACCGCCCCAGGGCCCGACGGCATTCCAGGCCGAGCGTGGGCCCTGGCGATAGCCGAGCTCGAGCCCCGACTCATTGGGCTCCTCAATAAGTGTTTGGAGGAGGGCCGGTTTCCCCGTCTTTGGAAAACGGGGAAACTGGTCCTGATCAAGAAGGAAGGGCGCCCGGCGGACAGTCCGTCCGCCTACCGGCCCATCGTATTGCTGGACGAGGTCGCAAAGATGTTCGAGCACGTCATTGCTCAGCGCCTCGTCCAGCACATGTCAACAGTGGGGCCGGACCTGGCGGACGAACAGTATGGTTTCCGTCGAGGGCGCTCTACAATAGATGCAATTGAGAGAGTGAGGAGCCTGGCGGAGGTCGCAGTTTCCCGGGGCGAGGTGGTTCTGGCGGTGTCGTTAGACATCGCCAACGCGTTCAACACCTTGCCCTGGAGTGTCATCAAAGCGGCACTCATTTTCCATCGAGTGCCGCCGTACCTCCGCCAAATTGTTGGGGCATATCTAAGTCAGAGGTTTGTTGTTTATCCGGGTCACGACGGTTGGAGTCGGCGAGAGATGTCGTGCGGTGTTCCACAGGGTTCGGTTCTCGGCCCCCTCCTGTGGAACATCGGGTACGACTACGTGCTGCGGGGTGCGCTCCTCCGTGGCGTCGGCATCGTTTGTTATGCCGACGACACTTTAGTCACGGCTAGGGGTAAGTCGCACCGGGCGGCGGCCATATTGGCGACCGCTGGGGTCGCACATGTTGTGAGTCGCATCCGGCGATTGGGCCTCGAGGTGGCCCTTTCCAAATCCGAGGCCATTTCTTTTCACGGGCCTCGGAATAGGCCACCTGCGGGGGCCCACATAATGGAGGAGACGCCCGGCTGTCATCATTGTGGTGACCGCCGCAACCCAGTAGAGGACACGGCGCTGCACACACTAGCGGATTGCCCCGCGTGGGCTACGCAGCGCTGCGATCTAGTTGCGGCGGTCAGTAACTCAGACCTCTCGCTTCGGGCTGTGGTTCACGCCATGGTCAGGAGCGAGACTTGTTGGAACGCCGTCGCCTCCTTCTGTGAGACAGTAATGTCGAGCAAGGAGGCGGCGGAGCGGGAGAGGGAGCTCGCGCGACCTCTCCCCATCCGCAGAGCCGGGCGTCGCCGGAGGGCGTATAATGACCTCCGGCCACCATAAGTTGTCAGCGGGCGGCGGCACCGTGGGGCCGCCCGCCGTCCGTTGGGTCCGAGAGACGGCGTTGTGTTCCGCGCACGCCTCTCGTAGCAGTAGCTTTGTAGTCTTACGTTGCTTGTAAGTATGACAGATGAATGAGGTAATGTCTCACGACATTAAAATGAGAGAAAAACTTGCAAAAGTTTTAACTGGAATGTGAGCGTGATGTATGTTTTCCGTGGATGGATGCATGCGACAAGGTAGACGGGGCCCGCCGTGTCTGAGGCGGGCCAACTCAGGCGGGGTCACAGATGTTATGCAACGCAGTACCTGTGGCCCCGCTGTTAATGGGATCGGTTAGCGGAACACCATGGGGGTTTTAGTGGGTAGTCCCGAAGCTTCTCAACGGGGAGTCCCACACTCCCCCTAGGCTGACACTTCGGTCTCAGGCTAGGGGGGTTAGCTCGTAAACTGTAGTTTCCTCCATGAGGCACAAAAAAAAAAAAAAAAAAAAAAAAAGGTTAGGTTAGGTTAGGTTAGGTTAGGTTGGGGTGCGTGTCAGAAACCTCCGCGTGGTGCACCCCGGGCAACGTGAGTAGCAAGTTGCTACTCGCGGCTAATTCTGACAGTGGGCGGGCGGTGGGTCGAACTCCGACTACCGTCCGGTCACCATCGCGTAATCCCGACTCTTTCGGGACCGCGGGTCTTCGGGCTGCGAGCAAGACAAGCTCTCTAAAAAATTACCCGGAATTGGGGGTCCGTTAGGGCCCCGCTTCCACCCGTTCCTGTACGGCTCCTTTTGGGGTCTTGCGGGGACACTTGGGCGGGCGGGCTCGCTTCCTGCGCCTTTTGTGGGTTGCGGGCATGGTCGAACTCCGGCCACCGTTCGGTCAAAACGCGTTAGCAGGGGGCTTTTTGGCCTCCTGCCCGCGGGTCTTCGGGCTGCGAGCAAGACAAGCTCACTAAAAAATCACCCGGAATTGGGGGTCCTTCGGGGCCCCGCTTCCACCCCGTTCCCGTACGGCTCCTTTTGGGGTCTTGCGGGGACACTTGGGCGGGCGGGCTCGCTTCCTGCGCCTTTTGTGGGTTGCGAGCATGGTCGAACTCCGGCCACCGTCCGGTCAACGCGTTAGCAGGGGGCTTTTTGGCCTCCTGCCCGCGGGTCTTTGGACTAAGAGGGAGAAAACCTCACTAAAAAGTTACCATAGAGTGGTGCTTCTCGGAGCGCCGCTGGGAGTGCGGGCCTGTCTTCCTGGCCCTGCTTCCTGCGCCCATTTTGGGTGCCACCGCCTCTCCCGGTACTTCTCTGCCTAGGCAGAGTGGACATGGGATGGGGTGTCGGACGGGCTCGGTGTGCACTCGCACTGCCGCCGGGCAGACAGCGGGGGTTTTTTCTTCCTTCCGTCTTCGGACGTTTTTATTTTTTGTTTTTTCCCCCTTACCTTTTATTTTTACACTTTTAATTTTTTATCTTCTTTCTCCCGCCTACCCCTTTCTACCTTTCCCCCTTTTATTTTTTCTTTTACCCCTCTTCCACCTTCGTTGTCACCGTCCCAGATCAGATCGTAATCCCGTTGTGAGTAGCGTCGTGGTCACGTCTCGCGGCTGCTTACGGGACCGAGGGTCTTGGCTTAACCGCCCGGACCGCGTGCAAGGTAAGCACTATAAAAATCCCCTAATCTCAAGTTGCTGCCGCACGGCGAGGAGATGCGTGGCTGACAGGGAGGTCAGTCTCTAGTGCGGCCCCCTCAGGGCACCAGCCGCCGCCCTGAGGTATTAGGCTTGCCCGGGTATTGCGGGATCTCTGCCCGGGTCGACTGTTTATTTCTCCCGCACTCGTGGGTTTTATTATGGATTCGAATATAAAAAACCAAACTAATATACCGAAGTCGGTCGACAAGCCAACCTGCACGCCCAGTATTGCGGGTACTAATGATGAGCGCGTTAAAGCGCTCAGAGAAGAACTGGAGCTGTCCGAGTCAGACAGCTCCACTGTCTCAATGGTCAGCGTACGCAGCGCGGAAAGCCCAAGTCGGGCATTGCGCAAGCGCCCACGCTCGGGGCCAGACTCGGCCTCGGGCGATGAAGGCACCCCAACGCCGAAACAAGTACTAACGGCGAAGCACGCTGTAAGCGCGCGCAAAACACGCGGACGACCGCCCACCCACGGCCACTTTGTGGGTCTGGGCAAGGCTCGCGCGGAGCTGGCAGCCGCTAAACGGCGCGCAAAACTCCGGGAACGCGAAGCGGAGGAGGAGAGGCGCATTGAAGCGGCCACAAAGAAAGTGGCCGCGGACAGAAGCGCGCGCAACAGTGAAACCTCTGCCACCGAGGGAGAGCCGGAGGAGGCTACCGCCACTGACCTGCGGTCGCGCCTTAAGAATGCCTTGGAGGCCATCACGGTGGTCTCCAAAAATCAAAAGGCCTAAAAGGGACTTCACAGAAGTCCCTTAAGGACTCAGTGGCCGCTATTGCGGAAATAGCGGACGTTCTCCTCAGCCGCACAGCGTCAGAAGAGACGATAAAGCTCCAGGCGGAGAACGCCCGCCTGGCAACTGAGATCGCGGCACTCAGGCGGGAGCAGGCTGAGCTACGTGCTGCATTCGCTCAGCAGCGCACCGACGCGACGGGTAAGGCCACCAGCGAATTGGCCGCCCTCCGACAGGACATGGCCCAGATGAGGCAAAGCCTCTGTTTCCTAGAGGGCAAAATAATTAGGCCCCCATTCGCGACCCGGCATGCGGCCCCACAACCGCAGCCGCCCGCGCCGACGTCACCGCAGCCGTCAACATCGTACGCGGCTGTAGCGGCTGCACCGCGGCAGGATACACCTACGGCAAACAAGAAAGCCGCAGAAACACAGGCCCCAAAGGGCAAGAAGAGGGGCCAGAAAAAGGCCCAGCCTACTCCTGCCGCCCCGCAACAAGCTCCCGCAGCCTCCGCACCCAATACGGGTGGCTGGGAAATTGCCGGGGCAAAAGAAAAATCAGCGAAGGCGACAAGGAAGAACAAGAAGGCGGCCAAGAAGGCGGCGAAGAAGCTCCGCACCCCCCGCTCCACAGCGGTAGTACTCACGCTGCAGCCTGCAGCTATTGAGCGGGGAACGACGTATGCGGAAATTCTCAAGACGGCCCGCAACGCCGTGGATCCCGCCCAGTTGGGCATAACGGCAGGGCTACGCCTAAAGACCACCCAGACCGGCGCCCGCCTCATTGAGGTGCCGGGGGCTGCTAGCGGCGAGCAGGCCGACGCTCTGGCCAAGAAGCTCACTGAGGTTCTCCCGACGGAAGACGTCAAAGTGTCCAGGCCCCAAAAGAACGCCGAGCTTCGGATTTCGGGTCTGGACGATAGTATAACTTCAGAGGAAGTATCGGCCGCCATTGCCAAGACGACTGGTTGTGCCGCGTCATCTTTAAGATGCGGCGCAATACGCCCAGGCCGTGCAGGCATGGGTACCATTATTGTCAGCGCGCCAATCACCACAGCAAAAAAGCTGGCTGAAGGCAGGCGTTTGTTGGTCGGCTGGGTGTCGCCGCAGGTAACCCTGTTAGAGACAAAGCCGCTTCGGTGTTTCCGGTGCCTCACGGCCGGCCACGTGGGCGCAAAATGCACCTCGGCAGTGGATTGCAGCGGCCTATGTTTCCGGTGTGGAAAAGCGGGATATAAGGCCGCCACCTGTGAAGCCCCGCCGCACTGTGTTTTGTGTGCAGCGGTGGGCAAGCCGGCCACGCACCGAGTGGGTGCCAAAACCTGCGCCGCACCCACAAAGAGGCAGCCAGGGAGCAAAGGCTCCGCTAACGTCGTCGCCGAAACGGCCGAAGGGGTGGGGGTTGTGATGGAAACACAATAATGCCTCCACCCCTCCGCCTCTTACAAGGCAATTTAAACCACTGCACCAGAGCCCAGGATCTGCTCCTCTAAAGCCTGGCGCAGTGGTCAATTAATGTCGCCATCGCCGCCGAGCCGTATTTCATCCCTCCCAGAGACGATTGGGTGGGGGATATTGACGGCTCCCAATTCCGAAGCCAGGGAGGCGGAGCTTTATGAAGAGTACAGAGCGGCCAAGAAGAGGCTCAACGTTGAGATTGCGCGGGCCAAAGAAGAGGCCCGCGGCGAGCTTTTGGGGACTCTGGACCAAGATCCGTGGGGGCGTCCGTACCTCATGGTGAGGGGCAAACTTCGCCCCTGGGCGCCCCCGCTCACCCAGAGTCTCCGGCCGCAGGTTGTGGAGGATGTGGTGGCCGCTCTGTTCCCGTCACGGGCGGAACACATCCCTCCGCCCATGACGGTGCCGCCTTCCGCGGCAGCCAACGCGGACATAGACGACGACGTTCCCGAGGTGACTCGGGTAGAACTCCGAGCGGCGGTGTTACGGATCAAAAACACCGCCCCAGGACCCGACGGCATTCCTGGCCGAGCGTGGGTCCTGGCAATGGAGGAGCTCGGACCCCGACTAGGGAGACTCCTCACAGCGTGCCTTGAGGGGGGCCAGTTTCCACGAGCCTGGAAAACGGGGAAGCTGGTCCTCATCAGAAAGGCAGGGCGCCCGGCGGACAGCCCGTCCGCCTACCGGCCCATTGTGTTGTTGGACGAGGTCGCGAAGATCTTCGAGCATATCATCGCGGAGCGCCTCGTCCACCACCTTTCCACGGTGGGCCCAGATTTGGCGGACGTGCAGTTCGGTTTCCGCCGAAGGCGCTCAACAATAGACGCCATTAGATCAGTGAGGAGTCTGGCGGAGGAAGAGGTTTCCCGGGGCGGGGTGGTCCTGGCGGTGTCTCTTGACATCGCCAACGCCTTCAACACCCTGCCCTGGAGTTGTATTTGTGAGGCACTCAATTATCACCGAGTGCCTCCCTACCTCCGCCGCATAGTCGGGGATTATCTTAATGATAGAGGAATTATCTACCCGAGTCATCTCGGTATTAGTCGGCGAGTTATGTCGTGCGGTGTTCCGCAGGGGTCAGTCCTCGGCCCCCTTCTGTGGAACATCGGCTACGACTGGGTGCTGCGCGGTACGCTCCTCCCTGGCGTGGGTGTCACTTGTTACGCCGACGACACCCTCGTCACTGCGAGTGATAAGACGTACCGGGCGGCGGCTATAAGGGCGACCGCTGGGGTCGCACAAGTCGTTGGTAGGATCCGGCGTTTGGGCCTAGAGGTGGCCCTGTCCAAATCCGAGGCCATTTGTTTCCACGGGCCTCGGAATCGGCCACCCGCAGGGGCCCACATTATGGTAGGAGGGGTCACCATCGGCATCGGGACGAGCCTAAAATATCTCGGGCTCGTACTCGATAGCCGATGGGATTTCCGTCAACACTTCAGACGCTTGGCCCCCAAACTTCTCGGGGCGGCAGCAGGATTGTCACGACTGCTGCCCAATCTCGGGGGGCCAACCGCCTCCTGCCGGAGGCTCTACGAAGGAGTCGTGCAGTCCATGGCCCTTTATGGAGCCCCGATATGGGCGCACGACCTGACGGCCCACAATATCACGGCGCTTCGCGCACCGCAGCGCGCCATGGCCGTCAGGTTGATACGAGGCTACCGCACGGTCTCCTTCGAGACAGCGAGCCTCCTAGCCGGATCACCGCCCTGGGATCTGGAAGCTGAGCTGCTGGCGTCACTCTATACATGGCGCCAGCAAGCCCTGGAGCAGGGCGAGAGACCGGCGCACCGTGACATCGAGGCGCGTCGGTCGGAGCTCCGCCAAGTCCTAGTGGCGGAGTGGAAGGCACGACTTGTGCACCCCAGCGCCGGGCACGCCACGATAGTGGCGGTAAGTCCCGTGGTTGATGAGTGGTTGGAGAGACGTCACGGCGTCCTCACCTTCCGGTTGACTCAAATCCTTACCGGCCATGGTTGTTTTGGCCGGTATTTGTGGAGGATAGGCCGGGAGGAAACGCCCGGATGCCACCATTGTGGCAGCAGCCGCGACCCTGTCGAAGACACGGCGTTGCATACTTTGGCGGAATGCCCAGCCTGGGCATCGCAGCGCCGTGATCTGGTCGCGGCTCTCAATACGGTTGTCCTCTCGCTCCCGGCCGTAGTTCTGTCTATGGTCCGGAGTGAGAGGTCTTGGAACGCCGTCGCCTCTTTCTGCGAAGCAGTCATGCTGAGCAAGGAGGCGGCGGAGCGGGAGAGGGAAATACATCGCCCTCTCCCCAACCGTAGGTCCGGGCGTCGGGGACGTCGAACTAGAGACGACCTCCGACCACCGTAAATTTATTGCCTGCGGACGGTGAGCGCTGGGGCTGCTCCCTGTCCGCCAAAAGGCGGGAGGCGGCGCGTGTCCTCGCCGCCTCCCAAGTAGCTTTGTGAGGTGATGGATGCCAGAAGTTTGATGTATGCAAGAAGTTTGATGGATGATTGCGAGATCATAACGAGACGGGGCCCGCCAACACCAACGGCGGGCCAATCCCGGGCGGGGTCGCGAGAAAGTATGCAAATCGCGAATCGCGTGACCCCGCCAACACATGGGACCCGTAGGGACACCGCGGTGGTTTTTAGTGGGTATGCCCCGAACGCCTTTAGGGGAGAGCCTCCACATACCTCCTCCGCCAGTCCCAAGCCTAGCCGTTCTAATGGCTGGGTTGGCGGAGTTGAGATGACTCATAAGGAGAGTGTTACCACCGTAGTGAACAAAAAAAAAAAAAAAAAAAAAGGTTAGGTTAGGTTAGGTTACCTGACGGCCCACAATATCACGGCACTTCGCGCACCGCAGCGCGCCATGGCCGTCAGGTTAATACGAGGCTACCGCACGGTCTCCTTCGAGACAGCGAGCCTCCTAACCGGATCACCGCCCTGGGATCTGGAAGCTGAACTGCTGGCGTCACTCTATACATGGCGCCAGCAAGCTCTGGAGCAGGGCGAGAGACCGGCGCACCGCGACATCGAGGCGCGTCGGTCGGAGCTCCGCCAGGTCCTAGTGGCGGAGTGGAAGAGCAGACTTGTGCACCCCAGCGTCGGGCACGCCACGATAGTGGCGGTAAGTCCCGTGGTTGAAGAGTGGTCGGAGAGACGTCACGGCGTCCTCACCTTCCGGCTGACACAAATCCTCACCGGCCATGGTTGTTTTGGCCGGTATTTGTGGAGGATAGGCCGGGAGGAAACGCCCGGATGCCACCATTGTGGCAGCAGCCGCGACCCCGTAGAAGACACGGCGTTGCATACATTGGCGGAGTGCCCAGCCTGGGCATCGCAGCGCCGTGATCTGGTCGCGGCTCCTTTGCAGTGTCCCCGTTGGGCACTGCCTTCACGTCCCTCCCGGTACTCCTCTGGTCATCAGAGGGGACACGGGACGGGACATTGACGGGCTTGGTGTGTACTCACCCTACCGCCAAGCAGACAGCGGGGCTGTCTTTCTTCTTCCGTCTTCGGACGCCTTTTATTTTAAATTTGTTTTTTTTTTTTTTTTTTTTGTTTTGTTTTGTTTTTGTTTTGTTTATTTTACGGTTCACTTTCTCTTTTTATTTTACTTTTATACCTTTTTATTTTACCTTTTGTTTTTGTTTTATTTTATATATTTTAGTTTTTTCTCTCTTTTCCCTTTTTTCGTTCTTCCCCCCTGCCCCGATGTCACCGTCACCCCAATCTCGTAATCCCGTAGTTTGCAGTGTCTGTGGTCACGTCTCGCGGCTGTCCACGGGACCGAGGGTCTTGGCTTAACCGCCCGGACCGCGTGCAAGGTAAGCACTATAAAAATCCCCTAATCCTAAGTTGCTGCCGCACGGCGAGAGGATGCATGGCTGACAGGGAGGTCAGTTCCTAGTGCGGCCCCCTCAGGGCACCAGCCGCCGCCCTTGAGGTATTAGGCTTACCCGGGTATAGCGGGATCTCTGCCCGGGTGGACGTTTTATTTCTCCCGCACTCGTGGGTTTAATTATGGATGCATTAAATACAAACCAAACCTCTATACCGAAGTCGGTTGACGAACCGACCCGCACGCCCAGTATTGCGGGTTCAAACGATGAGCGCTTAAAAGCGCTGAAGGAGCAAGGGTTGGAGCTGTCCGAGTCAGACAGCTCAACCACCAGCATGATGAGTGTCCGCAGCGCCAGCGCGGAAAGCCCCAGTCGGGCATTGCGCAAGCGCGCACACAGCGCACACTCGGGGTCAGAATCGGCCTCGAGCGATGACTCGTCAAGGCTACGTCAGGTAAAGACGCGTGGACGACCGCCCACCCACGGAAATTACGTGGGTCTGGGCAAGGCTCGCGAGGAGCTCGCAGCCGCTAAGCGGCGCGCAAAGCTCCAAGAGCGCGACGAGGAGGAAGAGAGGCACATTGAAGCGGCCACGAAGAAAGTGGCTGCGGAGAGAAGCTCGAGTCTCTCTCTCTCGGAGACTTCCGCCACCGAGCCGGATGAGGCCACCGCCACCGATCTGCGGTCACGCCTCAAAGACGCCCTGGAGGCCATAACTATGGTCTCCAAAAAGTCGAAGGGCCTTAAAGGGACATGTCAGAAGTCCCTAAAGGAGTCGGTGGCCGCGATTAACGAGATCGCGGATGTTCGGATGACAAAGAAGCTCCAGGCGGAGAACGCCCGCCTCTCCACCGAAATCGCGGCACTCAGGCGCGAGCAGCAGGAGCTCCGTGTCGCGTTTCAGAGGCGCGTGGAGGGCAATGCGCCGGACAAGGCCACGGAGGACTTGGCTGCCCTCCGCAGAGAGATGGCCCAGATGAGGCAGAGCCTCTCCGCCCTGGAGGGCAAATTATTAATAAGGCCCGCAACGGCGAGCCGGCCAGCGGCCCAACAACCGCAGCCACCCCCACAGCAGACCCCGCAGCCATCAACCTCCTACGCGGCTGTAGCTGCTGCACCACGACAGGCCACGACCACGGCGCCGAATAAAGCCGTGGCAACTAACGCCCCAAAGGGTAGGAAGAGGGGCCAGAAGAAGGCCCAGCCCACCCCTGCTGTCTCGCAGTGTGCCCCTGAAGCCTCCGCCCCAAAAGATGGCTGGGAAGTTGTTGGCGCCAAACAACAGGCGGCGAAAACAAAGAGGAAGGCCACAAAAAAGGCAAAAAAGGCGGCAAAGAAGGCGGCCAAGAAGCTTCGCACCCCCAGCTCCGATTGGTTCAGGGGGGCAATGACGCAAGTTTGCGACGCGGCGATGCCTAGAGTCCGTAGCACATCTGGGCCACGCCGGGTGTACTGGTGGAACGACACCATCGCGCGCCTGCGCAAAATTTGCGTTGCAGCGCGCCGCCAGTACGCCCGGTTTCGCAGGAGGCGTCGCCGCCCTCCCGATTTCATTGTCCGGGAGGCGGAATTGTATGAGGCATACAGAGCGGCGAAAAGCGATTTGAAGGAAGCTATCTGGCGGGCCAAGCAAGACGCCCGCCAGGAATTGCTGGAGACCCTCAACCAGGATCCGTGGGGGCGCCCATATCTGATGGTCAGGAACAAGTTGCGTTCCTGGGCGCCCCCTCTAACGGAAAGTCTCCAGCCACAACTGGTTGAAGAGGTTGTGGCCGCTCTGTTCCCGTCACGGGCGGAACATATCCCTCCGCCCATGACGGCGCCGCCTTCCGCGGCAGCCAACGCGGACATAGACGACGACGTTCCCGAGGTGACTCGGGTAAAACTCCGAGCGGCGGTGTTGAGAATTAAAAACACCGCCCCAGGACCCGACGGCATTCCTGGCCGAGCGTGGGTCCTGGCAATGGAGGAGCTCGGACCCCGACTAGGAAGACTCCTCACAGCGTGCCTTGAGGGGAGCCAGTTTCCACGAGTCTGGAAAACGGGGAAGCTGGTCCTCATCAAAAAGGCCGGGCGCCCGGCGGACAGCCCGTCCGCCTATCGGCCCATAGTGTTGTTGGACGAGGTCGCGAAGATTTTTGAGTATATCATCGCGGAGCGCCTCGTCCACCACCTTACCACAGTGGGGCCGGATTTGGCGGACGTGCAGTTTGGTTTCCGCCGAGGGCGCTCAACAATAGACGCCATTAGGTCAGTGAGGAGTCTGGCGGAGGAACAGGTTTCCCGGGGCGGGGTGGCCTTGGCGGTGTCTCTTGACATCGCCAACGCTTTTAACACCCTGCCCTGGAGTTGTATTTGTGAGGCACTCACCTACCATCGAGTGCCTCCATACCTCCGCCGTATAGTCGGGGATTATTTAAGTGAGAGAAATATCATCTACCCGAGTCATCTCGGTATTAGTCGGCGAGTTATGTCGTGCGGTGTTCCACAGGGGTCGGTCCTCGGCCCCCTTCTGTGGAACATCGGCTACGACTGGGTGCTGCGCGGTACGCTCCTCCCTGGCGTGGGTGTCACTTGTTACGCCGACGACACCCTCGTCACTGCGAGTGATAAGACGTACCGGGCGGCGGCTATAAGGGCGACCGCTGGGGTCGCACAAGTCGTTAGTAGAATCCGGCGTTTGGGCCTAGAGGTGGCCCTGTCTAAATCCGAGGCCATTTGTTTTCACGGGCCTCGGAATCGGCCACCTGCAGGGGCCCACATTATGGTAGGAGGGGTCCGCATCGGCATCGGGACGAGCCTAAAATACCTGGGGCTCGTACTCGATAGCCGATGGGATTTCCGTGAGCACTTTGGACGCTTGGCCCCCAAACTTCTAGGGGCAGCAGCAGGATTATCAAGACTGCTGCCCAATCTTGGGGGACCAACCGCCTCCTGCCGGAGGCTCTACGAAGGAGTCGTGCGGTCCATGGCCCTTTACGGGGCCCCGATATGGGCGCACGACCTGACGGCCCACAACATCACGGCGCTTCGCGCTCCGCAGCGTGCCATGGCCGTCAGGTTGATACGAGGCTACCGCACGGTCTCTTTCGAGACGGCGAGCCTCCTAGCCGGATCACCGCCCTGGGATCTGGAAGCTGAGCTGCTGGCGTCACTCTATACATGGCGCCAGCAAGCTTTGGAGCAGGGCGAGAGACCGGCGCACCGTGACATCGAGGCGCGTCGGTCAGAGCTCCGCCAGATCTTAGTGGCGGAGTGGAAGAGCAGACTTGTGCACCCCAGCGCCGGGCACGCCACGATAGTGGCGGTAAGTCCCGTGGTTGAAGAGTGGTCGGAGAGACGTCACGGCGTCCTCACCTTCCGGCTGACACAAATCCTCACCGGCCATGGTTGTTTTGGCCGGTATTTGTGGAGGATAGGCCGGGAGGAAACGCCCGGATGCCACCATTGTGGCAGCAGCCGCGACCCCGTAAAAGACACGGCGTTGCATACATTGGCGGAGTGCCCAGCCTGGGCATCGCAGCGCCGTGATCTGGTCGCGGCTCTTGATACGGTTGTCCTCTCGCTCCCGGCCGTAGTTCTGTCTATGGTCCGGAGTGAGAGGTCCTGGAACGCCGTCGCCTCCTTCTGCGAAGCAGTCATGCTGAGCAAGGAGGCGGCGGAGCGGGAGAGGGAAATACATCGCCCTCTCCCCAACCGTAGGTCCGGGCGTCGAGGACGTCGAATACGAGACGACCTCCGACCACCCTAATTTAATTTAGTGCCTGCGGACGGTGAGCGCTGGGGCTGCTCCCTGTCCGCCAAAAGGCGGGAGGCGGTGCGTGTCCTCGCCGCCTCCCAAGTAGCTTTGTGAGGTGATGGATGCCAGAAGTTTGATGTATGCAAGAAGTTTGATGGATGATTGCGAGATCATAACGAGACGGGGCCTTGTTAGACACTAAGCCGCTTCGGTGTTTCCGGTGCCTCACGGCCGGCCACGTGGGTGCAAAATGCACCTCGGCAGTGGACTGCAGCGGCCTATGCTTCCGCTGTGGAAAAGCAGGACATAAGGCCGCCACTTGCGAAGCCCCGCCGCACTGTGTTTTGTGTGCAGCGGTGGGCAAGCCGGCCACGCACCGAGTGGGTGCCAAAACCTGCGCCGCACCCAAAAAGAGGCAGCCAGGGAGCAAAGGCTCCGTTAATATCGTCGCCGAAACGGCTGAAGGGGTGGGGGTTGTGATGGAAACACAATAATGCCTCCACCCCTCCGCCTCTTACAAGGCAATTTAAACCACTGCGCCAGAGCCCAGGATCTGCTCCTCCAAAGCCTGGCGCAGTGGTCAATTAATGTCGCCATCGCCGCCGAGCCGTATTTCATCCCCCCCAGAGACGATTGGGTGGGGGATCTTGACGGCTCGGTGGCCATCATCACTAGGGCCGCCGCCGGCACCCCCTCCATGGAGAACATCTCCCGAGGGAGGGGGTGTGCCGCAGCACAAATTGGCAACACGGTTGTGGTGGGTGCTTATTTTTCCCCCAACCGTTCTCTCGCCGACTTCGAAGCATTCATGCTTGAACTTAGCGTCGTCGTCGCTCGCAGCCGCCCTCGCGACGTGCTCGTCGCCGGGGACTTCAATGCCAAATCTTCGGCTTGGGGTTCCACGGCCACGGACGCGAGGGGCGAGTTGCTGGAGCAGTGGGCCGTCGAGAACGGCCTGCTCGTCCTCAATCGGGGGACGGTGCACACGTGCGTGCGTCAGCGGGGCGGGTCCATTGTGGACATCACGTTTGCGAGCCCCGCACTAGCACGCCGTGTCCAAGACTGGCGCGTCGTCGAGGAGGCGGAGACGTTGTCGGACCATCGTTACATCAGGTTCGACGTCTCCGCCGAAACAGTCATCTCCGACGCGTCAGCACGAAGAGCCCCGATTGGGGGCGGTCCGCGCTGGGCCATCAAGAGGATGAATCGGGAGGCCCTCCTGGAGGCCTCCATCGTAGAGACCTGGTCTCAATCACTGACCGGGTCTCAAGACATCGAGATGGAGGCCGAGTGGTTCCGGAGGGCAATGACCAACATCTGCGATGCGGCGATGCCGAGGGTGACAAATAACTCACCCAGACGCCGGGTGTACTGGTGGTCCGATAACATCGAGCGCCTGCGCAATCTTTGCGTGCACGCGCGACGCCAGTACACCCGGTTCCGGAGAAGGCGTCGCCGCTCTCCCGATTCCGAAGCCAGGGAGGCGGAGCTTTATGAAGAGTACAGAGCGGCCAAGAAGAGACTGAACGATGAGATTGCGCGGGCCAAAGAAGAGGCCCGCAACGAGCTTTTGGGGACTCTGGACCAAGATCCGTGGGGGCGTCCGTACCTCATGGTGAGGGGTAAACTTCGCCCCTGGGCGCCCCCGCTCACCCAGAGTCTCCGGCCGCAGGTTGTGGAGGATGTGGTGGCCGCTCTGTTCCCTTCAAGGGCGGAGCACCCTCCTCCGCCGATGGCTCCGCCTTCCATGGCGACCAGCGCGGACGCGGACGACGACGCGGTTCCTGAAGTGACCCGGGTCGAGCTTCGAGCGGCGGTGTTACGCATGAAAAACACCGCCCCAGGGCCCGACGGCATTCCAGGCCGAGCGTGGGCCCTGGCGATAGCCGAGCTCGAGCCCCGACTCATTGGGCTCCTCAACAAGTGTTTGGAGGAGGGCCGGTTTCCCCGACTTTGGAAAACGGGGAAACTGGTCCTGATCAAGAAGGAAGGGCGCCCGGCGGACAGTCCGTCCGCCTACCGGCCCATCGTATTGCTGGACGAGGTCGCAAAGATGTTCGAGCACGTCATTGCTCAGCGCCTCGTCCAGCACATGTCAACAGTGGGGCCGGACCTGGCGGACGAACAGTATGGTTTCCGTCGAGGGCGCTCTACAATAGATGCAATTGAGAGAATGAGGAGCCTGGTGGAGGTCGCAGTTTCCCGGGGCGAGGTGGTTCTGGCGGTGTCGTTAGACATCGCCAACGCGTTCAACACCTTGCCCTGGAGTGTCATCAAAGCGGCACTCATTTTCCATCGAGTGCCGCCGTACCTCCGCCAAATTGTCGGGGCATATCTAAGTCAGAGGTTTGTTGTTTATCCGGGTCACGACGGTTGGAGTCGGCGAGAGATGTCGTGCGGTGTTCCACAGGGTTCGGTTCTCGGCCCCCTCCTGTGGAACATCGGGTACGACTACGTGCTGCGGGGTGCGCTCCTCCGTGGCGTCGGCATCGTTTGTTATGCCGACGACACTTTAGTCACGGCTAGGGGTAAGTCGCACCGGGCGGCGGCCATATTGGCGACCGCTGGGGTCGCACATGTTGTGAGTCGCATCCGGCGATTGGGCCTCGAGGTGGCCCTTTCCAAATCCGAGGCCATTTCTTTCCACGGGCCTCGGAATAGGCCACCTGCGGGGGCCCACATAATGGTGGGAGGGGTCCGCATCGGCGTCGGGACGAGCCTAAAGTACCTAGGGCTCGTTCTCGATAGCCGATGGGACTTTTGTGAGCACTTCCAACGCTTGGCTCCCAAACTCCTAGGGGCAGCGGCAGCGCTTTCTAGGCTGCTGCCCAACTTGGGGGGGCCAAGCGCCTCCTGCCGGAGGCTCTACGAGGGAGTCGTGCGGTCGATGGCCCTGTACGGATGTCCCGTATGGGCCGATCACCTGACGGCCCGTAACGTCAAGGCGCTTCGCGCACCGCAGCGCGCCTTGGCCGTCAGGTTAATTAGAGGATACCGCACGGTCTCCTTCGGAGCGGCGAGCCTCCTCGCCGGATGCCCGCCCTGGGACCTGCAGGCCGGGCTGTTGGCGTCGTTATACGTATGGCGCCAAGAAGCTCGGTCACGGGGCGAGGTGCCCGCGCCTCGTGAGGTAGAGGCGCGGAAGACCGAACTCCGCCAGGTCCTGGTGGCGGAGTGGACTCAAAGTTTGGTGCACCCCAGCGCAGGGCAGGCGATCATCGACGCCGTAAGATCCGACATGAAGGAGTGGCTGGAGAGGCGACATGGCGCCCTCACCTTCCGGCTTACGCAGGTGCTTACCGGCCATGGGTGTTTCGGCCGGTTCCTGCACCGCATAGGCCGGGAGGAGACGCCCGGCTGTCATCATTGTGGAGACCGCCGCAACCCAGTAGAGGACACGGCGCTGCACACACTAGCGGATTGCCCCGCGTGGGCTACGCAGCGCCGCGATCTAGTTGCGGCGGTCGGTAACGCAGACCTCTCGCTTCGGGCTGTGGTTCACGCCATGGTCCGGAGCGAGACTTGTTGGAACGCCGTCGCCTCCTTCTGTGAGACAGTAATGTCGAGCAAGGAGGCGGCGGAGCGGGAGAGGGAGCTCGCGCGACCTCTCCCCATCCGTAGAGCCGGGCGTCGCCGGAGGGCGTATAATGACCTCCGGCCACCATAAGTTGCCAGCGGGCGGCGGCACCTTGAGGCCGCCCGCCGTCCGTTGGGTCCGAGAGACGGCGTCGTGTTCCGCGCACGCCTCTCGTAGCAGTAGCTTCGTTTGTTCTTACGCTGGTTGTAGGTATGAATGATAAGAGAGGGATGTTTAACAACATTATATAAAAAAAGTGAGGAAAACTTGTAAAAGTTTTAATCCGAATGTGAGCGTGATGTATGTTTTCCGTGGATGGATGCATGCGAGAAGGTAGACGGGGCCCGCCGTGTCTGAGGCGGGCCAACTCAGGCGGGGTCACAGATGTTATGCAACGCAGTACCTGTGGCCTCGCTGTTAATGGGATCGGTTAGCGGAACACCATGGGGGTTTTAGTGGGTAGTCCCGAAGCTTCTCATCGGGGAGTCCCACACTCCCCCTAGGCTGACACTTCGGTCTCAGTCTAGGGGGGTTAGCTCGTAAACTGTAGTTTCCTCCATGAGTCACAAAAAAAAAAAAAAAAAAAAAAAAAAAAAAAAAAAAAAAAAAAAAGCTTAGGTTAGGTTAGGTTAGGTTAGGTTAGGTTAGGTTAGGTTAGGTTAGCGAGTAGCAGGGCACGCCACGATCGGGCACGCCACGATAGTGGCGGTAAGTCCCGTGGTTGATGAGTGGTTGGAGAGACGTCACGGCGTCCTCACCTTCCGGTTGACTCAAATCCTTACCGGCCATGGTTGTTTTGGCCGGTATTTGTGGAGGATAGGCCGGGAGGAAACGCCCGGATGCCACCATTGTGGCAGCAGCCGCGACCCTGTCGAAGACACGGCGTTGCATACTTTGGCGGAATGCCCAGCTTGGGCATCGCAGCGCCGTGATCTGGTCGCGGCTCTGAATACGGTTGTCCTCTCGCTCCCGGCCGTAGTTCTGTCTATGGTCCGGAGTGAGAGGTCTTGGAACGCCGTCGCCTCTTTCTGCGAAGCAGTCATGCTGAGCAAGGAGGCGGCGGAGCGGGAGAGGGAAATACATCGCCCTCTCCCCAACCGTAGGTCCGGGCGTCGGGGACGTCGAACTAGAGACGACCTCCGACCACCGTAAATTTATTGCCTGCGGACGGTGAGCGCTGGGGCTGCTCCCTGTCCGCCAAAAGGCGGGAGGCGGCGCGTGTCCTCGCCGCCTCCCAAGTAGCTTTGTGAGGTGATGGATGCCAGAAGTTTGATGTATGCAAGAAGTTTGATGGATGATTGCGAGATCATAATGAGACGGGGCCCGCCAACACCAACGGCGGGCCAATCCCGGGCGGGGTCGCGAGAAAGTATGCAAATCGCGAATCGCGTGACCCCGCCAACACACGGGACCCGTAGGGACACCGCGGTGGTTTTTAGTGGGTATGCCCCGAACGCCTTTAGGGGAGAGCCTCCACATACCTCCTCCGCCAGTCCCAAGCCTAGCCGTTCTAATGGCTGGGTTGGCGGAGTTGAGATGACTCATAAGGAGAGTTTTACCACCGTAGTGAACAAAAAAAAAAAAAAAAAAAAAAAAGGGCACGCCACGATAGTGGCGGTAAGTCCCGTGGTTGATGAGTGGTTGGAGAGACGTCACGGCGTCCTCACCTTCCGGTTGACTCAAATCCTTACCGGCCATGGTTGTTTTGGCCGGTATTTGTGGAGGATAGGCCGGGAGGAAACGCCCGGATGCCACCATTGTGGCAGCAGCCGCGACCCTGTCGAAGACACGGCGTTGCATACTTTGGCGGAATGCCCAGCTTGGGCATCGCAGCGCCGTGATCTGGTCGCGGCTCTGAATACGGTTGTCCTCTCGCTCCCGGCCGTAGTTCTGTCTATGGTCCGGAGTGAGAGGTCTTGGAACGCCGTCGCCTCTTTCTGCGAAGCAGTCATGCTGAGCAAGGAGGCGGCGGAGCGGGAGAGGGAAATACATCGCCCTCTCCCCAACCGTAGGTCCGGGCGTCGGGGACGTCGAACTAGAGACGACCTCCGACCACCGTAAATTTATTGCCTGCGGACGGTGAGCGCTGGGGCTGCTCCCTGTCCGCCAAAAGGCGGGAGGCGGCGCGTGTCCTCGCCGCCTCCCAAGTAGCTTTGTGAGGTGATGGATGCCAGAAGTTTGATGTATGCAAGAAGTTTGATGGATGATTGCGAGATCATAATGAGACGGGGCCCGCCAACACCAACGGCGGGCCAATCCCGGGCGGGGTCGCGAGAAAGTATGCAAATCGCGAATCGCGTGACCCCGCCAACACACGGGACCCGTAGGGACACCGCGGTGGTTTTTAGTGGGTATGCCCCGAACGCCTTTAGGGGAGAGCCTCCACATACCTCCTCCGCCAGTCCCAAGCCTAGCCGTTCTAATGGCTGGGTTGGCGGAGTTGAGATGACTCATAAGGAGAGTTTTACCACCGTAGTGAACAAAAAAAAAAAAAAAAAAAAAAAAAAAAAAAAAAAAAAAAAAAAAAAAAAAAAAAAAAAGGTTAGCGAGTAGCAAGCTGCTGCTCGCGGCTAATTCTGACAGTGGGCGGACGGTGGGTCGAACTCCGACTACCGTCCGGTTACCAACGCGTAATCCCGACTCTTTCGGGACCGCGGGTCTTCGGGCTGCGAGCAAGACAAGCTCTCTAAAAAATTACCCGGAATTGGGGGTCCTTCGGGGCCCCGCTTCCACCCGTTCCCGTACGGCTCCTTTTGGGGTCTTGCGGGGACACTTGGGCGGGCGGGCTCGCTTCCTGCGTCTTTTGTGGGTTGCGGGCATGGTCGAACTCCGACCACCGTTCGGTCAAAACGCGTTAGCAGGGGGCTTTTTGGCCTCCTGCCCGCGGGTCTTCGGGCTGCGAGCAAGACAAGCTCTCTAAAAAATTACCCGGAATTGGGGGTCCTTCGGGGCCCCGCTTCCACCCGTTCCCGTACGGCTCCTTTTGGGGTCTTGCGGGGACACTTGGGCGGGCGGGCTCGCTTCCTGCGCCTTTTGTGGGTTGCGGGCATGGTCGAACTCCGACCACCGTTCGGTCAAAACGCGTTAGCAGGGGGCTTTTTGGCCTCCTGCCCGCGGGTCTTCGGGCTGCGAGCAAGACAAGCTCACTAAAAAATCACCCGGAATTGGGGGTCCTTCGGGGCCCCGCTTCCACCTGTTCCCGTACGGCTCCTTTTGGGGTCTTGCGGGGACACTTGGGCGGGCGGGCTCGCTTCCTGCGCTTTTTGTGGGTTGCGGGCATGGTCGAACTCCGGCCACCGTCCGGTCAACGCGTTAGCAGGGGGCTTTTTGGCCTCCTGCCCGCGGGTCTTCGGACCAAGAGGGAGGAAACTTCACTAAAAAGTTACCAAAGAGTGGCGCTTGCGCTGCTTGTCTCCGCGGGACTCCACCCGTGGGGACGGTCGGCGGGCGGTGTCGCCTTTTGCGGCGCCGCTCCTTTGCAGTGTCCCCGTTGGGCACTGCCTTCACGTCCCTCCCGGTACTCCTCTGGTCATCAGAGGGGACACGGGACGGGACATTGACGGGCTTGGTGTGTACTCACCCTACCGCCAAGCAGACAGCGGGGCTGTCTTTCTTCTTCCGTCTTCGGACGCCTTTTATTTTAAAATTGTTTGTTTTGTTTTGTTTTTGTTTTGTTTATTTTACGTTTTACTTTCTCTTTTTATTTTACTTTTATACCATTTTATTGTACCTTTTGTTTTTGTTTTATTTTATATCCTTTAGTTTTTTCTCTCTTTTCCCTTTTTTCATTCTTCCCCCCCTGCCCCGATGTCACCGTCACCCCAATCTCGTAATCCCGTAGTTTGCAGTGTCTGTGGTCACGTCTCGCGGCTGTCCACGGGACCGAGGGTCTTGGCTTAACCGCCCGGACCGCGTGCAAGGTAAGCACTATAAAAATCCCCTAATCCTAAGTTGCTGCCGCACGGCGAGAGGATGCATGGCTGACAGGGAGGTCAGTTCCTAGTGCGGCCCCCTCAGGGCACCAGCCGCCGCCCTTGAGGTATTAGGCTTACCCGGGTATAGCGGGATCTCTGCCCGGGTGGACGATTTATTTCTCCCGCACTCGTGGGTTTAATTATGGATGCATTAAATACAAACCAAACCTCTATACCGAAGTCGGTTGACGAACCGACCCGCACGCCCAGTATTGCGGGTTCAAACGATGAGCGCTTAAAAGCGCTGAAGGAGCAAGGGTTGGAGCTGTCCGAGTCAGACAGCTCAACCACCAGCATGATGAGTGTCCGCAGCGCCAGCGCGGAAAGCCCCAGTCGGGCATTGCGCAAGCGCGCACACAGCGCACACTCGGGGTCAGAATCGGCCTCGAGCGATGACTCGTCAAGGCTACGTCAAGTAAAGACGCGTGGACGACCGCCCACCCACGGAAATTACGTGGGTCTGGGCAAGGCTCGCGAGGAGCTCGCAGCCGCTAAGCGGCGCGCAAAGCTCCAAGAGCGCGACGAGGAGGAAGAGAGGCACATTGAAGCGGCCACGAAGAAAGTGGCTGCGGAGAGAAGCTCGAGTCTCTCTCTCTCGGAGACTTCCGCCACCGAGCCGGATGAGGCCACCGCCACCGATCTGCGGTCACGCCTCAAAGACGCCCTGGAGGCCATAACTATGGTCTCCAAAAAGTCGAAGGGCCTTAAAGGGACATGTCAGAAGTCCCTAAAGGAGTCGGTGGCCGCGATTAATGAGATCGCGGATGTTCTCCTCAGCCGCACAGCGTCTGAGGAGACAAAGAAGCTCCAGGCGGAGAACGCCCGCCTCTCCACCGAAATCGCGGCACTCAGGCGCGAGCAGCAGGAGCTCCGTGTCGCGTTTCAGAGGCGCGTGGAGGGCAATGCGCCGGACAAGGCCACGGAGGACTTGGCTGCCCTCCGCAGAGAGATGGCCCAGATGAGGCAGAGCCTCTCCGCCCTGGAGGGCAAATTATTAATAAGGCCCGCAACGGCGAGCCGGCCAGCGGCCCAACAACCGCAGCCGCCCCCACAGCCGACCCCGCAGCCATCAACCTCCTACGCGGCTGTAGCTGCTGCACCACGACAGGCCACGACCACGGCGCCGAATAAAGCCGCGGCAACTAACGCCCCAAAGGGCAGGAAGAGGGGCCAGAAGAAGGCCCAGCCCACCCCTGCTGTCTCGCAGAGTGCCCCTGAAGCCTCCGCCCCAAAAGATGGCTGGGAAATTGTAGGCGCCAAACAACAGGCGGCGAAAACAAAGAGGAAGGCCACAAAAAAGGCAAAAAAGGCGGCAAAGAAGGCGGCCAAGAAGCTTCGCACCCCCAGCTCCACTGCAGTGGTATTAACACTGCAACCTGCAGCGTTGGAGCGGGGGACCACCTATGCGGAGCTTCTCAAGAAGGCACGTGGGGCTATCGACCCCGTCAAGCTCGGAATAACGGCGGGCCTCCGGTGTAAGATCACACAGACCGGAGCCCGCCTCATCGAGGTGCCTGGGGCCGGTAGTGCCCAGCAGGCAGACGCCTTGGCCTCGAGCCTCCGCGACCTCCTTCCATCGGAGGACGTACGTATCTCTAGGCCCCAAAAGTGCGCCGAGGTGCGAATCGGGGGCCTAGATGACTCGATAGTGACTGAGGAGGTTGTTGCCGCCGTCGCCAAGGCCGGGGAATGTCCCCTGGACCAAATCCGGTGCGGCCCTATTCGCCCGGGCCGTGCTGGTATGGGTACGGCCATAATTAACTGCCCCGTGGCTGTGGCCAAGAAGTTGGCCGATGGCCGTCGCGTGTTAATCGGTTGGGTGTCAGCGCAAGTGCGGCTCCTGGAGCCGAAACCGCAGAGGTGCTTCCGCTGCCTCAGTGGTGGCCACGTTGGCGCAAAGTGCACCTCTGCGGTCGACTGCAGCGGCCGCTGTTTCAGATGCGGCCAGCCCGGCCATTTGGCCGGCAGTTGTGAGGCCCCGCCGCACTGATCACCGGATCATAGGGCCGGCACAAAAAGTTGCGCTGCACCCACCAAGAAGAAGCAGGGCGCAAAGGACGGCCAATCGGCCAACAAGGGCGCCACTCCCGTGGCGAATAAGGCGCCAGGCGACACGCCACAAATGGATGTCCAATAATGGCACCATATCTCCGCCTTATCCAGGCGAACATCAACCACTGCGCCAGGGCTCAGGATCTTCTTCTCCAGAGCATGGCGCAGTGGTCAATCAACGTCGCCCTCGTCGCCGAGCCGTATTTTATCCCCCCCCGTGACGATTGGGTGGGGGACCTTAGCGGCTCGGTGGCCCTAATTTCGTTAGCCGCCGCCCGCACCCCGCCCTTCGAGAACATCTACCGAGGGCGGGGCTGCGTCGCAGCACTCGTAAAGGATACGGTTGTGGTGGGTGGCTACTTCTCACCCAACCGTTCCCTCGCCGACTTTGAGGAGTATCTCCTCGAATTGAACGTCGTCGTCGCTCGCAGCCGTCCTCGCGTCGTGCTCTTCGCCGGGGACCTCAACGCCAAGTCTACGGCTTGGGGTTCTCCGGCCACAGACGCTAGAGGCGAGCTGCTGGAGCAGTGGGCCGTCGAGAACGGCCTGCTCGTCCTCAATCAGGGGTCAGTGCATACGTGCGTGCGTCAGCGGGGCGGTTCCATTGTGGACGTTTCTTTTGCGAGCCCCGCATTAGCACGCCGTATCCGAGACTGGCGCGTCGTCGAGGAGGTGGAGACGTTGTCGGACCATCGTTATATTCGGTTCGACGTCTCCGCCGAAACAGTCAGCTCCGACGCCCCAGTCCGAAGAGGCCCGATTGAGGGCGGTCCGCGTTGGGCCTTGAAAAGGCTGAATCGGGAGGCCCTCCTGGAAGCCTCCATAGTTCAGGCCTGGGTTTCAACACCTTCCAGGCCTGACGATATCAATATGGAGGCCGATTGGTTCAGGGGGGCAATGACGCAAGTTTGCGACGCGGCGATGCCTAGAGTCCGTAGCACATCTGGGCCACGCCGGGTGTACTGGTGGAACGACACCATCGCGCGCCTGCGCAAGATTTGCGTCGCAGCGCGCCGCCAGTACGCCCGGTTTCGCAGGAGGCGTCGCCGCCCTCCCGATTTCATTGTCCGGGAGGCGGAATTGTATGAGGCATACAGAGCGGCGAAAAGCGATTTGAAGGAAGCTATCTGGCGGGCCAAGCAAGACGCCCGCCAGGAATTGCTGGAGACCCTCAACCAGGATCCGTGGGGGCGCCCATATCTGATGGTCAGGAATAAGTTGCGTTCCTGGGCGCCCCCTCTAACGGAAAGTCTCCAGCCACAACTGGTTGAAGAGGTTGTGGCCGCTCTGTTCCCGTCACGGGCGGAACATATCCCTCCGCCCATGACGGAGCCGCCTTCCGCGGCAGCCAACGCGGACATAGACGACGACGTTCCCGAGGTGACTCGGGTAGAACTCCGAGCGGCGGTGTTGAGAATTAAAACCACCGCCCCAGGACCCGACGGCATTCCTGGCCGAGCGTGGGTCCTGGCAATGGAGGAGCTCGGACCCCGACTAGGGAGACTCCTCACAGCGTGCCTTGAGGGGGGTCAGTTTCCACGAGTCTGGAAAATGGGGAAGCTGGTCCTCATCAAAAAGGCCGGGCGCCCGGCGGACAGCCCGTCCGCCTATCGGCCCATAGTGTTGTTGGACGAGGTCGCGAAGATTTTTGAGTATATCATCGCGGAGCGCCTCGTCCACCACCTTACCACAGTGGGGCCGGATTTGGCGGACGTGCAGTTTGGTTTCCGCCGAGGGCGCTCAACAATAGACGCCATTAGGTCAGTGAGGAGTCTGGCGGAGGAACAGGTTTCCCGGGGCGGGGTGGCCTTGGCGGTGTCTCTTGACATCGCCAACGCTTTTAACACCCTGCCCTGGAGTTGTATTTGTGAGGCACTCACCTACCATCGAGTGCCTCCATACCTCCGCCGTATAGTCGGGGATTATTTAAGTGAGAGAAATATCATCTACCCGAGTCATCTCGGTATTAGTCGGCGAGTTATGTCGTGCGGTGTTCCACAGGGGTCGGTCCTCGGCCCCCTTCTGTGGAACATCGGCTACGACTGGGTGCTGCGCGGTACGCTCCTCCCTGGCGTGGGTGTCACTTGTTACGCCGACGACACCCTCGTCACTGCGAGTGATAAGACGTACCGGGCGGCGGCTATAAGGGCGACCGCTGGGGTCGCACAAGTCGTTAGTAGGATCCGGCGTTTGGGCCTAGAGGTGGCCCTGTCTAAATCCGAGGCCATTTGTTTTCACGGGCCTCGGAATCGGCCACCTGCAGGGGCCCACATTATGGTAGGAGGGGTCCGCATCGGCATCGGGACGAGCCTAAAATACCTGGGGCTCGTACTCGACAGCCGATGGGATTTCCGTGAACACTTCAGACGCTTGGCCCCCAAACTTCTAGGGGCAGCAGCAGGATTGTCGCGACTGCTGCCCAATCTGGGGGGGCCAACCGCCTCCTGCCGGAGGCTCTACGAAGGAGTCGTGCGGTCCATGGCCCTTTATGGGGCCCCGATATGGGCGCACGACCTGACGGCCCACAATATCACGGCGCTTCGCGCACCGCAGCGCGCCATGGCCGTCAGGTTGATACGAGGCTACCGCACGGTCTCCTTCGAGACAGCGAGCCTCCTAGCCGGATCACCGCCCTGGGATCTGGAAGCTGAGCTGCTGGCGTCACTCTATACATGGCGCCAGCAAGCTTTGGAGCAGGGCGAGAGACCGGCGCACCGTGACATCGAGGCGCGTCGGTCAGAGCTCCGCCAGATCCTAGTGGCGGAGTGGAAGAGCAGACTTGTGCACCCCAGCGCCGGGCACGCCACGATAGTGGCGGTAAGTCCCGTGGTTGAAGAGTGGTCGGAGAGACGTCACGGCGTCCTCACCTTCCGGTTGACACAAATCCTCACCGGCCATGGTTGTTTTGGCCGGTATTTGTGGAGGATAGGCCGGGAGGAAACGCCCGGATGCCACCATTGTGGCAGCAGCCGCGACCCCGTAAAAGACACGGCGTTGCATACATTGGCGGAGTGCCCAGCCTGGGCATCGCAGCGCCGTGATCTGGTCGCGGCTCTTGATACGGTTGTCCTCTCGCTCCCGGCCGTAGTTCTGTCTATGGTCCGGAGTGAGAGGTCCTGGAACGCCGTCGCCTCCTTCTGCGAAGCAGTCATGCTGAGCAAGGAGGCGGCGGAGCGGGAGAGGGAAATACATCGCCCTCTCCCCAACCGTAGGTCCGGGCGTCGGGGACGCCGTACAAGAGACGACCTCCGACCACCGTAATTTATCTTAGTGCCTGCGGACGGTGAGCGCTGGGGCTGCTCCCTGTCCGCCAAAAGGCGGGAGGCGGTGCGTGTCCTCGCCGCCTCCCAAGTAGCTTTGTGAGGTGATGGATGCAAGAAGTTTGATGGATGCAAGAAGTTTGATGGATGATTGCGAGATCATATGTAGACGGGGCCCGCCAACAACAACGGCGGGCCAATCCCGGGCGGGGTCGCGAGAAAGAATGCAAATCGCGAATCGCGTGACCCCGCCAACATACGGGACCCGTAGGGACACCGCGGTGGTTTTTAGTGGGTATGCCCCGAACGCCTGTAGGGGAGAGCCTCCACATACCTCCTCCGCCAGTCCCAAGCCCAGCCGTTCTAATGGCTGGGTTGGCGGAGTTGAGATGACTCATAAGGAGAGTTTTACCACCGTAGTGAACAAAAAAAAAAAAAAAAAAAAAAAAGGTTAGGTTAGGTTCCCCCCGTGGGATCTCCACCTTGTCGTGGTGGGGGGCTCAGTAACCGTGGATTGGTCACCCGCGGTGAAGCTAAGAGGGATCCAGGAGGGGACGCTCCGCGTGGGCTTGGAGGGGCCTGCGCAGGATGCGTCCAACGGTGCGGGTGCGGGGGACAGTTCTGTCTGTCCCTCGCAGTCGGGTGCGGTCGCGGGAGGAGAGGCGTGTCGGTGTTGCGTTGCCGCGCGCCCTATCTCCCGCGACCAAATGGGGGCGCACCATTCGATGCGTCGCGGTGGGGCCGCAGAGGAAGAGGAGATGCGGTGTTGCGTTGCCGTCCTCCCTATCCTCTGCGGCCGCTGGGCGTTTTGGCGGCGGAGTCCAACACCTTAATCCGTCGCCAAGGGGGCTTTGTTCGGGGCCCGCCTGACCATCTGGCGAGCCAATACCCGTCGGAGGGTGGCGACGAGTGCTTTGGTGATGCCCCACCCTCCGACACACGGGTACATGGCGGAAGTCGAGGTGGTTTTTAGTGGAAACACCACATACTCCGGCTCTTATTTCCCCCAAGAGTCGGAGATCCGAAGGGATTTTCCACCTCGTAAAACAAAAAAAAAAAAAAAAAAAGGTTAGGTTAGGTTAGGTTTTTTTTTTTTTTTTTTTTATATGCACCCTTTTGACGGGGTGTTGGCTGTATGGCACCACAGACTTCCGTCCGTGATTTTGTTATATTATTCAAAATTTGTTATTTTACTTTTATGGTGGTGTGTGCCTGCTTTGATGTTATTGAATGGCACATCACACCCAGGTTTTTTAGACTTTATAGTAAATGTGATTGTGCTGTTGTTATGCACTTTGTCGTGCTGATGTTTTGCACTTTAGAACTACGTTTGTAATAAATATATATGTAATGAAATAATGATGTATGAAGTATGTAATGAAGATATCAGATGAATTATGTATGACTTTAATGATTTGGGTTGTCTATTTCAATGATTTGATTTTGTACCGATCTTGGTGTTATATTTGGTATTTGCGCATTTGACCTTTATTTTTATTTTGTGTATGCAAAGCACTATGCCACTTGGCCTGGTTCTAGTTTGGCCAGTCTAGTTATAGTTTTCTCATCCCTGGTTAGGTTAGGTTAGGTTAGGTTAGGTTAGGTTAGGTTAGGTTAGGTTGGGGTGCGTGTCAGAAACCTCCGCGTGGTGCACCCCGGGCAACGTGAGTAGCAAGTTGCTACTCGCGGCTAATTCTGACAGTGGGCGGGCGGTGGTTCGAACTCCGACTACCGTCCGGTCACCATCGCGTAATCCCGACTCTTTCGGGACCGCGGGTCTTCGGGCTGCGAGCAAGACAAGCTCTCTAAAAAATTACCCGGAATTGGGGATCCTTCGGGGTCCCGCTTCCACCCGTTCCCGTACGGCTCCTTTTGGGGTCTTGCGGGGACACTTGGGCGGGCGGGCTCGCTTCCTGCGCCTTTTGTGGGTTGCGGGCATGGTCGAACTCCGGCCACCGTCCGGTCAACGCGTTAGCAGGGGGCCTTTTGGCCTCCTGCCCGCGGGTCTTCGGGCTGCGAGCAAGACAAGCTCACTAAAAAATCACCCGGAATTGGGGGTCCTTCGGGGCCCCGCTTCCACCCCGTTCCCGTACGGCTCCTTTTGGGGTCTTGCGGGGACACTTGGGCGGGCGGGCTCGCTTCCTGCGCCTTTTGTGGGTTGCGAGCATGGTCGAACTCCGGCCACCGTCCGGTCAACGCGTTAGCAGGGGGCTTTTTGGCCTCCTGCCCGCGGGTCTTCGGACTAAGAGGGAGAAAACCTCACTAAAAAGTTACCATAGAGTGGCGCTTCTCGGAGCGCCGCTGGGAGTGCGGGCCTGTCTTCCTGGCCCTGCTTCCTGCGCCCACTTTGGGTGCCACCGCCTCTCCCAGTACTTCTCTGCCTGGGCAGAGTGGACTTGGGATGGGGTGTCCGACGGGCTCGGTGTGCACTCGCACTGCCGCCGGGCAGACAGCGGGGGGTTTTTTCTTCCTTCCGTCTTCGGACGTATTTATTTTTTGTTTTCTCCCCCCTTTACCTTTTATTTTTACACTTTTTATTTTTTATCTTCTTTTCCCCCTCCCCTCTTTTTTACCTTTCCCCTTTTATTTTTTCCTTTACCCCTCTTCCACCTTCGTTGTCACCGTCCCAGATCAGATCGTAATCCCGTAGTGAGTAGCGTCGTGGTCATGTCTCGCGGCTGCTTACGGGACCGAGGGTCTTGGCTTAACCGCCCGGACCGCGTGCAAGGTAAGCACTATAAAAAAATCCCCCAATCTTAAGTTGCTGCCGCACGGCGAGAAGATGCGTGGCTGACGGGAAGGTCAGTCGTTAGTGCGGCCCCCTCAGGGCACCGGCCGACGCCCTGAGTGTAGTAGGCTTGCCCGGGTATCGGGTTCTCTGCCCGGGTCGACCACCTTTTCACCCATACTCGTGGGAACAATTATGGCTTCTCCTAATAATTCTTTAAAAGTTAAGACGAACGAAAGGGAGTTACGATCGCGCACGTCCAGTTCTGCGCGGTCAGGAAAAGATTGCGTGCAGTCGCACGCCGCAGATAACCGCTCAGACACCGGTTCTGACCGAATGAGTGTCTTGAGCGTTGAAGATCCCAAAAGGACATTTTTGAAGCGTCCGCATCCACATGCGGACTGCCGCTCGAGGTCGTCATCAGCCTCAAGCGACGAAATCGTGCCTAAGCCGAAGATAACGACGGCAAAGCGTGGAGGCATAGCACGTAGAGGTCGGTCATTCAGCCATGGCAAATACATTGGCTTGGCTAAAGCGCAGGCACAGTTGGCCGCTGCCATGCGCAAAGCGGAGCGAGAAGAACGAGCTTCATTAGAAGATAAGCGCATCGAGGCCATAGCCAAGAAAGTCGCCGCTGAACGTGTTTCCCGCTCTGAAACATCGGTGACGGAAGCAGAGCCCGAGGATTTAACTGCCGGGCAGCTAAAAAGTCGAATGGACTTGTCTCTGCAGGCCATCAGATTGGTCTCAAAAAAGTCTAAGGGACTTAAGGGAACGAGCCAGAAGTCCCTTAAAGATGCCGTCTCCTCCATACAAGAGATCTTTGATGTTCTTATGGAACGCTCGGCAACGGAGGAGACGAAGAAATTACAAGCCGAAAATGCTCGGCTTTCGGCTGAGATAGCCGAGCTGCGTCGGCAACAAAATGAACTGCGCACTGCGTTCGAAAAGAGACCGACGCAAGACGCCGATAAAAGCGCGGTCATGGATCTGGCGGCCACAATGAGGCAAGAGTTTGCTGACGTGCGCAAGAATATGTCCTTAATGGAGGACCGCCTCAAGATCTGGCGCGCTCCCTTAGCTGCAGACAGGCGCGCAGCCAACACACAATCGTCGCCGCCACTTCAGACGCCATCTACATACGCGGCGAAACTAGCGGCCCCAACACCGACGCCAGCCTCTAAAAAGGCAGTAAAGACGGCAGCTGCCAATCAGACCGCTTCTGCAGAAAATAAGAAGAAGACGAAGAAGCCTGAAAACGCTCAGATGCCGGCTCCAACATCCGTTGGCACCCAAGGCGAGTCCGCGCCCACTGCAAACACCAGCGAGTGGCAGACGGTCGGCCAAAAGGCGAAAGCAGCAAAGGCCAATAGAAAAGCCGCCAAACAAGCAAAGAGGGCAGCGAAAAAGCTCCGTACTCCTCGCTCGACAGCGGTAGTTATTACTCTGCAGCCATCTGCGATCGAGCGTGGTACAACTTATGCTGATATATTAAAAACAGCACGTGCGGCCGTGGATCCCGCCCAGTTGGGCATAACGGCAGGGCTACGACTGAAGACCACCCAGACCGGCGCCCGCCTCATTGAGGTGCCGGGGGCTACTAGCGGTGAGCAGGCCGACGCCCTGGCGAAGAAGCTCACCGAGGTCCTTCCTACAGAAGACGTCAAGGTGTCCAGGCCTCAGAAGAACGCCGAGCTTCGGATTTCGGGCCTGGACGACAGCATTACTCCGGAGGAAGTATCAGCCGCCATTGCAAAGGCGACTGGCTGCACAACATCGTCTATAAGATGTGGAGCGATACGCCCAGGCCGCGCCGGAATGGGCACAATTATTGTCAGTGCGCCCATTGCCACGGCGAAAAAGCTGGCTGACGGGCGGCGTTTATTAGTCGGCTGGGTGTCGGCGCAGGTGCGTCTTTTGGAGATCAGGCCGCTTCGATGCTTCCGGTGCCTCACGGCCGGTCACGTAGGCGTGAGATGCACCTCGGCCGTGGACTGCAGCGGCCTATGTTTCCGGTGTGGAAAGCCGGGACATAAGGCCGCCAACTGCGAAGCCCCGCCGCACTGTGTTTTATGTGCGGCGGCGGGTAAGCCGGCCACACACCGAGTGGGTGCCAAAACCTGCGCCGCACCCAAAAAGAGGCAGCCAGGGAGCAAAGGCTCTGTCACTATCGTCGCCGAAACGGCTGAAGGGGTTGTGATGGAAACACAATAATGCCTCCACCCCTCCGCCTCTTACAAGGCAATTTAAACCACTGCGCCAGAGCCCAGGATCTGCTCCTCCAAAGCCTGGCGCAGTGGTCAATTAATGTCGCCATCGCCGCCGAGCCGTATTTCATCCCCCCCAGAGACGATTGGGTGGGGGATCTTGACGGCTCGGTGGCCATCATCACTAGGGCCGCCGCCGGCACCCCCTCCATGGAGAACATCTCCCGAGGGAGGGGGTGTGCCGCAGCACAAATTGGCAACACGGTTGTGGTGGGCGTATATTTTTCCCCCAACCGTTCTCTCGCCGACTTCGAAGCATTTATGCTTGAACTTAGCGTCGTCGTCGCTCGCAGCCGCCCTCGCGACGTGCTCGTCGCCGGGGACTTCAATGCCAAATCTTCGGCTTGGGGTTCCACGGCCACGGACGCGAGGGGCGAGCTGCTGGAGCAGTGGGCCGTCGAGAACGGCCTGCTCGTCCTCAATCGGGGGACGGTGCACACGTGTGTGCGTCAGCGGGGCGGGTCCATTGTGGACATCACGTTTGCGAGCCCCGCACTAGCACGCCGTGTCCAAGACTGGCGCGTCGTCGAGGAGGCGGAGACGTTGTCGGACCATCGTTACATCAGGTTCGACGTCTCCGCCGAAACAGTCATCTCCGACGCGTCAGCACGAAGAGCCCCGATCGGGGGCGGTCCGCGCTGGGCCATCAAGAGGATGAATCGGGAGGCCCTCCTGGAGGCCTCCATCGTAGAGACCTGGTCCCAATCACTGACCGGGTCTGAAGACATCGAGATGGAGGCCGAGTGGTTCCGGAGGGCAATGACCAACATCTGCGATGCGGCGATGCCAAGGGTAACTAACAACTTACCCAGACGCCGGGTGTACTGGTGGAGCGACAACATTGAGCGCTTGCGCAACTTTTGCGTGCACGCGCGTCGCCAGTACACCCGGTTCCGGAGGAGGCGTCGCCGCTCTCCCGATTTCGAAGACAGGGAGGCGGAGCTTTATGAAGAGTACAGAGCGGCCAAGAAGAGGCTCAACGTCGAGATAGCGCGGGCCAAAGAAGAGGCCCGCAGTGAGCTTTTGGGGACTCTGGACCAAGATCCGTGGGGGCGTCCGTACCTTATGGTGAGGGGCAAACTTCGCCCTTGGGCGCCCCCGCTCACCCAGAGTCTCCGGCCGCAGGTTGTGGAGGATGTGGTGGCCGCTCTGTTCCCTTCAAGGGCGGAGCACCCTCCTCCGCCGATGGCTCCGCCTTCCATGGCGACCAGCGCGGACGCGGACGACGACGCGGTTCCTGAAGTGACCCGGGTCGAGCTTCGAGCGGCGGTGTTACGCATGAAAAACACCGCCCCAGGGCCCGACGGCATTCCAGGCCGAGCGTGGGCCCTGGCGATAGCCGAGCTCGAGCCCCGACTCATTGGGCTCCTCAACAAGTGTTTGGAGGAGGGCCGGTTTCCCCGACTTTGGAAAACGGGGAAACTGGTCCTGATCAAGAAGGAAGGGCGCCCGGCGGACAGTCCGTCCGCCTACCGGCCCATCGTATTGCTGGACGAGGTCGCAAAGATGTTCGAGCACGTCATTGCTCAGCGCCTCGTCCAGCACATGTCAACAGTGGGGCCGGACCTGGCGGACGAACAGTATGGTTTCCGTCGAGGGCGCTCTACAATAGATGCTATTCAGAGAGTGAGGAGCCTGGCGGAGGACGCAGTTTCCCGGGGCGAGGTGGTTCTGGCGGTGTCGTTAGACATCGCCAACGCGTTCAACACCTTGCCCTGGAGTGTCATCAAGGCGGCACTCATTTTCCATCGAGTGCCGCTGTACCTCCGCCAAATAGTCGGGGCATATTTAAGTCAGAGATTTGTTGTGTATCCGGGTCACGACGGTTGGAGTCGGCGAGAGATGTCGTGCGGTGTTCCACAGGGGTCGGTTCTCGGCCCCCTCCTGTGGAACATCGGATACGACTGGGTGCTGCGGGGTGCGCTCCTCCGTGACGTCGGCATCGTTTGTTATGCCGACGACACTCTAGTCACGGCTAGGGGTAAGTCGCACCGGGTGGCGGCCATACTGGCGACCGCTGGGGTCGCACATGTTGTGAGTCGCATCCGGCGATTGGGCCTCGAGGTGGCCCTTTCCAAATCCGAGGCCATTTCTTTTCACAGGCCTCGGAACAGGCCACCTGCGGGGGCCCACATAATGGTGGGAGGGGTCCGCATCGGCGTCGGGACCAGCCTAAAATACCTGGGGCTCGTTCTCGATAGCCGATGGGACTTTTACGAGCATTTCAAACGCTTGGCTCCCAAACTCCTAGGGGCAGCGGCAGCGCTTTCTAGGCTGCTGCCCAACTTGGGGGGGCCAAGCGCCTCCTGCCGGAGGCTCTACGAAGGAGTCGTGCGGTCGATGGCCCTGTACGGATGTCCCGTATGGGCCGATCACCTGACGGCCCGCAACGTCAAGGCGCTTCGCGCACCGCAGCGCGCCTTGGCCGTCAGGTTAATAAGAGGATACCGCACGGTCTCCTTCGGAGCGGCGAGCCTCCTCGCCGGATGCCCGCCCTGGGACCTGCAGGCCGGGCTATTGGCGTCGTTATACGTATGGCGCCAGGAAGCTCGGTCACGGGGTGAGGTACCCGCGCCTCGTGAGATAGAGGCGCGGAAGACCGAACTCCGCCAGGTCCTGGTGGCGGAGTGGACTCAAAGTTTGGTGCACCCCAGCGCAGGGCAGGCGATTATCGACGCCGTAAGACCCAATTTAAAGGAGTGGCTAGAGAGGCGACATGGCGCCCTCACCTTCCGGCTTACGCAGGTGCTTACCGGCCATGGGTGTTTCGGCCGGTTCCTGCACCGCATAGGCCGGGAGGAGACGCCCGGCTGTCATCATTGTGGAGACCGCCGCAACCCAGTAGAGGACACGGCGCTGCACACACTAGCGGATTGCCCCGCGTGGGCTACGCAGCGTCGCGATCTAGTTGCGGCGGTCGGTAACGCAGACCTCTCGCTTCGGGCTGTGGTCCACGCCATGGTCCGGAGCGAGACTTGTTGGAACGCCGTCGCCTCGTTCTGTGAGACAGTAATGTCAAGCAAGGAGGCGGCGGAGCGGGAGAGGGAGCTCGCGCGACCTCTCCCCATCCGTAGAGCCGGGCGTCGCCGGAGGGCGTATAATGACCTCCGGCCACCATAAGTTGCCAGCGGGCGGCGGCACCGTGGGGCCGCCCGCCGTCCGCTGGGTCCGAGAGACGGCGTTGTGTTCCGCGCACGCCTCTCGTAGCAGTAGCTTTGTTGTCTTACGTTGCTTGTAAGTATGACAGATGAATGAGGTAATGTCTTACGACATTTAAGTTAATTTGAGGAGGAAAGCTTGTAAAAGTTTGAATGTGTGCGTGATGTATGTTTTCCGTGGATGGATGCATGCGAGAAGGTAGACGGGGCCCGCCGTGTCTGAGGCGGGCCAACTCAGGCGGGGTCACAGATGTTATGCAACGCAGTACCTGTGGCCTCGCTGTTAATGGGATCGGTTAGCGGAACACCATGGGGGTTTTAGTGGGTAGTCCCGAAGCTTCTCAACGGGGAGTCCCACACTCCCCCTAGGCTGACACTTCGGTCTCAGTCTAGGGGGGTTAGCTCGTAAATTGTAGTTTCCTCCATGAGTCACAAAAAAAAAGAAAAAAAAAAAAAAAAAAAAAAAAAAAAAAAAAAAAAAAAAAAAAAAAAAAAAAAAAAAAAAAAAAAGGTTAGGTTAGGTTAGGTTAGGTTAGGTTAGGTTAGGTTAGGTTCGCCGACGACCGGGCACGCCACGATAGTGGCGGTAAGTCCCGTGGTTGATGAGTGGTTGGAGAGACGTCACGGCGTCCTCACCTTCCGGTTGACTCAAATCCTTACCGGCCATGGTTGTTTTGGCCGGTATTTGTGGAGGATAGGCCGGGAGGAAACGCCCGGATGCCACCATTGTGGCAGCAGCCGCGACCCTGTCGAAGACACGGCGTTGCATACTTTGGCGGAATGCCCAGCTTGGGCATCGCAGCGCCGTGATCTGGTCGCGGCTCTGAATACGGTTGTCCTCTCGCTCCCGGCCGTAGTTCTGTCTATGGTCCGGAGTGAGAGGTCTTGGAACGCCGTCGCCTCTTTCTGCGAAGCAGTCATGCTGAGCAAGGAGGCGGCGGAGCGGGAGAGGGAAATACATCGCCCTCTCCCCAACCGTAGGTCCGGGCGTCGGGGACGTCGAACTAGAGACGACCTCCGACCACCGTAAATTTATTGCCTGCGGACGGTGAGCGCTGGGGCTGCTCCCTGTCCGCCAAAAGGCGGGAGGCGGCGCGTGTCCTCGCCGCCTCCCAAGTAGCTTTGTGAGGTGATGGATGCCAGAAGTTTGATGTATGCAAGAAGTTTGATGGATGATTGCGAGATCATAATGAGACGGGGCCCGCCAACACCAACGGCGGGCCAATCCCGGGCGGGGTCGCGAGAAAGTATGCAAATCGCGAATCGCGTGACCCCGCCAACATACGGGACCCGTAGGGACACCGCGGTGGTTTTTAGTGGGTATGCCCCGAACGCCTTTAGGGGAGAGCCTCCACATACCTCCTCCGCCAGTCCCAAGCCTAGCCGTTCTAATGGCTGGGTTGGCGGAGTTGAGATGACTCATAAGGAGAGTTTTACCACCGTAGTGAACAAAAAAAAAAAAAAAAAAAAAGGTTCGCCGACGACACCCTCGTCACTGCAAGTGATAAGACGTACCGGGCGGCGGCTATAAGGGCGACCGCTGGGGTCGCACAAGTCGTTGGTAGGATCCGGCGTTTGGGCCTAGAGGTGGCCCTGTCCAAATCCGAGGCCATTTGTTTCCACGGGCCTCGGAATCGGCCACCCGCAGGGGCCCACATTATGGTAGGAGGGGTCACCATCGGCATCGGGACGAGCCTAAAATATCTCGGGCTCGTACTCGATAGCCGATGGGATTTCCGTCAACACTTCAGACGCTTGGCCCCCAAACTTCTCGGGGCGGCAGCAGGATTGTCACGACTGCTGCCCAATCTCGGGGGGCCAACCGCCTCCTGCCGGAGGCTCTACGAAGGAGTCGTGCAGTCCATGGCCCTTTATGGGGCCCCGATATGGGCGCACGACCTGACGGCCCACAATATCACGGCGCTTCGCGCACCGCAGCGCGCCGTGGCCGTCAGGTTGATACGAGGCTACCGCACGGTCTCCTTCGAGACAGCGAGCCTCCTAGCCGGATCACCGCCCTGGGATCTGGAAGCTGAGCTGCTGGCGTCACTCTATACATGGCGCCAGCAAGCCCTGGAGCAGGGCGAGAGACCGGCGCACCGTGACATCGAGGCGCGTCGGTCGGAGCTCCGCCAGGTCCTAGTGGCGGAGTGGAAGGCACGACTTGTGCACCCCAGCGCCGGGCACGCCACGATAGTGGCGGTAAGTCCCGTGGTTGATGAGTGGTTGGAGAGACGTCACGGCGTCCTCACCTTCCGGTTGACTCAAATCCTTACCGGCCATGGTTGTTTTGGCCGGTATTTGTGGAGGATAGGCCGGGAGGAAACGCCCGGATGCCACCATTGTGGCAGCAGCCGCGACCCTGTCGAAGACACGGCGTTGCATACGTTGGCGGAATGCCCAGCCTGGGCATCGCAGCGCCGTGATCTGGTCGCGGCTCTCAATACGGTTGTCCTCTCGCTCCCGGCCGTAGTTCTGTCTATGGTCCGGAGTGAGAGGTCTTGGAACGCCGTCGCCTCTTTCTGCGAAGCAGTCATGCTGAGCAAGGAGGCGGCGGAGCGGGAGAGGGAAATACATCGCCCTCTCCCCAACCGTAGGTCCGGGCGTCGGGGACGTCGAACTAGAGACGACCTCCGACCACCGTAAATTTATTGCCTGCGGACGGTGAGCGCTGGGGCTGCTCCCTGTCCGCCAAAAGGCGGGAGGCGGCGCGTGTCCTCGCCGCCTCCCAAGTAGCTTTGTGAGGTGATGGATGCCAGAAGTTTAATGTATGCAAGAAGTTTGATGGATGATTGCGAGATCATAACGAGACGGGGCCCGCCAACTCCAACGGCGGGCCAATCCCGGGCGGGGTCGCGAGAAAGTATGCAAATCGCGAATCGCGTGACTCCGCCAACACACGGGACCCGTAGGGACACCGCGGTGGTTTTTAGTGGGTATGCCCCGAACGCCTTTAGGGGAGAGCCTCCACATACCTCCTCCGCCAGTCCCAAGCCTAGCCGTTCTAATGGCTGGGTTGGCGGAGTTGAGATGACTCATAAGGAGAGTTTTACCACCGTAGTGAACAAAAAAAAAAAAAAAAAAAAAAAAAGGTTAGGTTAGGTTAGGTTAGGTTCGGGCACGCCACGATAGTGGCGGTAAGTCCCGTGGTTGATGAGTGGTTGGAGAGACGTCACGGCGTCCTCACCTTCCGGTTGACTCAAATCCTTACCGGCCATGGTTGTTTTGGCCGGTATTTGTGGAGGATAGGCCGGGAGGAAACGCCCGGATGCCACCATTGTGGCAGCAGCCGCGACCCTGTCGAAGACACGGCGTTGCATACGTTGGCGGAATGCCCAGCCTGGGCATCGCAGCGCCGTGATCTGGTCGCGGCTCTCAATACGGTTGTCCTCTCGCTCCCGGCCGTAGTTCTGTCTATGGTCCGGAGTGAGAGGTCTTGGAACGCCGTCGCCTCTTTCTGCGAAGCAGTCATGCTGAGCAAGGAGGCGGCGGAGCGGGAGAGGGAAATACATCGCCCTCTCCCCAACCGTAGGTCCGGGCGTCGGGGACGTCGAACTAGAGACGACCTCCGACCACCGTAAATTTATTGCCTGC
Source organism: Euclidia mi (assembly GCA_944739405.2). Taxonomy (NCBI): domain Eukaryota; kingdom Metazoa; phylum Arthropoda; class Insecta; order Lepidoptera; family Erebidae; genus Euclidia; species Euclidia mi. Next base: position 125,432,506 of record OX123183.2, read on the forward strand.
GGACGGTGAGCGCTGGGGCTGCTCCCTGTCCGCCAAAAGGCGGGAGGCGGCGCGTGTCCTCGCCGCCTCCCAAGTAGCTTTGTGAGGTGATGGATGCCAGAAGTTTGATGTATGCAAGAAGTTTGATGGATGATTGCGAGATCATAACGAGACGGGGCCCGCCAACTCCAACGGCGGGCCAATCCCGGGCGGGGTCGCGAGAAAGTATGCAAATCGCGAATCGCGTGACTCCGCCAACACACGGGACCCGTAGGGACACCGCGGTGGTTTTTAGTGGGTATGCCCCGAACGCCTTTAGGGGAGAGCCTCCACATACCTCCTCCGCCAGTCCCAAGCCTAGCCGTTCTAATGGCTGGGTTGGCGGAGTTGAGATGACTCATAAGGAGAGTTTTACCACCGTAGTGAACAAAAAAAAAAAAAAAAAAAAAAAGGTTCGGGCCCCCCCCGTGGGATCTCCACCTTGTCGTGGTGGGGGGGCTCAGTAACCGTGGATTGGTCACCCGCGGTGAAGCTAAGAGGGATCCAGGAGGGGACGCTCCGCGTGGGCTTGGAGGGGCCTGCGCAGGATGCGTCCAACGGTGCGGGTGCGGGGGACAGTTCTGTCTGTCCCTCGCAGTCGGGTGCGGTCGCGGGAGGAGAGGCGTGTCGGTGTTGCGTTGCCGCGCGCCCTATCTCCCGCGACCAAATGGGGGCGCACCATTCGATGCGTCGCGGTGGGGCCGCAGAGGAAGAGGAGATGCGGTGTTGCGTTGCCGTCCTCCCTATCCTCTGCGGCCGCTGGGCGTTTTGGCGGCGGAGTCCAACACCTTAATCCGTCGCCAAGGGGGTTTTGTTCGGGGCCCGCCTGACCATCTGGCGGGCCAATACCCGTCGGAGGGTGGCGACGAGTGCTTTGGTGATGCCCCACCCTCCGACACATGGGTACATGGCGGATGTCGAGGTGGTTTTTAGTGGAAACACCACATACTCCGGCTCTTATTTCCCCCAAGAGTCGGAGATCCGAAGGGATTTTCCACCTCGTAAAAAAAAAAAAAAAAAAAAAAAAAAAGGTTAGGTTCGGGCGTGAGGCACTCCATGATAAGTGAGTGCCTCACGCCCGAACCTAACCTTTTTTTTTTTTTTTTTTTTTTTTTTTTACGAGGTGGAAAATCCCTTCGGATCTCCGACTCTTGGGGGAAATAAGAGCCGGAGTATGTGGTGCTCCATACCTCCGCCGTATAGTCGGGGATTATTTAAATGAGAGAAATATCGTCTACCCGAGTCATCTCGGTATTAGTCGGCGAGTTATGTCGTGCGGTGTTCCACAGGGGTCGGTCCTCGGCCCCCTTCTGTGGAACATCGGCTACGACTGGGTGCTGCGCGGTACGCTCCTCCCTGGCGTGGGTGTCACTTGTTACGCCGACGACACCCTCGTCACTGCGAGTGATAAGACGTACCGGGCGGCGGCTATAAGGGCGACCGCTGGGGTCGCACAAGTCGTTGGAAGGATCCGGCGTTTGGGCCTAGAGGTGGCCCTCTCTAAATCCGAGGCCATTTGTTTCCACGGGCCTCGGAAACGGCCACCCGCAGGGGCCCACATTATGGTAGGAGGGGTCCGCATCGGCATTGGGACGAGCCTAAAATACCTGGGGCTCGTACTCGATAGCCGATGGGATTTCCGTGAGCACTTTGGACGCTTGGCCCCCAAACTTCTAGGGGCAGCGGCAGGATTATCGCGACTGCTGCCCAATCTGGGGGGGCCAACCGCCTCCTGCCGGAGGCTCTACGAAGGAGTCGTGCGGTCCATGGCCCTTTACGGGGCCCCGATATGGGCGCACGACCTGACGGCCCACAATATCACGGCGCTTCGCGCACCGCAGCGCGCCATGGCCGTCAGGTTAATACGAGGCTACCGCACGGTCTCATTCGAGACAGCGAGCCTCCTAGCCGGATCACCGCCCTGGGATCTGGAAGCTAAGCTGCTGGCGTCACTCTATACATGGCGCCAGCAAGCTCTGGAGCAGGGCGAGAGACCGGCGCACCGTGACATCGAGGCGCGTCGGTCAGAGCTCCGCCAGATCCTAGTGGCGGAGTGGAAGAGCAGACTTGTGCACCCCAGCGCCGGGCACGCCACGATAGTGGCGGTAAGTCCCGTGGTTGAAGAGTGGTCGGAGAGACGTCATGGCGTCCTCACCTTCCGGCTGACACAAATCCTCACCGGCCATGGTTGTTTTGGCCGGTATTTGTGGAGGATAGGCCGGGAGGAAACGCCCGGATGCCACCATTGTGGCAGCAGCCGCGACCCCGTAGAAGACACGGCGTTGCATACATTGGCGGAGTGCCCAGCCTGGGCATCGCAGCGCCGTGATCTGGTCGCGGCTCTTGATACGGTTGTACTCTCGCTCCCGGCCGTAGTTCTGTCTATGGTCCGGAGTGAGAGGTCCTGGAACGCCGTCGCCTCCTTCTGCGAAGCAGTCATGCTGAGCAAGGAGGCGGCGGAGCGGGAGAGGGAAATACATCGCCCTCTCCCCAACCGTAGGTCCGGGCGTCGAGGACGTCGAATAAGAGATGACCTCCGACCACCCTAATTTAATTTAGTGCCTGCGGACGGTGAGCGCTGGGGCTGCTCCCTGTCCGCCTAAAGGCGGGAGGCGGTGCGTGTCCTCGCCGCCTCCCAAGTAGCTTTGTGAGGTGATGGATGCAAGAAGTTTGATGGATGCAAGAAGTTTGATGGATGATTGCGAGATCATATGTAGACGGGGCCCGCCAACACCAACGGCGGGCCAATCCCGGGCGGGGTCGCGAGAAAGTATGCAAATCGCGAATCGCGTGACCCCGCCAACATACGGGACCCGTAGGGACACCGCGGTGGTTTTTAGTGGGTATGCCCCGAACGCCTTTAGGGGAGAGCCTCCACATACCTCCTCCGCCAGTCCCAAGCCCAGCCGTTCTAATGGCTGGGTTGGCGGAGTTGAGATGACTCATAAGGAGAGTTTTACCACCGTAGTGAACAAAAAAAAAAAAAAAAAAAAAAAGGTTAGGTTCGGGCGGGGTGCGTGTCAGAAACCTCCGCGTGGTGCACCCCGGGCAACGTGAGTAGCAAGTTGCTACTCGCGGCTAATTCTGACAGTGGGCGGACGGTGGGTCGAACTCCGACTACCGTCCGGTTACCAACGCGTAATCCCGACTCTTTCGGGACCGCGGGTCCTCGGGCTGCGAGCAAGACAAGCTCTCTAAAAAATTACCCGGAATTGGGGGTCCTTCGGGGCCCCGCTTCCACCCGTTCCCGTACGGCTCCTTTTGGGGTCTTGCGGGGACACTTGGGCGGGCGGGCTCGCTTCCTGCGCCTTTTGTGGGTTGCGGGCATGGTCGAACTCCGACCACCGTTCGGTCAAAACGCGTTAGCAGGGGGCTTTTTGGCCTCCTGCCCGCGGGTCTTCGGGCTGCGAGCAAGACAAGCTCACTAAAAAATCACCCGGAATTGGGGGTCCTTCGGGGCCCCGCTTCCACCCGTTCCCGTACGGCTCCTTTTGGGGTCTTGCGGGGACACTTGGGCGGGCGGGCTCGCTTCCTGCGCCTTTTGTGGGTTGCGGGCATGGTCGAACTCCGGCCACCGTCCGGTCAACGCGTTAGCAGGGGGCTTTTTGGCCTCCTGCCCGCGGGTCTTCGGACTAAGAGGGAGGAAACCTCACTAAAAAGTTACCAAAGAGTGGCGCTTGCGCTGCTTGTCTCCGCGGGACTCCACCCGTGGGGACGGTCGGCGGGCGGTGTCGCCTTTTGCGGCGCCGCTCCTTTGCAGTGTCCCCGTTGGGCACTGCCTTCACGTCCCTCCCGGTACTCCTCTGGTCATCAGAGGGGACACGGGACGGGACATTGACGGGCTTGGTGTGTACTCACCCTACCGCCAAGCAGACAGCGGGGCTGTCTTTCTTCTTCCGTCTTCGGACGCCTTTTATTTAAAATTTTTTGTTTTGTTTTGTTTTTGTTTTGTTTATTTTACGTTTTACTTTCTCTTTTTATTTTACTTTTATACCTTTTTATTTTTTACCTTTTGTTTTTGTTTCATTTTATATCTTTTAGTTTTTCTCTCTTTTCCCTTCTTTCATTCTCCCCTACCCCGCCCCGTTGTCACCGTCACCCCAATCTCGTAATCCCGTAGTTTGCAGTGTCTGTGGTCACGTCTCGCGGCTGTCTACGGGACCGAGGGTCTTGGCTTAACCGCCCGGACCGCGTGCAAGGTAAGCACTATAAAAATCCCCTAATCCTAAGTTGCTGCCGCACGGCGAGAGGATGCATGGCTGACAGGGAGGTCAGTTCCTAGTGCGGCCCCCTCAGGGCACCAGCCGCCGCCCTTGAGGTATTAGGCTTACCCGGGTATCGCGGGATCTCTGCCCGGGTGGACATTTTATTTCTCCCGCCCTCGTGGGATTCATTATGGATGTTTCGTTATCACAAAAAACCCCCCCCATACCGAAGTCGGTTGACGAACCGACCCGCACGCCCAGTATTGCGGGTTCAAACGCGGAACGCGTTACATCGCTCAAGGAGCAGTTGGAGCTGTCCGAGTCGGATAGCTCCACAGTATCAATGATTAGCGTGCGCAGCGCGGAAAGCCCAAGTCGGGCACTGCGCAAGCGCCCACGCTCGGAGCCAGGCTCGGCTTCGAGCGATGAAGGAACCCCCACTAAACCTAAACTAACGGTGAGGGGTTTCAAAACCCGTGGACGACCGCCCACCCACGGGCACTTTGTGGGCCTGGGCAAGGCTCGCGCGGAGCTCGCAGCCGCCAAGCGGCGCGCAAAGCTCCTCGAGCGCGACGAGGAGGAAGAGAGGTGCATCGAAGCGGCCACGAAGAAAGTGGTCGCAGATCGAAGCTCGCGTCTCTCGGAGACTTCCGCCACCGAGCCGGATGAGGCCACCGCCACCGATCTGCGGTCACGCCTCAAAAGCGCCCTGGAGGCCATAACTATGGTCTCCAAAAAGTCAAAGGGCCTTAAAGGGACGTGTCAGAAGTCCCTAAAGGAGTCGGTGGCCGCGATAAGTGAGATCGCGGATGCTCTCCTCAGCCGCACAGCGTCTGAGGAGACAAAGAAGCTGCAGGCGGAGAACGCACGCCTCGCCACTGAAATCGCGTCCCTTAGGCGCGAACAAGAGGAGCTCCGTACCGCATTCCAGAGGCGCGCGGAGGGCAATGCGCCGGACAAGGCCACGGAGGACTTGGCTGCCCTCCGCAGAGAGATGGCCCAGATGAGGCAGAGCCTCTCCGCCCTGGAGGGCAAATTACTAATAAGGCCCCCGACGGCGAGCCGGCAAGCGGCCCAACAACAGCAGCTGTCCCCACAGCCGACCCCGCAGCCATCAACCTCCTACGCGGCTGTAGCGGCTGCACCACGAGAGGCCACGACCACGGCGCACAAAAAAGCCGCGGCATCTAACGCCCCAAAGGGCAGGAAGAGGGGCCAGAAGAAGGCCCAGCCCGCTCCCGCTGCCCAGCAGACCAGCGTGCCAGCGACCTCCGCCCCCCCAGCTTCCCAACCTGATGGCTGGCAGACCGTCGGCGAAAAACAGCAGGCGGCGAAGGCCAGACGAAAAGCCACAAAAAAGGCAAAAAAGGCGGCAAAGAAGGCGGCCAAGAAGCTTCGCACCCCCAGCTCCACTGCAGTGGTATTAACACTGCAACCTGCAGCGTTGGAGCGGGGGACCACCTACGCGGAGCTTCTCAAGAAGGCCCGTGGGGCTATCGACCCCACCAAGCTGGGAATAACGGCGGGCCTCCGGTGTAAAATCACACAGACCGGGGCCCGCCTCATCGAGGTGCCCGGGGCCGGTAGCGCCCAGCAGGCAGACGCACTAGCCTCGAGCCTCCGCCAACTCCTACCGGCGGAGGACGTGAAGATCACCAGGCCCCAAAAGAGCGCCGAGGTTCGGATCGGGGGCCTGGATGATTCAATAGTTGTTGATGAAGTGGTTGCCGCCGTCGCCAAGGCCGGGGAATGTCCCCCGGACCAAATCAGGTGCGGTCCTATTCGCCCGGGCCGCGCTGGGATGGGCACAGCCATTCTAACTTGCCCAGTGGCTGTGGCTAAAAAGTTGGCCGATGGCCGTCGTGTATTGATAGGCTGGGTGTCAGCGCAAGTGCGGCTCCTGGAGCCGAAACCGCAGAGGTGCTTCCGCTGTTTGAGCGGTGGCCACGTTGGCGCAAAGTGCACCTCTGCGGTAGACTGTAGCGGCCGCTGCTTTAGATGCGGCCAGGCCGGCCATTTGGCCGCCAGTTGCGAGGCCCCGCCGCACTGCGTTTTGTGTGCGGCGGCGGGCAAGTCGGCCGATCATAGGGCCGGCACAAAAAGTTGCGCTGCACCCACGAAGAAGGCAGCAAGAGACGGCCAATCGGCCAACAAGGGCGCCACTCCCGTGGCGAATAAGGCGCCAGGCGACACGCCACCAATGGATGTCCAATAATGGCACCATATCTCCGCCTTATCCAGGCGAACATCAACCACTGCGCCAGGGCTCAGGATCTTCTTCTCCAGAGCATGGCGCAGTGGTCAATAAACGTCGCCCTCGTCGCCGAGCCGTATTTTATCCCCCCCCGTGATGATTGGGTGGGGGACCTCAGCGGCTCGGTGGCGCTAATTTCGTTAGCCGCCGCCCGCACCCCGTCCTTCGAGAACATCTACCGAGGGCGGGGCTGCGTCGCAGCACTCATAAAGGATACGGTTGTGGTGGGTGGCTACTTCTCACCCAACCGTTCCCTCGCCGACTTCGAGGAGTATCTCCTCGAATTGAACGTTGTCGTCGCTCGCAGCCGTCCTCGCGTCGTGCTCTTCACCGGGGACCTCAACGCCAAGTCTACGGCTTGGGGTTCTCCGGCCACAGACGCTAGAGGCGAGCTGCTGGAGCAGTGGGCCGTCGAGAACGGCCTGCTCGTCCTCAATCAGGGGTCAGTGCATACGTGCGTGCGTCAGCGGGGCGGTTCCATTGTGGACGTTTCATTCGCGAGCCCCGTACTAGCACGCCGTATCCGAGACTGGCGCGTCGTCGAGGAGGTGGAGACGTTGTCGGACCATCGTTATATTCGGTTCGACGTCTCCGCCGAAACAGTCAACTCCGACGCCCCAGTCCGAAGAGGCCCGATTGAGGGCGGTCCGCGTTGGGCCTTGAAAAGGCTGAATCGGGAGGCCCTCCTGGAAGCCTCCATAGTTCAGGCCTGGGTATCAACACCTTCCAGGCCTGACGATATTAATATGGAGGCGGATTGGTTCAGGGGGGCAATGACGCAAGTTTGCGATGCGGCGATGCCTAGAGTCCGTAACACGTCTGGGCCACGCCGGGTGTACTGGTGGAACGACACCATCGCGCAGTTGCGGCGAATCTGCGTCGCAGCGCGCCGCCAGTACGCCCGGTTTCGCAGGAGGCGTCGCCGCCCTCCCGATTCCATTGCCCGGGAGGCGGAATTGTACGAGGCATACAGAGCGGCCAAAAACAATTTGAAGGAAGCTATCTGGCGGGCCAAGCAAGACGCCCGCCAGGAACTGCTGGAGACGCTAAATGAAGATCCGTGGGGGCGCCCATACTTGATGGTCAGGAACAAGTTACGTTCCTGGGCGCCCCCTCTAACGGAAAGTCTCCGGCCACAGCTAGTGGAAGAGGTTGTGGCCGCTCTGTTCCCGTCGCGGGCGGAATATATCCCTCCGCCCATGACGGCGCCGCCTTCCGCGGCAGCCAACGCGGACATAGACGACGACGTTCCCGAGGTGACTCGGGTAGAACTCCGAGCGGCGGTGGTGAGGATAAAAAACACCGCCCCAGGACCCGACGGCATTCCTGGCCGAGCGTGGGTCCTGGCAATAGAGGAGCTCGGACCCCGACTAGGGAGACTCCTCACAGCGTGCCTTGAGGGGGGCCAGTTTCCACGAGCCTGGAAAACGGGGAAACTGGTCCTCATCAGAAAGGCAGGGCGCCCGGCGGACAGCCCGTCCGCCTACCGGCCCATAGTGTTGTTGGACGAGGTCGCGAAGATCTTCGAGTATATCATCGCGGAGCGCCTCGTCCACCACCTTACCACGGTGGGCCCGGATTTGGCGGACGTGCAGTTTGGTTTCCGCCGAGGGCGCTCAACAATAGACGCTATCAGGTCAGTGAGGAGTCTGGCGGAGGAAGAGGTTTCCCGGGGCGGGGTGGTTCTGGCGGTGTCTCTTGACATCGCCAACGCTTTCAACACCCTGCCCTGGAGTTGTATTCGTGAGGCACTCACCTATCATCGAGTGCCTCCATACCTCCGCCGTATAGTCGGGGATTATTTAAGTGAGAGAGACATCATCTACCCGAGTCATCTCGGTATTAGTCGGCGAGTTATGTCGTGCGGTGTTCCACAGGGGTCGGTCCTCGGCCCCCTTCTGTGGAACATCGGCTACGACTGGGTGCTGCGCGGTACGCTCCTCCCTGGCGTGGGTGTCACTTGTTACGCCGACGACACCCTCGTCACTGCGAGTGATAAGACGTACCGGGCGGCGGCTATAAGGGCGACCGCTGGGGTCGCACAAGTCGTTAGTAGGATCCGGCGTTTGGGCCTAGAGGTGGCCCTGTCTAAATCCGAGGCCATTTGTTTCCACGGGCCTCGGAAACGGCCACCCGCAGAGGCCCACATTATGGTAGGAGGGGTCCGCATCGGCATCGGGACGAGCTTAAAATACCTGGGGCTCGTACTCGATAGCCGATGGGATTTCCGTGAGCACTTCAGACGCTTGGCCCCCAAACTTCTAGGGGCAGCGGCAGGATTATCGCGACTGCTGCCCAATCTGGGGGGGCCAACCGCCTCCTGCCGGAGGCTCTACGAAGGAGTCGTGCGGTCCATGGCCCTTTACGGGGCCCCGATATGGGCACAAGACCTGACGGCCCACAATACCACGGCGCTTCGCGCACCGCAGCGTGCAATGGCCGTCAGGTTAATACGAGGCTACCGCACGGTCTCCTTCGAGACAGCGAGCCTCCTAGCCGGATCACCGCCCTGGGATCTGGAAGCTGAGCTGCTGGCGTCACTCTATACATGGCGCCAGCAAGCTCTGGAGCAGGGCGAGAGACCGGCGCACCGTGACATCGAGGCGCGTCGGTCGGAGCTCCGCCAGATCCTAGTGGCGGAGTGGAAGAGCAGACTTGTGCACCCCAGCGCCGGGCACGCCACGATAGTGGCGGTAAGTCCCGTGGTTGAAGAGTGGTCGGAGAGACGTCACGGCGTCCTCACCTTCCGGCTGACACAAATCCTCACCGGCCATGGTTGTTTTGGCCGGTATTTGTGGAGGATAGGCCGGGAGGAAACGCCCGGATGCCACCATTGTGGCAGCAGCCGCGACCCCGTAGAAGACACGGCGCTGCATACATTGGCGAAGTGCCCAGCCTGGGCATCGCAGCGCCGTGATCTGGTCGCGGTTCTCGATACGGTTACCCTCTCGCTCCCGGCCGTAGTTCTGTCTATGGTCCGGAGTGAGAGGTCCTGGAACGCCGTCGCCTCCTTCTGCGAAGCAGTCATGCTGAGCAAGGAGGCGGCGGAGCGGGAGAGGGAAATACATCGCCCTCTCCCCAACCGTAGGTCCGGGCGTCGAGGACGTCGAATAAGAGATGACCTCCGACCACCCTAATTTAATTTAGTGCCTGCGGACGGTGAGCGCTGGGGCTGCTCCCTGTCCGCCTAAAGGCGGGAGGCGGTGCGTGTCCTCGCCGCCTCCCAAGTAGCTTTGTGAGGTGATGGATGCAAGAAGTTTGATGGATGCAAGAAGTTTGATGGATGATTGCGAGATCATATGTAGACGGGGCCCGCCAACACCAACGGCGGGCCAATCCCGGGCGGGGTCGCGAGAAAGTATGCAAATCGCGAATCGCGTGACCCCGCCAACACACGGGACCCGTAGGGACACCGCGGTGGTTTTTAGTGGGTATGCCCCGAACGCCTTTAGGGGAGAGCCTCCACATACCTCCTCCGCCAGTCCCAAGCCTAGCCGTTCTAATGGCTGGGTTGGCGGAGTTGAGATGACTCATAAGGAGAGTTTTACCACCGTAGTGAACAAAAAAAAAAAAAAAAAAGGTTAGGTTCGGGCACGCCCCCCCCCCGTGGGATCTCCACCTTGTCGTGGTGGGGGGGCTCAGTAACCGTGGATTGGTGACCCGCGGTGAAGCTAAGAGGGATCCAGGAGGGGACGCTCCGCGTGGGCTTGACGGGGCCTGCGCAGGATGCGTCCAACGGTGCGGGTGCGGGGGACAGTTCTGTCTGTCCCTCGCAGTCGGGTGCGGTCGCGGGAGGAGAGGCGTGTCAGTGTTGCGTTGCCGCGCGCCCTATCTCTCGCGACCAAATGGGGGCGCACCATTCGATGCGTCGCGGTGGGGCCGCAGAGGAAGAGGAGATGCGGTGTTGCGTTGCCGTCCTCCCTATCCTCTGCGGCCGCTGGGTGTTTTGGCGGCGGAGCCCAACACCTTAATCCGCCGCCAAGGGGGTTTTGTTCGGGGCCCGCCTGACCATCTGGCGGGCCAATACCCGTCGGGGGGTTGCGACGTATGCTTGGGCGAAACCCGACCCTCCGACACATGGGTACATGAGGCACACGGGTTGGTTTTTAGTCAGTAAGAGTCTGACAGCCCCCTTCGCCCATCCCCCAGGGCGGAGGGACTCCATGAGGATTTTCCAACCCGAAACCAAAAAAAAAAAAAAAAAAAAAAAAAAAAAAAAAAAAAAAAAAAAAAAAAAAAAAAGGTTCGGGCACGCCACGATAGTGGCGGTAAGTCCCGTGGTTGATGAGTGGTTGGAGAGACGTCACGGCGTCCTCACCTTCCGGTTGACTCAAATCCTTACCGGCCATGGTTGTTTTGGCCGGTATTTGTGGAGGATAGGCCGGGAGGAAACGCCCGGATGCCACCATTGTGGCAGCAGCCGCGACCCTGTCGAAGACACGGCGTTGCATACTTTGGCGGAATGCCCAGCTTGGGCATCGCAGCGCCGTGATCTGGTCGCGGCTCTGAATACGGTTGTCCTCTCGCTCCCGGCCGTAGTTCTGTCTATGGTCCGGAGTGAGAGGTCTTGGAACGCCGTCGCCTCTTTCTGCGAAGCAGTCATGCTGAGCAAGGAGGCGGCGGAGCGGGAGAGGGAAATACATCGCCCTCTCCCCAACCGTAGGTCCGGGCGTCGGGGACGTCGAACTAGAGACGACCTCCGACCACCGTAAATTTATTGCCTGCGGACGGTGAGCGCTGGGGCTGCTCCCTGTCCGCCAAAAGGCGGGAGGCGGCGCGTGTCCTCGCCGCCTCCCAAGTAGCTTTGTGTGGTGATGGATGCCAGAAGTTTGATGTATGCAAGAAGTTTGATGGATGATTGCGAGATCATAATGAGACGGGGCCCGCCAACACCAACGGCGGGCCAATCCCGGGCGGGGTCGCGAGAAAGTATGCAAATCGCGAATCGCGTGACCCCGCCAACACACGGGACCCGTAGGGACACCGCGGTGGTTTTTAGTGGGTATGCCCCGAACGCCTTTAGGGGAGAGCCTCCACATACCTCCTCCGCCAGTCCCAAACCTAGCCGTTCTAATGGCTGGGTTGGCGGAGTTGAGATGACTCATAAGGAGAGTTTTACCACCGTAGTGAACAAAAAAAAAAAAAAAAAAAAAAAAAGGTTAGGTTAGGTTAGGTTGGGGTGCGTGTCAGAAACCTCCGCGTGGTGCACCCCGGGCAACGCGAGCATCAGCTCGCGGCTAATTCTGACAGTGGGCGGACGGTGGGTCGAACTCCGACTACCGTCCGGTTACCAACGCGTAATCCCGACTCTTTCGGGACCGCGGGTCTTCGGGCTGCGAGCAAGACAAGCTCTCTAAAAAATTACCCGGAATTGGGGGTCCTTCGGGGCCCCGCTTCCACCCGTTCCCGTACGGCTCCTTTTGGGGTCTTGCGGGGACACTTGGGCGGGCGGGCTCGCTTCCTGCGCCTTTTGTGGGTTGCGGGCATGGTCGAACTCCGACCACCGTTCGGTCAAAACGCGTTAGCAGGGGGCTTTTTGGCCTCCTGCCCGCGGGTCTTCGGGCTGCGAGCAAGACAAGCTCACTAAAAAATCACCCGGAATTGGGGGTACTTCGGGACCCCGCTTCCACCCCGTTCCCGTACGGCTCCTTTTGGGGTCTTGCGGGGACACTTGGGCGGGCGGGCTCGCTTCCTGCGCCTTTTGTGGGTTGCGGGCATGGTCGAACTCCGGCCACCGTCCGGTCAACGCGTTAGCAGGGGGCTTTTTGGCCTCCTGCCCGCGGGTCTTCGGACTAAGAGGGAGAAAACCTCACTAAAAAGTTACCAAAGAGTGGCGCTTGCGCTGCTTGTCTCCGCGGGACTCCACCCGTGGGGACGGTCGGCGGGCGGTGTCGCCTTTTGCGGCGCCGCTCCTTTGCAGTGTCCCCGTTGGGCACTGCCTTCACGTCCCTCCCGGTACTCCTCTGGTCATCAGAGGGGACACGGGACGGGACATTGACGGGCTTGGTGTGTACTCACCCTACCGCCAAGCAGACAGCGGGGCTGTCTTTCTTCTTCCGTCTACGGACGCCTTTTATTTTAAAATTTTTTTGTTTTGTTTTTGTTTTGTTTATTTTACGTTTTACTTTCTCTTTTTATTTTACTTTTATACCTTTTTACTTTACCTTTTGTTTTTGTTTTATTTTATATCTTTTAGTTTTTTCTCTCTTTTCCCTTCTTTCAATCTCCCCCCCCCCCGCCCCGTTGTCACCGTCACCCCAATCTCGTAATCCCGTAGTTTGCAGTGTCTGTGGTCACGTCTCGCGGCTGTCTACGGGACCGAGGGTCTTGGCTTAACCGCCCGGACCGCGTGCAAGGTAAGCACTATAAAAATCCCCTAATCCTAAGTTGCTGCCGCACGGCGAGAGGATGCATGGCTGACAGGGAGGTCAGTTCCTAGTGCGGCCCCCTCAGGGCACCAGCCGCCGCCCTTGAGGTATTAGGCTTACCCGGGTATCGCGGGATCTCTGCCCGGGTGGACATTTTATTTCTCCCGCCCTCGTGGGATTCATTATGGATGTTTCTTTATTACAAAAAACCCCCCCCATACCGAAGTCGGTTGACGAACCGACCCGCACGCCCAGTATTGCGGGTTCAAACGCGGAGCGCGTTACATCGCTCAAGGAGCATTCCCTCCTCCACCTCATGGTCCCACCACCCGTATGGGTATATGGACCGAATCATGGGAGAGACGCGCGGTACTTGCTGTATGCTCTTTCCCGCGCGCCCGTTGCAGGCTCCCTACAAATTTCGTCCCTTTGCCACTCTCCCCATTCAGGGGCGGCTCTACTATGCGAGTAGGCTAGGCGCTGTAATTACAGCTGTCGACACATTGACGGCTCGGTCGTCAGCCTGGGTCCCTTCACTCTCCTCGAGGCTTCTCCTCGTCCTGTGCCAATTATGCGCGAAGTCTCTCAACCGCCGGAAGTTCGCTTCGGAGTTCACAAGCTCGGCGTAGAACGGAGGGCCCTCTGGACTGATAATCCCATCCATCATCTTTCGTCTAATGTCCTCATAAAGGGGGCACCGCCACAAAATGTGGTCCAAACATTCGTCCTCTTCGCCGCAATAGCACACGCTTTCCTCACACAGCTTCATATCAAACAATCTCTTCCTAAAACATCCGTGACCAGTCAGAATTTGCGAGACTTGATAGTCCGGCTCGACCCAAGTATACTTGAGCCGAGCCGCCACGTCCGGGAAGAACCGATAGAGCTCCCTACCCTTCTCCTCACCTTCCCATCTCTGTTGCCATGCGGCAACAGCCTCCTGCGAAATTTGTCTGCTTTCGGCCCTAAAGTCGTCCCTGGCTAGGTGTCGGCAATCGTCGATCCTGCCTGCCCGGCTTACCTCGAGGTCGGCTGGTAGCACTCCCGCTAATACGGGGAGAGCCGCGGTGCTAACGGACCTATAGGCCTTCGTTAACAAAATCAGCGCAGGTCTTTGCGTCCTCAACAACACGCTTCTGACCATGAACGTGGTCGTTCGTCTCCACCAACACCCCGCGGCGTACGTCAGTATCGCGGCATAGGTGCCGCGATATAGGACCTTGAGGGCCCTATAACGCACACCCCAGGAGGAGGCAGATATTCGCGACATCTTTCCGAATGCTGCTGCGGCACGTTCCCCGATGGACTCTGCATGTTCCCGAAAGGACATGCTTGAGTCGATTACCACACCCAGAACCCTTGTCGACTGCACGCTCCTGACTGAGATCCCATTGAGTCTGATGGTTGGCGGGCGGCCAGGCATCTTCCCCTTCAATGTCATAGAGTATGACTTTGAGGGGGAGAAGCCCAGCCGGTTCCGCTGGCCCCACTGGCTGATGAGTTCCATGGCGCATGAGGCCGAAGCCTCGATGCCGGCGCGAGATTTAGACTCAATGAGGATTGTAACATCGTCGGCGTACGCGACAAGTTGAACCCCGTCTGGGTATGGTAACCGAAACAAATCGTCCATGAGTAGGTTCCACAGAGAGGGTCCCAAGACTGAGCCCTGCGGGCAGCCCATGGTCAGTGGCTTCCACACAACCCCGCTGCCGACGAAGAGACCAGCCCGGCGGTTGGTAAAGTAGCCGACCAACATCCGATAGATGTTGGGCGGACACCCGCCTTGCTTCGCCTTCAGCAGGATCATGGGCCACCACGCGTTGTCGAAGGCGCCAGAGATGTCTAGGAACAATGCCTGGACGTATTTGGCCTGGCTGGAAGCAACTACTTCCTGAAGGGACCGTAGTGCTGATAGCGTTGAGCGACCTCGAAAGAAACCGTGCTGACAGGTCGAGATGTTGCGCGAGATGGAAGGTGCGCATTGGAGCATGACCCGTTCCAAGATCTTACCTAGGACAGAAAGGAGCGTGATAGGGCGATACGCTTTAGGATCGGTCAGCGGTTTGCCGTTGCCTTTCGGCAGGACAATAAGCCGGCCGTCCTTCCACGTATCTGGAAAAGTGCCCTCCTCAACGCAAAGTCCGAGAATACGCGTTAGCTCGGAGGAAGCTACGAGCCACACATGTTTTACCATGCGGGCGGTGATCCCATCGATGCCGGGTGCCGTGTTGGGTAAGTCCCTGACTATAGTGCTCACCACACTCAATGATGGGGGGGGCGCGTCGCGACCCGAGGGCGCGCAGGCGGCCAGTAGGCGCACCTTACGGTGGTATGCGCTATCCGCGCTGGGGTTGTCGTCTGGGCAGAGTGCCTTGACCAAGACCCCCATGGCGGTCTGCACGTCCCCGGCAAATCCTTCCGAGAACCTGGTGCCGTTGATGACGTTGGGGGGCGGTCTCGCCCGCCCACTAGCCACCCGGTAGGCCAGTCCCCAGGGGTCCTGGTTACCGTCGGCAGCAAGTCCCCGGAAGAAATCGGTCTGCGCCTTCCCCATCAGGGCCCTGTAACTATTGCGGCGCTCATGAAAATTCTTGCGTGCAATCTCTTCAAAGACCCCCATGCCTCTCTTCCTAGCTGTCTGCCATACTTTCCTCGCTTTGTTCGCTTTCTTACGCGCGGTCTCCAGAGCAGGAGACCACCACTCGTATCCCTTGACTCTCTTACCATTCTTGCATTCACCCAAACACTCAGTCGCTGTCCTCACAATCATGTCTGTAAAGACCTTACTTATCACACTTGCAGGCTTCTTCCAGTCAATCCGTCCCACACGTTCGTGGATTATAGTCTGAAAGCGTCCCCAGTCCACGCCGCGCTCGCGGAACCTCCTCGGCTCCCCCAGCGGTTCCGCGGCTGCAGCTGTAGACCGTGTGCCACATACCTCATAGGTGATCAGCCTGTGATCGCTGGAGCTTTCTTCCTCATGTACCTTCCAGTTGTCTAGTAGGACGCCTCTTGTTGTCAATGTTAGGTCGATGTTTGATTCACCGTTGACCGTGGAGAAGGTGTGTGGTTGGTCCTCCGTGTTATTGATGGTGAGGCCACGGCCAACGATGAAATCCTCCATTTGACGCCGTCGGTAGTTGACATCACTACCTCTTCCATGGAAGTTTCTCGGGCTACAATGCCACATTGGCGAGTGCGCATTGGTGTCAGCACCTATCAGCACTCGGTGACCTCGCAGGGTGTCCAGTACCGTGTGTAGGTGATGTAGATGTATGGCGATGTCATCCGAGTACTGGAAATAGGCGCCGACAAGGTACAGCGACGTGTCCGGCGTTGATTTCCTCTGTGGGCTAAGTTCTAGGTGGCACACGGTGCAGTGGCTGTTACTCAGATGTGTTAATAGGGCGCACGGAATGTCACGCCGCATAAGTAATATTCCGGCCTTTGGTTGTTCGTGTTCGGCGTGTATCCATATTGGACCGGCGGCGGTGGTGAGGCGAGGCATGGAGTGCGGTTCTTGGACAAGAACCACATCCAGCCCCAGCCTCCCCGCTATGGAGGGCAGCTCTGCTGTTGCCACCGCCGATCCCTGCAAGTTTAATTGACCGATTTTAGTGCCCATAGTCGGTCGACGCTAATTTCCTACCCTCGGCGTGTTTCCTCGCTGGGCAGTCACGTGCGTTCGTCCTGTGATCGGATCCCTTGCGTCCCAGTTTCTTGCACGTTGCACAAGTTGTCTGCTTTGCTTGACATTCCGTGCTCTTATGCCCGTCCTCCCCGCAGTTCCCGCACGTCATGTTCTTGGATCTGCAGTACTTCTCCGGGTGCCCGTACATTTGGCAGCGGCGGCAGCAGGTCACGTCTATGTGGTCATTAACCTCGACGACGTCCCAGCCCACGTACACTCGCCCACGCTCAATGAGTTTTTCTCGGAGTGTTGGTGCGCACTCGCACACCCACATTTTGCGGTTGCCGCGGCGGGTCCTGTTGAATAGGGGCCTAATCATTTTTGTGACCTCTTCTAGGCTGTGCTCTCGTAGGTTTTGCTCCTGTAGGTGGGCGAGGATCTCGTTGGGCTTCAGGTCGGCGTCAACTCCCGAAAGGGAGATTAGCGGCTGGCGTTCTTTCGGCTCCGCGACTCTCAGGGTCGCTGGAACCGCTGCCCTCAGTAAGCGCGCGTCTTCTTCGGACGGGGTCTCGACGATGAGCCCCGCTCCCCCCATCTTGCGGACGCCGTGCACCCGGAATCCCTGCGCTGCAGGGTCTACGCTCGCCCGTAGCACCTTCTTAGTTTCTTCGGCTGTGCGTATGGTCTCTCTTTGGTCCTCCGCGGGGAAGACAGCCACTGCTGGACCCAGGCGTGTTGGCAATGGCACCGGCTCAGTGTTCCTGCCCATCTTTAGCGCGCCTGCGTAACTTACTTGAGCCGGTCCGGTGTGAAATACGGTGTGCTGTTGCGGGTGCAACGCCGGCACCTGTGCAGCGCGTTCCTCCGCGACGGCAGCGCGTTGTTCCGCGGCCGCGAGTCTTGTGACGAGGTGCAGCACCACCGAGCTGACGTTGTTCACGTAGAACCCGATGGCGGCAATTTCATCTTTGTTCAATTTACTAGTTTTCGACCGTACGGCCTCCATGATCCCGCCGGTCGACTCCGTCGCAAGCTCGACGAGGTCGGCTGCAGTAGCGGAGGATGCGGGCACCGGAGTTACAGGAGTTGTCGGAGGAGCCATGGTGGTAATCTGCTCGGTTACTGGCTCGGCTTGAGTCGTCGTCTGCTTACGAGCTGGCGCCACTTTGCGTCTCGTCTGGTCCGGCATCTCAGGTGGCGAGGTCAGTAAGCGCTTACCGCCGACCTGTGGCGGCGCCTGCACTGCGGGCTGCGTCTGCATTGGCGAGGCGAACGGCGTACTGAATGCTCCTGGCGGCGTGCGCAGCAGTGAGTTGCGCGGGTTGAATGCCGCTGAGGCTTCGCCCGCGGGCGCAGGCCCAGGGTCTGCGCGCCGCTGGCGCTCAGCGTCCTCCTCCTCCATCACCTTATACTTATTAGGTAGCTACTTAACACTACTACTGCTAAGCACTAATATTCTACAGCTTAAAAAACTATAGACTATAAACTAAAGCGTGCGCCCAAGGGTTATCAAGGTGTAAGTTGATACTGGTGAAGTTTCTACACCTTGGGTGCACGTAGTACTCACGGTACCGGAACCTCCAAGTGTGTGGTGCAGGCACGCAGAGCGCACGGGTAGCTACCCGGCGTACGCAAGCTGTCCTTGCACTGCACTTAGTTCACAACACTAGCACAAACAACTTTATCAACTAAAGCTATGGGCGTCTCTATCGCAAAGCGTCACTATCGCGGGTTACTTAGTCCAGTACTGCTGCGTGTAACCGAACGCAAATGTCACAAACGTCAAAAACGTCACGACGTCACTGACAGCTGTCAGATGACATGTGGCGTTTGACGTCGGCTGTCAACCGCCACGCGGTTGCAGAAAATTTTTCTGCAAGTCACTTTACACCACACTAAAAACCACTGTGTCACTACCACTGAAGTGCCTGAAGGCACTGAAGCGCTATAATAGCGTCTTAGGTGTCGTTCGTGTATTATATACGCGTCCAAATCGCAGAAATACACAACGAACACAACACTGTTTGCACACACTGTTTTGCGAGTTTAAAACCGCCGAAAAACTAGGTTTTTCGCGACGGAAAGCATCGCCCGAATATCGCTCAAGGAGCAGTTGGAGCTGTCCGAGTCGGATAGCTCCACAGTCTCAATGATTAGCGTGCGCAGCGCGGAAAGCCCAAGTCGGGCACTGCGCAAGCGCCCACGCTCGGAGCCAGGCTCGGCTTCGAGCGATGAAGGAACCCCCACTAAACCTAAACTAACAGTGAGGGGTTTCAAAACCCGTGGACGACCGCCCACCCACGGGCACTTTGTGGGCCTGGGCAAGGCTCGCGCGGAGCTCGCAGCCGCCAAGCGGCGCGCAAAGCTCCTCGAGCGCGACGAGGAGGAAGAGAGGTGCATCGAAGCGGCCACGAAGAAAGTGGTCGCAGAACGAAGCTCGCGTCTCTCGGAGACTTCCGCCACCGAGCCGGATGAGGCCACCGCCACCGATCTGCGGTCACGCCTCAAAAGCGCCCTGGAGGCCATAACTATGGTCTCCAAAAAGTCAAAGGGCCTTAAAGGGACGTGTCAGAAGTCCCTAAAGGAGTCGGTGGCCGCGATAAGTGAGATCGCGGATGCTCTCCTCAGCCGCACAGCGTCTGAGGAGACAAATAAGCTGCAGGCGGAGAACGCACGCCTCGCCACTGAAATCGCGTCCCTTAGGCGCGAACAAGAGGAGCTCCGTATCGCATTCCAGAGGCGCGCGGAGGGCAATGCGCCGGACAAGGCCACGGAGGACTTGGCTGCCCTCCGCAGAGAGATGGCCCAGATGAGGCAGAGCCTCTCCGCCCTGGAGGGCAAATTATTAATAAGGCCCCCTACGGCGAGCCGGCAAGCGGCCCAACAACCTCAGCCGCCCCCACAGCCGACCCCGCTGCCGTCAACCTCCTACGCGGATGTAGCGGCTGCAACACGACAGGCCTCGACCACGGCGCCGAATATAGCCGCGGCATCTAACGCCCCAAAGGGCAGGAAGAGGGGGCAGAAGAAGGCCCAGCCCGCTCCCGCTGCCCAGCAGACCAGCGTGCCAGTGACCTCAGCCCCTCCAGCTCCACGACCTGACGGCTGGCAGACCGTCGGCGAAAAAGAGAAAGCGGCGAAGGCCAGAAGAAAGGCAACGAGGAAAGAGAAAAAGGCGGCCAAAAAGGCGGCAAAGAAGCTCCGCACCCCCAGCTCCACAGCAGTTGTTCTAACGCTGCAACCAGCAGCCTTGGAGCGGGGGACCACCTACGCGGAGCTTTTAAAGAAGGCGCGTGGGGCTATCGACCCCACCACGCTAGGAATAACGACGGGCCTCCGGTGTAAAATCACACAGACCGGGGCCCGCCTCATCGAAGTGCCTGGGGCCGGTAGCGCCCAGCAGGCCGACGCACTAGCCTCGAGCCTCCGCCAACTCCTGCCGGCGGAGGACGTAAAAATCACCAGGCCCCAAAAAAGCGCCGAGGTTCGGATCGGGGGCCTGGATGATTCAATAGTTGTGGAGGAAGTGGTTGCCGCCGTCGCCAAGGCCGGTGAATGTCCCCCGGACCAAATCAGGTGCGGTCCTATTCGCCCGGGCCGCGCTGGGATGGGCACAGCCATTCTAACTTGCCCAGTAGCTGTGGCTAAAAAGTTGGCCGATGGCCGTCGTATATTGATAGGCTGGGTGTCAGCGCAAGTGCGGCTCCTGGAGCCGAAACCGCAGAGGTGCTTCCGCTGTTTGAGCGGTGGCCACGTTGGCGCAAAGTGCACCTCTGCGGTAGACTGCAGCGGCCGCTGCTTTAGATGCGGCCAGGCCGGCCACTTGGCCGCCAGCTGCGAGGCCCCGCCGCACTGCGTTTTGTGTGCGGCGGCGGGCAAGCCGGCCGACCATAGGGCCGGCACAAAAAGTTGCGCTGCACCCACCAAGAAGAAGGCAGCAAAAGACGGCCAATCGGCCAACAAGGGCGCCACTCCCGTGGCGAATAAGGCGCCAGGCGACACGCCACCAATGGATGTCCAATAATGGCACCATATCTCCGCCTTATCCAGGCGAACATCAACCACTGCGCCAGGGCTCAGGATCTTCTTCTCCAGAGCATGGCGCAGTGGTCAATCAACGTCGCCCTCGTCGCCGAGCCGTATTTTATCCCCCCCCGTGACGATTGGGTGGGGGACCTCAGCGGCTCGGTGGCGTTAATTTCGCTAGCCGCCGCCCGCACCCCGCCCTTCGAGAACATCTACCGAGGGCGGGGCTGCGTCGCAGCACTCGTAAAGGATACGGTTGTGGTGGGTGGCTACTTCTCACCCAACCGTTCCCTCGCCGACTTCGAGGAGTATCTCCTCGAATTGAACGTCGTCGTCGCTCGCAGCCGTCCTCGCGTCGTGCTCTTCGCCGGGGACCTCAACGCCAAGTCTACGGCTTGGGGTTCTCCGGCCACAGACGCTAGAGGCGAGCTGCTGGAGCAGTGGGCCGTCGAGAACGGCCTGCTCATCCTCAATCAGGGGTCAGTGCATACGTGTGTGCGTCAGCGGGGCGGTTCCATTGTGGACGTTTCATTCGCAAGCCCCGCACTAGCACGCCGTATCCGAGACTGGCGCGTCGTCGAGGAGGTGGAGACATTGTCGGACCATCGTTATATTCGGTTCGACGTCTCCACCGAAACAGTCAACTCCGACGCCCCAGTCCGAAGAGGCCCGATTGAGGGCGGTCCGCGTTGGGCCTTGAAAAGGCTGAATCGGGAGGCCCTCCTGGAAGCCTCCATAGTTCAGGCCTGGGTATCAACACCTTCCAGGCCTGACGATATTAATATGGAGGCGGATTGGTTCAGGGGGGCAATGACGCAAGTTTGCGATGCGGCGATGCCTAGAGTCCGTAGCATATCTGGGCCACGCCGGGTGTACTGGTGGAACGACACCATCGCGCAGTTGCGGCGAATCTGCGTCGCAGCGCGCCGCCAGTACGCCCGGTTTCGCAGGAGGCGTCGCCGCCCTCCCGATTCCATTGCCCGGGAGGCGGAATTGTATGAGGCATACAGAGCGGCCAAAAACAATTTGAAGGAAGCTATCTGGCGGGCCAAGCAAGACGCCCGCCAGGAACTGCTGGAGACGCTAAATGAAGATCCGTGGGGGCGCCCATACTTGATGGTCAGGAACAAGTTACGTTCCTGGGCGCCCCCTCTAACGGAAAGTCTCCGGCCACAGCTAGTGGAAGAGGTTGTGGCCGCTCTGTTCCCGTCGCGGGCGGAACATATCCCTCCGCCCATGACGGCGCCGCCTTCCGCGGCAGCCAACGCGGACATAGACGACGACGTTCCCGAGGTGACTCGGGTAGAACTCCGAGCGGCGGTGTTGAGGATAAAAAACACCGCCCCAGGACCCGACGGCATTCCCGGCCGAGCGTGGGTCCTGGCAATGGAGGAGCTCGGACCCCGACTAGGGAGACTCCTCACAGCGTGCCTTGAGGGGGGCCAGTTTCCACGAGTCTGGAAAACGGGGAAGCTGGTCCTCATCAAAAAGGCAGGGCGCCCGGCGGACAGCCCGTCCGCCTACCGGCCCATAGTGTTGTTGGACGAGGTCGCGAAGATTTTTGAGTATATCATCGCTGAGCGCCTCGTCCACCACCTTACCACAGTGGGCCCGGATTTGGCGGACGTGCAGTTTGGTTTCCGCCGAGGGCGCTCAACAATAGACGCTATCAGGTCAGTGAGGAGTCTGGCGGAGGAACAGGTTTCCCGGGGCGGGGTGGTCTTGGCGGTGTCTCTTGACATCGCCAACGCTTTCAACACCCTGCCTTGGAGTTGTATTCGTGAGGCACTCACCTATCATGGAGTGCCTCCATACCTCCGCCGTATAGTCGGGGATTATTTAAATGAGAGAAATATCGTATACCCGAGTCATCTCGGTATTAGTCGGCGAGTTATGTCGTGCGGTGTTCCACAGGGGTCGGTCCTCGGCCCCCTTCTGTGGAACATCGGCTACGACTGGGTGCTGCGCGGTACGCTCCTCCCTGGCGTGGGTGTCACTTGTTACGCCGACGACACCCTCGTCACTGCGAGTGATAAGACGTACCGGGCGGCGGCTATAAGGGCGACCGCTGGGGTCGCACAAGTCGTTGGAAGGATCCGGCGTTTGGGCCTAGAGGTGGCCCTCTCTAAATCCGAGGCCATTTGTTTCCACGGGCCTCGGAAACGGCCACCCGCAGGGGCCCACATTATGGTAGGAGGGGTCCGCATCGGCATTGGGACGAGCCTAAAATACCTGGGGCTCGTACTCGATAGCCGATGGGATTTCCGTGAGCACTTTGGACGCTTGGCCCCCAAACTTCTAGGGGCAGCGGCAGGATTATCGCGACTGCTGCCCAATCTGGGGGGGCCAACCGCCTCCTGCCGGAGGCTCTACGAAGGAGTCGTGCGGTCCATGGCCCTTTACGGGGCCCCGATATGGGCGCACGACCTGACGGCCCAAAATATCACGGCGCTTCGCGCACCGCAGCGCGCCATGGCCGTCAGGTTAATACGAGGCTACCGCACGGTCTCATTCGAGACAGCGAGCCTCCTAGCCGGATCACCGCCCTGGGATCTGGAAGCTGAGCTGCTGGCGTCACTCTATACATGGCGCCAGCAAGCTCTGGAGCAGGGCGAGAGACCGGCGCACCGTGACATCGAGGCGCGTCGGTCGGAGCTCCGCCAGATCCTAGTGGCGGAGTGGAAGAGCAGACTTGTGCACCCCAGCGCCGGGCACGCCACGATAGTGGCGGTAAGTCCCGTGGTTGAAGAGTGGTCGGAGAGACGTCACGGCGTCCTCACCTTCCGGCTGACACAAATCCTCACCGGCCATGGTTGTTTTGGCCGGTATTTGTGGAGGATAGGCCGGGAGGAAACGCCCGGATGCCACCATTGTGGCAGCAGCCGCGACCCCGTAGAAGACACGGCGCTGCATACATTGGCGGAGTGCCCAGCCTGGGCATCGCAGCGCCGTGATCTGGTCGCGGTTCTCGATACGGTTACCCTCTCGCTCCCGGCCGTAGTTCTGTCTATGGTCCGGAGTGAGAGGTCCTGGAACGCCGTCGCCTCCTTCTGCGAAGCAGTCATGCTGAGCAAGGAGGCGGCGGAGCGGGAGAGGGAAATACATCGCCCTCTCCCCAACCGTAGGTCCGGGCGTCGGGGACGCCGTACAAGAGACGACCTCCGACCACCGTAATTTATCTTAGTGCCTGCGGACGGTGAGCGCTGGGGCTGCTCCCTGTCCGCCAAAAGGCGGGAGGCGGTGCGTGTCCTCGCCGCCTCCCAAGTAGCTTTGTGAGGTGATGGATGCAAGAAGTTTGATGGATGCAAGAAGTTTGATGGATGATTGCGAGATCATATGTAGACGGGGCCCGCCAACAACAACGGCGGGCCAATCCCGGGTGGGGTCGCGAGAAAGAATGCAAATCGCGAATCGCGTGACCCCGCCAACATACGGGACCCGTAGGGACACCGCGGTGGTTTTTAGTGGGTATGCCCCGAACGACTTTAGGGGAGAGCCTCCACATACCTCCTCCGTCAGTCCCAAGCCCAGCCGTTCTAATGGCTGGGTTGGCGGAGTTGAGATGACTCATAAGGAGAGTTTTACCACCGTAGTGAACAAAAAAAAAAAAAAAAAAAAAAAAAAAAAAGGTTAGGTTAGGTTAGGTTAGGTTAGGTTAGGTTAGGTTAGGTTAGGTTAGGTTAGGTTAGGTTAGGTTAGGTTAGGTTAGGTTAGGTTCCCCAAACGCCCGGATGCCACCATTGTGGCAGCAGCCGCGACCCCGTAGAAGACACGGCGCTGCATACATTGGCGGAGTGCCCAGCCTGGGCATCGCAGCGCCGTGATCTGGTCGCGGTTCTCGATACGGTTACCCTCTCGCTCCCGGCCGTAGTTCTGTCTATGGTCCGGAGTGAGAGGTCTTGGAACGCCGTCGCCTCCTTCTGCGAAGCAGTCATGCTGAGCAAGGAGGCGGCGGAGCGGGAGAGGGAAATACATCGCCCTCTCCCCAACCGTAGGTCCGGGCGTCGGGGACGTCGAACAAGGGACGACCTCCGACCACCGTAAATTTATTGCCTGCGGACGGTGAGCGCTGGGGCTGCTCCCTGTCCGCCAAAAGGCGGGAGGCGGCGCGTGTCCTCGCCCCCTCCCAAGTAGCTTTGTGAGGTGATGGATGCCAGAAGTTTGATGTATGCAAGAAGTTTGATGGATGATTGCGAGATCATAACGAGACGGGGCCCGCCAACACCAACGGCGGGCCAATCCCGGGTGGGGTCGCGAGAAAGTATGCAAATCGCGAATCGCGTGACCCCGCCAACAAACGGGACCCGTAGGGACACCGCGGTGGTTTTTAGTGGGTATGCCCCGAACGCCTGTAGGGGAGAGCCTCCACATACCTCCTTCGCCAGTCCCAAGCCCAGCCGTTCTAATGGCTGGGTTGGCGGAGTTGAGATGACTCATAAGGAGAGTTTTACCACCGTAGTGAACAAAAAAAAAAAAAAAAAAAAAAAAAAAAAAAAAAAAAAAAAAAAAAAAAAAAAAAAAAAAAAAAAAAAGGTTCCCCCCCGTGGGATCTCCACCTTGTCGTGGTGGGGGGGCTCAGTAACCGTGGGTTAGAAGCCACCCACGGTGAAGCTAAGCGGGATCCCGGGAGGGGACGCTCCACGTGGGCTTGGTAGAGGCCTGCGTAGGATGCGTCCTATGGTGCGGGTGCGGGGGACAGTTCTGTCTGTCCCTCGCAGTCGGGTGCGGTCGCGGGAGGAGAGGCGTGTGGGTGTTGCGTTGCCCCGCGCCCTATCTCCCGCGACCAAATGGGGGCGCACCATCGTTGCGTCGCGGTGGGGCCGCAGAGGAAGAGGAGATGCGGTGTTGCGTTGCCGTCCTCCCTATCCTCTGCGGCCGCTGGGTGTTTTGGCGGCGGAGCCCAACGCCTTCATCCGCCGCCAAGGGGGTTTCGTTCGGGGCCCGCCTGACCATCTGGCGGGCCAATACCCGTCGGGGGGTAGCGAGGAATGCTTTGGTGAAACCCTACCCTCCGACACATGGGTACATGAGGAGCACGGGTTGGTTTTTAGTCAGTAAGAGTCTGACAGTCCCCTTCGTCCTTCCCCCCCGGGGCGGAGGGACTCCATGAGGATTTTCCAACCCGATACCAAAAAAAAAAAAAAAAAAAAAAAAGGTTAGGTTAGGTTCCCCCCCGTGGGATCTCCACCTTGTCGTGGTGGGGGGGCTTAGTAACCGTGGATTGGTGACCCGCGGTGAAGCTAAGAGGGATCCAGGAGGGGACGCTCCGCGTGGGCTTGACGGAGGCCTGCGCAGGATGCGTCCAAGGGGGCGGGTGCGAGGGACAGTTCTTCTGTCCCTCGCAGTCGGGTGCGGTCGCGGGAGGAGAGGCGTGTCGGTGTTGCGTTGCCGCGCGCCCTGTCTCCCGCGACCGAATGGAGGCGCACCATCGTTGCGTCGCGGTGGGGCCGCAGAGGAAGAGGAGATGCGGTGTTGCGTTGCCGTCCTCCCTATCCTCTGCGGCCGCTGAGTGTTTTGGCGGCGGAGCCCAACACCTTCATCCGCCGCCAAGGGGGTTTTGTTCGGGGCCCGCCTGACCATCTGGCGGGCCAATACCCGTCGGGGGGTAGCGACGAATGCTTATGCGAATCCCTACCCTCCGACACACGGGTACATGAGGAACACGGGTTGGTTTTTAGTCAGTAAGAGTCTGACAGTCCCCTTCGTCCTTCCCCCGGGGCGGAGGGACTCCATGAGGATTTTCCAACCCGATACCAAAAAAAAAAAAAAAAAAAAAAAAAGGTTAGGTTAGGTTCCCCCCCGTGGGATCTCCACCTTGTCGTGGTGGGGGGGCTCAGTAACCGTGGGTTGGTCACCCGCGGTGAAGCTAAGAGGGATCCAGGAGGGGACGCTCCGCGTGGGCTTGGAGGGGCCTGCGCAGGATGCGTCCAACGGTGCGGGTGCGGGGGACAGTTCTGTCTGTCCCTCGCAGTCGGGCGCGGTCGCGGGAGGAGAGGCGTGTCGGTGTTGCGTTGCCGCGCGCCCTATCTCCCGCGACCAAATGGGGGCGCACCATTCGATGCGTCGCGGTGGGGCCGCAGAGGAAGAGGAGATGCGGTGTTGCGTTGCCGTCCTCCCTATCCTCTGCGGCCGCTGGGCGTTTTGGCGGCGGAGTCCAACACCTTAATCCGTCGCCAAGGGGGTTTTGTTCGGGGCCCGCCTGACTATCTGGCGGGCCAATACCCGTCGGAGGGTGGCGACGAGTGCTTTGGTGATGCCCCACCCTCCGACACACGGGTACATGGCGGAAGTCGAGGTGGTTTTTAGTGGAAACACCACATACTCCGGCTCTTATTTCCCCCAAGAGTCGGAGATCCGAAGGGATTTTCCACCTCGTAAAACAAAAAAAAAAAAAAAAAAGGTTAGGTTAGGTTCCCCCCCCCCCCCCGTCCCCCCCGTGGGATCTCCACCTTGTCGTGGTGGGGGGGCTTAGTAACCGTGGATTGGTGACCCGCGGTGAAGCTAAGAGGGATCCAGGAGGGGACGCTCCGCGTGGGCTTGACGGAGGCCTGCGCAGGATGCGTCCAAAGGGGCGGGTGCGAGGGACAGTTCTTCTGTCCCTCGCAGTCGGGTGCGGTCGCGGGAGGAGAGGCGTGTCGGTGTTGCGTTGCCGCGCGCCCTATCTCCCGCGACCAAATGGAGGCGCACCATCGTTGCGTCGCGGTGGGGCCGCAGAGGAAGAGGAGATGCGGTGTTTCGTTGCCGTCCTCCCTATCCTCTGCGGCCGCTGAGTGTTTTGGCGGCGGAGCCCAACACCTTCATCCGCCGCCAAGGGGGTTTTGTTCGGGGCCCGCCTGATCATCTGGCGGGCCAATACCCGTCGGGGGGTAGTGACGAATGCTTATGCGAATCCCTACCCTCCGACACACGGGTACATGAGGAACACGGGTTGGTTTTTAGTCAGTAAGAGTCTGACAGTCCCCTTCGTCCTTCCCCCGGGGCGGAGGGACTCCATGAGGATTTTCCAACCCGATACCAAAAAAAAAAAAAAAAAAAAAAAAGGTTCCCCCCCGTGGGATCTCCACCTTGTCGTGGTGGGGGGGCTCAGTAACCGTGGATTCGTCACCCGCGGTGAAGCTAAGAGGGATCCAGGAGGGGACGCTCCGCGTGGGCTTGGAGGGGCCTGCGCAGGATGCGTCCAACGGTGCGGGTGCGGGGGACAGTTCTGTCTGTCCCTCGCAGTCGGGTGCGGTCGCGGGAGGAGAGGCGTGTCGGTGTTGCGTTGCCGCGCGCCCTATCTCCCGCGACCAAATGGGGGCGCACCATTCGATGCGTCGCGGTGGGGCCGCAGAGGAAGAGGAGATGCGGTGTTGCGTTGCCGTCCTCCCTATCCTCTGCGGCCGCTGGGCGTTTTGGCGGCGGAGTCCAACACCTTAATCCGTCGCCAAGGGGGTTTTGTTCGGGGCCCGCCTGACCATCTGGCGGGCCAATACCCGTCGGAGGGTGGCGACGAGTGCTTTGGTGATGCCCCACCCTCCGACACACGGGTACATGGCGGAAGTCGAGGTGGTTTTTAGTGGAAACACCACATACTCCGGCTCTTATTTCCCCCAAGAGTCGGAGATCCGAAGGGATTTTCCACCTCGTAAAACAAAAAAAAAAAAAAAAAAAAAAAAAGGTTAGGTTAGGTTAGGTTAGGTTAGGTTAGGTTAGGTTAGGTTAGGTTAGGTTAGGTTAGGTTAGGTTAGGTTAGGTTAGGTTAGGTTAGGTTAGGTTAGGTTAGGTTAGGTTAGGTTAGGTTAGGTTAGGTTAGGTTAGGTTAGGTTAGGTTAGGTTAGGTTAGGTTAGGTTAGGTTAGGTTAGGTTAGGTTAGGTTAGGTTAGGTTAGGTTAGGTTAGGTTAGGTTAGGTTAGGTTAGGTTAGGTTAGGTTAGGTTAGGTTAGGTTAGGTTAGGTTAGGTTAGGTTAGGTTAGGTTAGGTTAGGTTAGGTTAGGTTAGGTTAGGTTAGGTTAGGTTAGGTTAGGTTAGGTTAGGTTAGGTTAGGTTAGGTTGGGGTGCGTGTCAGAAACCTCCGCGTGGTGCACCCCGGGCAACGTGAGTAGCAAGCTGCTGCTCGCGGCTAATTCTGACAGTGGGCGGACGGTGGGTCGAACTCCGACTACCGTCCGGTTACCAACGCGTAATCCCGACTCTTTCGGGACCGCGGGTCTTCGGGCTGCGAGCAAGACAAGCTCTCTAAAAAATTACCCGGAATTGGGGGTCCTTCGGGGTCCCGCTTCCACCCGTTCCCGTACGGCTCCTTTTGGGGTCTTGCGGGGATACTTGGGCGGGCGGGCTCGCTTCCTGCGCCTTTTGTGGGTTGCGGGCATGGTCGAACTCCGGCCACCGTCCGGTCAACGCGTTAGCAGGGGGCTTTTTGGCCTCCTGCCCGCGGGTCTTCGGACTAAGAGGGAGAAAACCTCACTAAAAAGTTACCATAGAGTGGCGCTTCTCGGAGCGCCGCTGGGAGTGCGGGCCTGTTTTCCTGGCCCTGCTTCCTGCGCCCACTTTGGGTGCCACCGCCTCTCCCGGTACTTCTCTGCCTGGGCAGAGTGGACATGGGATGGGGTGTTGGACGGGCTCGGTGTGCACTCGCACTGCCGCCGGGCAGACAGCGGAGGCTTCTTCCTTCCGTCTTCGGACGTTTTTATTTTTTGTTTTCTCCCCCCCTTTACCTTTTATTTTTACACTTTTACTTTTATTTTGTCTTCTTTCCCCCCTCCCCCCTTTTTCCCTTTCCCCCTTTTATTCTTTCCTTTTCCCCTCTTCCACCTTCGTTGTCACCGTCCCAGACTAGATCGTAATCCCGTAGTTTGCAGTGTCTGTGGTCACGTCTCGCGGCTGTCTACGGGACCGAGGGTCTTGGCTTAACCGCCCGGACCGCGTGCAAGGTAAGCACTATAAAAATCCCCTAATCTCAAGTTGCTGCCGCACGGCGAGGAGATGCGTGGCTGACAGGGAGGTCAGTCTCTAGTGCGGCCCCCTCAGGGCACCAGCCGCCGCTCTGAGGTATTAGGCTTGCCCGGGTATTGCGGGATCTCTGCCCGGGTCGACTGTTTATTTCTCCCGCACTCGTGGGTTTAATTATGGATTCCAGTATTAAAAACCAAAAAACTATACCGAAGTCGGTCGACAAACCGGTAACTCGCACGCCCAGTAATGCGGGTTCCAAGGATGATGAGCGCTTGAAAGCGCTGAAGGAGCAGTTGGAGCTGTCCGAGTCGGATAGCTCCATAGTATCGATGATTAGCGTGCGCAGCGCGGAAAGCCCAAGTCGGGCACTGCGCAAGCGCCCACGCTCGGAGCCAGGCTCGGCTTCGAGCGATGAAGGAACCCCCACTAAACCAAAATTAACGGTAAGGGGTTTCAAAACTCGTGGACGACCGCCCACCCACGGGCACTTTGTGGGCCTGGGCAAGGCTCGCGCGGAGCTCGCAGCCGCCAAGCGGCGCGCAAAGCTTCTCGAGCGCGACGAGGAGGAAGAGAGGCGCATTGAAGCGGCCACGAAGAAAGTGGTCGCCGATCGAAGCTCGCGTCTCTCGGAGACTTCCGCCGGCGAGCCGGACGAGGCCACCGCCACTGATCTGCGGTCACGCCTCAAAAGCGCCCTGGAGGCCATAACTATGGTCTCCAAAAAGTCAAAGGGCCTGAAAGGGACGAGTCAGAAGTCCTTAAAGGAGTCGGTAGTCGCGATAAGTGAAATCGCTGACGTTCTCCTCAGTCGCACAGCGTCTGAGGAGACAAAGAAGCTGCAGGCGGAGAACGCACGCCTCGCCACTGAAATCGCGTCCCTTAGGCGCGAACAAGAGGAGCTCCGTGTCGCATTCCAGAGGCGCGCGGAGGGCAATGCGCCGGACAAGGCCACGGAGGACTTGGCTGCCCTCCGCAGAGAGATGGCCCAGATGAGGCAGAGCCTCTCCGCCCTGGAGGGCAAATTATTAATAAGGCCCCCTACGGCGGGCCGGCAAGCGGCCCAACAACCGCAGCCGCCCCCGCAGCCACAGCCTCAGCCGTCAACATCCTACGCGGCTGCAGCGGCTGCACCACGACAGGCCACGACCACGGCGCCCAAGAAAGCCGCGGCAACTAACGCCCCAAAGGGCAGGAAGAGGGGCCAGAAAAAGGCCCAGCCCGCTCCCGCTGCCCAGCAGACCAGTGTGCCAGCGACCTCCGCCCCCTCAGCTCCCCAACCTGACGGCTGGCAGACCGTCGGCGAAAAACAGCAAGCGGCGAAGGCCAGACGAAAAGCCACAAAAAAGGCAAAAAAGGCGGCAAAGAAGGCGGCCAAGAAGCTCCGCACCCCCAGCTCCACTGCAGTGGTATTAACACTGCAACCTGCAGCGTTGGAGCGGGGGACCACCTACGCGGAGCTCTTAAAGAAGGCGCGTGGGGCTATCGACCCCACCACGCTAGGAATAACGACGGGCCTCCGGTGTAAAATCACACAGACCGGGGCCCGCCTCATCGAGGTGCCTGGGGCCGGTAGCGCCCAGCAGGCCGACGCACTGGCTTTGAGCCTTCGCCAACTCCTTCCGGCGGAGGATGTCAAAATCACCAGGCCCCAAAAGTGTGCAGAAGTTCGAATCGGGGGCCTGGATGATTCGATTATTGTGGACGAAGTCGTTGCCGCGGTCTCTAAGGCTGGGGAATGTCCCCCGGAACAAATCCGGTGCGGCCCGATTCGTCCGGGCCGTGCCGGTATGGGCACAGCCGTAATCACCTGCCCCGTGGCTGTGGCAAAAAAGTTGGCCGATGGCCGTCGGGTATTGATAGGCTGGGTGTCAGCGCAAGTGCGGCTCCTGGAGCCGAAACCGCAGAGGTGCTTCCGCTGTTTGAGTGGTGGCCACGTTGGCGCAAAGTGCACCTCTGCGGTCGACTGCAGCGGCCGCTGTTTCAGATGCGGCCAGCCCGGCCATTTGGCCGGCAGTTGTGAGGCCCCGCCGCACTGCGTTTTGTGTGCGGCGGCGGGCAAGCCGGCCGATCATAGGGCCGGCACAAGAAGTTGCGCTGCACCCACCAAGAAGAAGGCAGCAAGAGACGGCCAATCGGCCAACAAGGGCGCCACTCCCGTGGCGAATAAGGCGCCAGGCGACACGCCACAAATGGACCACGAATAATGGCTCCACTTTTGCGCCTCATTCAGGCGAATATAAACCACTGCGCCAGAGCTCAGGACCTTCTTCTCCAGAGCATGGCGCAGTGGTCCATCAACGTCGCCCTCGTCGCCGAGCCGTATTTTATCCCCCCCCGTGACGATTGGGTGGGGGACCTCAGCGGCTCGGTGGCGCTAATTTCGTTAGCCGCCGCCCGCACCCCGTCCTTCGAGAACATCTACCGAGGGCGGGGCTGCGTCGCAGCACTCGTAAAGGATACGGTTGTGGTGGGTGGCTACTTCTCACCCAACCGTTCCCTCGCCGACTTCGAGGAGTATCTCCTCGAATTGAACGTCGTCGTCGCTCGCAGCCGTCCTCGCGTCGTGCTCTTCGCCGGGGACCTCAACGCCAAGTCTACGGCTTGGGGTTCTCCGGCCACAGACGCTAGAGGCGAGCTGCTGGAGCAGTGGGCCGTTGAGAACGGCCTGCTCGTCCTCAATCAGGGGTCAGTGCATACGTGCGTGCGTCAGCGGGGCGGTTCCATTGTGGACGTTTCATTCGCGAGCCCCGCACTAGCACGCCGTATCCGAGACTGGCGCGTCGTTGAGGAGGTGGAGACGTTGTCGGACCATCGTTATATTCGGTTCGACGTCTCCGCCGAAACAGTCAACTCCGACGCCCCAGTCCGAAGAGGCCCGATTGAGGGCGGTCCGCGTTGGGCCTTGAAAAGGCTGAATCGGGAGGCCCTCCTGGAAGCCTCCATAGTTCAGGCCTGGGTATCAACACCTTCCAGGCCTGACGATATTAATATGGAGGCGGATTGGTTCAGGGGGGCAATGACGCAAGTTTGCGATGCGGCGATGCCTAGAGTCCGTAACACGTCTGGGCCACGCCGGGTGTACTGGTGGAACGACACCATCGCGCAGTTGCGGCGAATCTGCGTCGCAGCGCGCCGCCAGTACGCCCGGTTTCGCAGGAGGCGTCGCCGCCCTCCCGATTACATTGCCCGGGAGGCGGAATTGTACGAGGCATACAGAGCGGCCAAGAGCAACTTGAAGGAAGCTATCTGGCGGGCCAAGCAAGACGCCCGCCAGGAACTGCTGGAGACGCTAAATGAAGATCCGTGGGGGCGCCCATATTTAATGGTCAGGAACAAGCTACGTTCCTGGGCGCCCCCTCTAACGGAAAGTCTCCGGCCAGAGCTGGTGGAAGAAGTTGTGGCCGCTCTGTTCCCGTCGCGGGCGGAACACATCCCTCCGCCCATGACGGCGCCGCCTTCCGCGGCAGCCAACGCGGACATAGACGACGACGTTCCCGAGGTGACTCGGGTAGAACTCCGAGCGGCGGTGTTGAGGATAAAAAACACCGCCCCAGGACCCGACGGCATTCCCGGCCGAGCGTGGGTCCTGGCAATGGAGGAGCTCGGACCCCGACTAGGGAGACTCCTCACAGCGTGCCTTGAGGGGGGCCAGTTTCCACGAGTCTGGAAAACGGGGAAGCTGGTCCTCATCAAAAAGGCAGGGCGCCCGGCGGACAGCCCGTCCGCCTACCGGCCCATAGTGTTGTTGGACGAGGTCGCGAAGATTTTTGAGTATATCATCGCGGAGCGCCTCGTCCACCACCTTACCACAGTGGGCCCGGATTTGGCGGACGTGCAGTTTGGTTTCCGCCGAGGGCGCTCAACAATAGACGCTATCAGGTCAGTGAGGAGTCTGGCGGAGGAACAGGTTTCCCGGGGCGGGGTGGTCTTGGCGGTGTCTCTTGACATCGCCAACGCTTTCAACACCCTGCCTTGGAGTTGTATTCGTGAGGCACTCACCTATCATGGAGTGCCTCCATACCTCCGCCGTATAGTCGGGGATTATTTAAATGAGAGAAATATCGTATACCCGAGTCATCTCGGTATTAGTCGGCGTGTTATGTCGTGCGGTGTTCCACAGGGGTCGGTCCTCGGCCCCCTTCTGTGGAACATCGGCTACGACTGGGTGCTGCGCGGTACGCTCCTCCCTGGCGTGGGTGTCACTTGTTACGCCGACGACACCCTCGTCACTGCGAGTGATAAGACGTACCGGGCGGCGGCTATAAGGGCGACCGCTGGGGTCGCACAAGTCGTTGGTAGGATCCGGCGTTTGGGCCTAGAGGTGGCCCTGTCTAAATCCGAGGCCATTTGTTTCCACGGGCCTCGGAAACGGTCACCCGCAGGGGCCCACATTATGGTAGGAGGGGTCCGCATCGGCATTGGGACGAGCCTAAAATACCTGGGGCTCGTACTCGATAGCCGATGGGATTTCCGTGAGCACTTTGGACGCTTGGCCCCCAAACTTCTAGGGGCAGCGGCAGGATTATCGCGACTGCTGCCCAATCTGGGGGGGCCAACCGCCTCCTGCCGGAGGCTCTACGAAGGAGTCGTGCGGTCCATGGCCCTTTACGGGGCCCCGATATGGGCACACGACCTGACGGCCCACAATATCACGGCGCTTCGCGCACCGCAGCGCGCCATGGCCGTCAGGTTAATACGAGGCTACCGCACGGTCTCCTTCGAGACAGCGAGCCTCCTAGCCGGATCACCGCCCTGGGATCTGGAAGCTGAGCTGCTGGCGTCACTCTATACATGGCGCCAGCAAGCTCTGGAGCAGGGCGAGAGACCGGCGCACCGTGACATCGAGGCGCGTCGGTCGGAGCTCCGCCAGATCCTAGTGGCGGAGTGGAAGAGCAGACTTGTGCACCCCAGCGCCGGGCACGCCACGATAGTGGCGGTAAGTCCCGTGGTTGAAGAGTGGTCGGAGAGACGTCACGGCGTCCTCACCTTCCGGCTGACACAAATCCTCACCGGCCATGGTTGTTTTGGCCGGTATTTGTGGAGGATAGGCCGGGAGGAAACGCCCGGATGCCACCATTGTGGCAGCAGCCGCGACCCCGTAGAAGACACGGCGCTGCATACATTGGCGGAGTGCCCAGCCTGGGCATCGCAGCGCCGTGATCTGGTCGCGGTTCTCGATACGGTTACCCTCTCGCTCCCGGCCGTAGTTCTGTCTATGGTCCGGAGTGAGAGGTCCTGGAACGCCGTCGCCTCCTTCTGCGAAGCAGTCATGCTGAGCAAGGAGGCGGCGGAGCGGGAGAGGGAAATACATCGCCCTCTCCCCAACCGTAGGTCCGGGCGTCGAGGACGTCGAATAAGAGACGACCTCCGACCACCCTAATTTAATTTAGTGCCTGCGGACGGTGAGCGCTGGGGCTGCTCCCTGTCCGCCTAAAGGCGGGAGGCGGTGCGTGTCCTCGCCGCCTCCCAAGTAGCTTTGTGAGGTGATGGATGCAAGAAGTTTGATGGATGCAAGAAGTTTGATGGATGATTGCGAGATCATATGTAGACGGAGCCCGCCAACACCAACGGCGGGCCAATCCCGGGCGGGGTCGCGAGAAAGTATGCAAATCGCGAATCGCGTGACCCCGCCAACATACGGGACCCGTAGGGACACCGCGGTGGTTTTTAGTGGGTATGCCCCGAACGCCTGTAGGGGAGAGCCTCCACATACCTCCTCCGCCAGTCCCAAGCCCAGCCGTTCTAATGGCTGGGTTGGCGGAGTCGAGATGACTCATAAGGAGAGTTTTACCACCGTAGTGAACAAAAAAAAAAAAAAAAAAAAAAAAAGGTTAGGTTAGGTTAGGTTAGGTTAGGTTAGGTTAGGTTAGGTTAGGTTAGGTTAGGTTAGGTTAGGTTAGGTTAGGTTAGGTTAGGTTAGGTTAGGTTAGGTTAGGTTAGGTTAGGTTAGGTTAGGTTAGGTTAGGTTAGGTTAGGTTAGGTTAGGTTAGGTTAGGTTAGGTTAGGTTAGGTTAGGTTAGGTTAGGTTAGGTTAGGTTAGGTTAGGTTAGGTTAGGTTAGGTTAGGTTAGGTTAGGTTAGGTTAGGTTAGGTTAGGTTTTTTTTTTTTTTTTTTTTTTTTTTTTTTTTTTTTTTTTTTTTTTTTTTTTTTTTTTTTTTATTCTCCTACCGCCGCTGTTAGTCGGCGCCTATTCTTAACCTAATTCTCTTTGTCATACCAGTTCTCGCTCTTATTCCTCTCGCACTTTCATTCCTCATACTGTATCTTTCTTGCATTCTTTCATCATACTTTCCCATTATGGGGGGATACCCATAGATTACCTATTCTGTACTTTCTTTTATTTTTAACTTACTTATAACTATGTACACGGGAGGGCGTAGGGGTTTTCATTTTTATTTGTTCCCA
Organism: Euclidia mi; assembly: GCA_944739405.2. NCBI lineage: Eukaryota > Metazoa > Arthropoda > Insecta > Lepidoptera > Erebidae > Euclidia > Euclidia mi. The sequence goes on from OX123183.2 coordinate 125,468,344, forward strand.
TTTTTATTTTCACTTTACATTTATGTCTTAAATCTATTTACTTAATCTATTACATTGTGTGTCTTATTATATTAATTCTTATCTAGTTATTTATCTAATTTCTTATACTATTTACATTGTTACTTTTAGGGAAGCTTCTTTGCGTTCCTTTAACATACTTTCTTAACTTTATATTATGCCTATGTACATATTTTATAGAACCATCTATAGAATTGTGCATATTTACTTTAACTATTTCTCTTATTTACCATGTTTACCACTTTTTTAAGGAAACTAATAAGCTTGTCCCTGTCCTTTCCTACCATAATTTTCCCTACTGTATACCGGGTGATCTCTACCCCCAGTGCCTGCTTCAGGTTCTCGCGATCCACAGCATGAACAGGGCAGCAAAACAGGACATGCTCAACCGATTCAGCCTGGATGGGGTCACAAACGCACGATGGATTCTCCTTACACTTGAAACGGGTCAAGTATTCTGAGAATCCACCGTGCCCCGTCAACGCCTGTGTTATGATCCCATCCAGGCTGAGCTTCCTAATCGTCGTGTACGCAGCCACCGCATCCGGGAAGAAGATCTTAGTAGTAGCAGCTGTGGCACCGGTGGTGTATCTCCGATTCCATTCATCAAGCGCTCCCAAACGAATGTAACGCTTGATGAATGAAATCGGGCACAAGTCGTAATCCGGGGCCCCCCTGCTATCGAGTGCGGCCTCTTTGGCGAGCTGATCCACTCTTTCGTTGCCCTCAAACCCTGCGTGCGCTTTGATCCAGAACAAGTTTACTATCTTGTTCTGGCGAGAAATGGATCTTAAGTTCTCTCTTGTTTCTACCGCTAGGGGATGAAGGCAATCGTGGTTTTTCACTGCCTGCAAGGCCGCCATCGAATCGCTGAAGACCCCGAATGACGACGCCGCGCTCTTCCGAATCTCCCCAGTCGCTCTGCATATCGCCAGGAGTTCCGCTTGGTAAACTGTGCAGTAATCTGGTAGCGCCAACTTGCGAGCGCGTATCTCGGCACCGTTTGTCCAAATGCTCCGACGCGCCCGCCGATCTTACTCCCGTCCGTAAACACACTGACGTCCGGGATTGGGTTGGCGCTATACTGCTCCTGGTCTGCCAGGATACCGAACTCCAGGTCGATACGCTCGGCGGGATGGGGAGACTCCAGTGCGGAAGACATCCGCTCCACCTCCCTGCCCCTCAGTACTGGCTGTGGTGCCCCCCTCTTGGCATCGTACAGCGATGCCACCTCGCGTATGCGAAGGTCGAGTGGGAGCACCCCAGCCAGCAAGAGGGAGGCATTCAGGGAGACAGTGCGGTATGCCTTGCACATTTGCTGTGCGACACCTCGTTGCACGGTGCCCAGCTGCTTTATGATCCCGATTTTATGGGCTGCCGGCGCCCATACGCTGGCCGCGTACAAGACGATTGGTTCTATCGCTGCGATATATATTGTCTTGACAATTTCGGGGTTTAGACCCCAGCTGACTTTTGCTGCCCTGGTCAATTGCTTGTGAACCGCGATCGCCTTTCGGCAGACGTTGCTCACATGCCGACTAAACGTTAGCTTGTCGTCGATGGTGACACCTAGCAACTTTAACTCTTTTGACATTTGAATGTCGACCCCGCCCATGCTCAAGCGTGGGGTGTCGTACTTTAGTTTCCTTGTGATAGTTATTGCGCAAGTTTTTTGCGGCGCGAATTTTAATTTGTTGTCGACACCCCACGCCCGAACATGTTCGAGGACGCCATTCGCCTGGAGCTCTATCTCCAGTGCTGTGTCACCATCGACGACAAGGACGATGTCGTCGGCAAACGCTTGGGAGTAGATCCCCCTACGCTCCATGCTCTTAAGGAGCGGGTCGAGAAGGAGATTCCAGAGAGTGGGGCCTCCTATGGAGCCTTGTACACAGCCTTTCGCCGTGGCTTTTGAGTACTCCTCTCCA
>OX123184.2:0-42500 GCA_944739405.2 Euclidia mi
CTAACCTAACCTAACCTAACCTAACCTAACCTAACCTAACCTAACCTAACCTAACCTAACCTAACCTAACCTAACCTAACCTAACCTAACCTAACCTAACCTAACCTAACCTAACCTAACCTAACCTAACCTAACCTAACCTAACCTAACCTAACCTAACCTAACCTAACCTAACCTAACCTAACCTAACCTAACCTAACCTAACCTAACCTAACCTAACCTAACCTAACCTAACCTAACCTAACCTAACCTAACCTAACCTAACCTAACCTAACCTAACCTAACCTAACCTAACCTAACCTAACCTAACCTAACCTAACCTAACCTAACCTAACCTAACCTAACCTAACCTAACCTAACCTAACCTAACCTAACCTAACCTAACCTAACCTAACCTAACCTAACCTAACCTAACCTAACCTAACCTAACCTAACCTAACCTAACCTAACCTAACCTAACCTAACCTAACCTAACCTAACCTAACCTAACCTAACCTAACCTAACCTAACCTAACCTAACCTAACCTAACCTAACCTAACCTAACCTAACCTAACCTAACCTAACCTAACCTAACCTAACCTAACCTAACCTAACCTAACCTAACCTAACCTAACCTAACCTAACCTAACCTAACCTAACCTAACCTAACCTAACCTAACCTAACCTAACCTAACCTAACCTAACCTAACCTAACCTAACCTAACCTAACCTAACCTAACCTAACCTAACCTAACCTAACCTAACCTAACCTAACCTAACCTAACCTAACCTAACCTAACCTAACCTAACCTAACCTAACCTAACCTAACCTAACCTAACCTAACCTAACCTAACCTAACCTAACCTAACCTAACCTAACCTAACCTAACCTAACCTAACCTAACCTAACCTAACCTAACCTAACCTAACCTAACCTAACCTAACCTAACCTAACCTAACCTAACCTAACCTAACCTAACCTAACCTAACCTAACCTAACCTAACCTAACCTAACCTAACCTAACCTAACCTAACCTAACCTAACCTAACCTAACCTAACCTAACCTAACCTAACCTAACCTAACCTAACCTAACCTAACCTAACCTAACCTAACCTAACCTAACCTAACCTAACCTAACCTAACCTAACCTAACCTAACCTAACCTAACCTAACCTAACCTAACCTAACCTAACCTAACCTAACCTAACCTAACCTAACCTAACCTAACCTAACCTAACCTAACCTAACCTAACCTAACCTAACCTAACCTAACCTAACCTAACCTAACCTAACCTAACCTAACCTAACCTAACCTAACCTAACCTAACCTAACCTAACCTAACCTAACCTAACCTAACCTAACCTAACCTAACCTAACCTAACCTAACCTAACCTAACCTAACCTAACCTAACCTAACCTAACCTAACCTAACCTAACCTAACCTAACCTAACCTAACCTAACCTAACCTAACCTAACCTAACCTAACCTAACCTAACCTAACCTAACCTAACCTAACCTAACCTAACCTAACCTAACCTAACCTAACCTAACCTAACCTAACCTAACCTAACCTAACCTAACCTAACCTAACCTAACCTAACCTAACCTAACCTAACCTAACCTAACCTAACCTAACCTAACCTAACCTAACCTAACCTAACCTAACCTAACCTAACCTAACCTAACCTAACCTAACCTAACCTAACCTAACCTAACCTAACCTAACCTAACCTAACCTAACCTAACCTAACCTAACCTAACCTAACCTAACCTAACCTAACCTAACCTAACCTAACCTAACCTAACCTAACCTAACCTAACCTAACCTAACCTAACCTAACCTAACCTAACCTAACCTAACCTAACCTAACCTAACCTAACCTAACCTAACCTAACCTAACCTAACCTAACCTAACCTAACCTAACCTAACCTAACCTAACCTAACCTAACCTAACCTAACCTAACCTAACCTAACCTAACCTAACCTAACCTAACCTAACCTAACCTAACCTAACCTAACCTAACCTAACCTAACCTAACCTAACCTAACCTAACCTAACCTAACCTAACCTAACCTAACCTAACCTAACCTAACCTAACCTAACCTAACCTAACCTAACCTAACCTAACCTAACCTAACCTAACCTAACCTAACCTAACCTAACCTAACCTAACCTAACCTAACCTAACCTAACCTAACCTAACCTAACCTAACCTAACCTAACCTAACCTAACCTAACCTAACCTAACCTAACCTAACCTAACCTAACCTAACCTAACCTAACCTAACCTAACCTAACCTAACCTAACCTAACCTAACCTAACCTAACCTAACCTAACCTAACCTAACCTAACCTAACCTAACCTAACCTAACCTAACCTAACCTAACCTAACCTAACCTAACCTAACCTAACCTAACCTAACCTAACCTAACCTAACCTAACCTAACCTAACCTAACCTAACCTAACCTAACCTAACCTAACCTAACCTAACCTAACCTAACCTAACCTAACCTAACCTAACCTAACCTAACCTAACCTAACCTAACCTAACCTAACCTAACCTAACCTAACCTAACCTAACCTAACCTAACCTAACCTAACCTAACCTAACCTAACCTAACCTAACCTAACCTAACCTAACCTAACCTAACCTAACCTAACCTAACCTAACCTAACCTAACCTAACCTAACCTAACCTAACCTAACCTAACCTAACCTAACCTAACCTAACCTAACCTAACCTAACCTAACCTAACCTAACCTAACCTAACCTAACCTAACCTAACCTAACCTAACCTAACCTAACCTAACCTAACCTAACCTAACCTAACCTAACCTAACCTAACCTAACCTAACCTAACCTAACCTAACCTAACCTAACCTAACCTAACCTAACCTAACCTAACCTAACCTAACCTAACCTAACCTAACCTAACCTAACCTAACCTAACCTAACCTAACCTAACCTAACCTAACCTAACCTAACCTAACCTAACCTAACCTAACCTAACCTAACCTAACCTAACCTAACCTAACCTAACCTAACCTAACCTAACCTAACCTAACCTAACCTAACCTAACCTAACCTAACCTAACCTAACCTAACCTAACCTAACCTAACCTAACCTAACCTAACCTAACCTAACCTAACCTAACCTAACCTAACCTAACCTAACCTAACCTAACCTAACCTAACCTAACCTAACCTAACCTAACCTAACCTAACCTAACCTAACCTAACCTAACCTAACCTAACCTAACCTAACCTAACCTAACCTAACCTAACCTAACCTAACCTAACCTAACCTAACCTAACCTAACCTAACCTAACCTAACCTAACCTAACCTAACCTAACCTAACCTAACCTAACCTAACCTAACCTAACCTAACCTAACCTAACCTAACCTAACCTAACCTAACCTAACCTAACCTAACCTAACCTAACCTAACCTAACCTAACCTAACCTAACCTAACCTAACCTAACCTAACCTAACCTAACCTAACCTAACCTAACCTAACCTAACCTAACCTAACCTAACCTAACCTAACCTAACCTAACCTAACCTAACCTAACCTAACCTAACCTAACCTAACCTAACCTAACCTAACCTAACCTAACCTAACCTAACCTAACCTAACCTAACCTAACCTAACCTAACCTAACCTAACCTAACCTAACCTAACCTAACCTAACCTAACCTAACCTAACCTAACCTAACCTAACCTAACCTAACCTAACCTAACCTAACCTAACCTAACCTAACCTAACCTAACCTAACCTAACCTAACCTAACCTAACCTAACCTAACCTAACCTAACCTAACCTAACCTAACCTAACCTAACCTAACCTAACCTAACCTAACCTAACCTAACCTAACCTAACCTAACCTAACCTAACCTAACCTAACCTAACCTAACCTAACCTAACCTAACCTAACCTAACCTAACCTAACCTAACCTAACCTAACCTAACCTAACCTAACCTAACCTAACCTAACCTAACCTAACCTAACCTAACCTAACCTAACCTAACCTAACCTAACCTAACCTAACCTAACCTAACCTAACCTAACCTAACCTAACCTAACCTAACCTAACCTAACCTAACCTAACCTAACCTAACCTAACCTAACCTAACCTAACCTAACCTAACCTAACCTAACCTAACCTAACCTAACCTAACCTAACCTAACCTAACCTAACCTAACCTAACCTAACCTAACCTAACCTAACCTAACCTAACCTAACCTAACCTAACCTAACCTAACCTAACCTAACCTAACCTAACCTAACCTAACCTAACCTAACCTAACCTAACCTAACCTAACCTAACCTAACCTAACCTAACCTAACCTAACCTAACCTAACCTAACCTAACCTAACCTAACCTAACCTAACCTAACCTAACCTAACCTAACCTAACCTAACCTAACCTAACCTAACCTAACCTAACCTAACCTAACCTAACCTAACCTAACCTAACCTAACCTAACCTAACCTAACCTAACCTAACCTAACCTAACCTAACCTAACCTAACCTAACCTAACCTAACCTAACCTAACCTAACCTAACCTAACCTAACCTAACCTAACCTAACCTAACCTAACCTAACCTAACCTAACCTAACCTAACCTAACCTAACCTAACCTAACCTAACCTAACCTAACCTAACCTAACCTAACCTAACCTAACCTAACCTAACCTAACCTAACCTAACCTAACCTAACCTAACCTAACCTAACCTAACCTAACCTAACCTAACCTAACCTAACCTAACCTAACCTAACCTAACCTAACCTAACCTAACCTAACCTAACCTAACCTAACCTAACCTAACCTAACCTAACCTAACCTAACCTAACCTAACCTAACCTAACCTAACCTAACCTAACCTAACCTAACCTAACCTAACCTAACCTAACCTAACCTAACCTAACCTAACCTAACCTAACCTAACCTAACCTAACCTAACCTAACCTAACCTAACCTAACCTAACCTAACCTAACCTAACCTAACCTAACCTAACCTAACCTAACCTAACCTAACCTAACCTAACCTAACCTAACCTAACCTAACCTAACCTAACCTAACCTAACCTAACCTAACCTAACCTAACCTAACCTAACCTAACCTAACCTAACCTAACCTAACCTAACCTAACCTAACCTAACCTAACCTAACCTAACCTAACCTAACCTAACCTAACCTAACCTAACCTAACCTAACCTAACCTAACCTAACCTAACCTAACCTAACCTAACCTAACCTAACCTAACCTAACCTAACCTAACCTAACCTAACCTAACCTAACCTAACCTAACCTAACCTAACCTAACCTAACCTAACCTAACCTAACCTAACCTAACCTAACCTAACCTAACCTAACCTAACCTAACCTAACCTAACCTAACCTAACCTTTTTTTTTTTTTTTTTGTTCACTACGGTGGTAAAACTCTCCTTATGAGTCATCTCGACTCCGCCAACCCAGCCATTAGAACAGCTGGGCTTGGGACTGGCGGAGGAGGTATGTGGAGGCTCTCCCCTACAGGCGTTCGGGGCATACCCACTAAAAACCACCGCGGTGTCCCTACGGGTCCCGTATGTTGGCGGGGTCACGCGATTCGCGATTTGCATTCTTTCTCGCGACCCCGCCCGGGATTGGCCCGCCGTTGTTGTTGGCGGGCCCCGTCTACATATGATCTCGCAATCATCCATCAAACTTCTTGCATCCATCAAACTTCTTGCATCCATCACCTCACAAAGCTACTTGGGAGGCGGCGAGGACACGCACCGCCTCCCGCCTTTTGGCGGACAGGGAGCAGCCCCAGCGCTCACCGTCCGCAGGCACTAAGATAAATTACGGTGGTCGGAGGTCGTCTCTTGTACGGCGTCCCCGACGCCCGGACCTACGGTTGGGGAGAGGGCGATGTATTTCCCTCTCCCGCTCCGCCGCCTCCTTGCTCAGCATGACTGCTTCGCAGAAGGAGGCGACGGCGTTCCAGGACCTCTCACTCCGGACCATAGACAGAACTACGGCCGGGAGCGAGAGGACAACCGTATCAAGAGCCGCGACCAGATCACGGCGCTGCGATGCCCAGGCTGGGCACTCCGCCAATGTATGCAACGCCGTGTCTTCTACGGGGTCGCGGCTGCTGCCACAATGGTGGCATCCGGGCGTTTCCTCCCGGCCTATCCTCCACAAATACCGGCCAAAACAACCATGGCCGGTGAGGATTTGTGTCAGCCGGAAGGTGAGGACGCCATGACGTCTCTCCGACCACTCTTCAACCACGGGACTTACCGCCACTATCGTGGCGTGCCCGGCGCTGGGGTGCACAAGTCTGCTCTTCCACTCCACCACTAGGATCTGGCGGAGCTCTGACCGACGCGCCTCGATGTCACGGTGCGCCGGTCTCTCGCCCTGCTCCAGAGCTTGCTGGCGCCATGTATAGAGTGACGCCAGCAGCTTAGCTTCCAGATCCCAGGGCGGTGATCCGGCTAGGAGGCTCGCTGTCTCGAATGAGACCGTGCGGTAGCCTCGTATTAACCTGACGGCCATGGCGCGCTGCGGTGCGCGAAGCGCCGTGATATTGTGGGCCGTCAGGTCGTGCGCCCATATCGGGGCCCCGTAAAGGGCCATGGACCGCACGACTCCTTCGTAGAGCCTCCGGCAGGAGGCGGTTGGCCCCCCCAGATTGGGCAGCAGTCGCGATAATCCTGCCGCTGCCCCTAGAAGTTTGGGGGCCAAGCGTCCAAAGTGCTCACGGAAATCCCATCGGCTATCGAGTACGAGCCCCAGGTATTTTAGGCTCGTCCCAATGCCGATGCGGACCCCTCCTACCATAATGTGGGCCCCTGCGGGTGGCCGTTTCCGAGGCCCGTGGAAACAAATGGCCTCGGATTTAGAGAGGGCCACCTCTAGGCCCAAACGCCGGATCCTTCCAACGACTTGTGCGACCCCAGCGGTCGCCCTTATAGCCGCCGCCCGGTACGTCTTATCACTCGCAGTGACGAGGGTGTCGTCGGCGTAACAAGTGACACCCACGCCAGGGAGGAGCGTACCGCGCAGCACCCAGTCGTAGCCGATGTTCCACAGAAGGGGGCCGAGGACCGACCCCTGTGGAACACCGCACGACATGACTCGCCGACTAATACCGAGATGACTCGGGTAGACGATATTTCTCTCATTTAAATAATCCCCGACTATACGGCGGAGGTATGGAGGCACTCCATGATAGGCGAGTGCCTCACGAATACAACTCCAGGGCAGGGTGTTGAAAGCGTTGGCGATGTCAAGAGACACCGCCAAGACCACCCCGCCCCGGGAAACCTGTTCCTCCGCCAGACTCCTCACTGATTTTATGGCCTCTATTGTTGAGCGCCCTCGGCGGAAACCAAACTGCACGTCCGCCAAATCCGGGCCCACCGTAGTAAGGTGGTGGACGAGGCGCTCCGCGATGATATACTCGAAGATCTTCGCGACCTCGTCCAACAACACTATGGGCCGGTAGGCGGACGGGCTGTCCGCCGGGCGCCCTGCCTTTCTGATGAGGACCAGTTTCCCCGTTTTCCAGGCTCGTGGAAACTGGCCCCCCTCAAGGCACGCTGTGAGGAGTCTCCCTAGTCGGGGTCCGAGCTCCTCTATTGCCAGGACCCACGCTCGGCCAGGAATGCCGTCGGGTCCTGGGGCGGTGTTTTTGATCCGTAACACCGCCGCTCGGAGTTCTACCCGAGTCACCTCGGGAACGTCGTCGTCTATGTCCGCGTTGGCTGCCGCGGAAGGCGGCGCCGTCATGGGCGGAGGGATGTGTTCCGCCCGTGACGGGAACAGAGCGGCCACAACTTCTTCAACTAGCTGTGGCCGGAGACTTTCCGTTAGAGGGGGCGCCCAGGAACGTAACTTGTTCCTGACCATTAAATATGGGCGCCCCCACGGATCTTCGTTGAGCGTCTCCAGCAGTTCCTGGCGGGCGTCTTGCTTGGCCCGCCAGATAGCTTCCTTCAAGTTGTTCTTGGCCGCTCTGTATGCCCCATACAATTCCGCCTCCCGGGCAATGGAATCGGGAGGGCGGCGACGCCTCCTGCGAAACCGGGCGTACTGGCGGCGCGCTGCGACGCAGATTCGCCGCAACTGCGCGATGGTGTCGTTCCACCAGTACACCCGGCGTGGCCCAGACGTGTTACGGACTCTAGGCATCGCCGCATCGCAAACTTGCGTCATTGCCCCCCTGAACCAATCCGCCTCCATATTAATATCGTCAGGCCTGGAAGGTGTTGATACCCAGGCCTGAACTATGGAGGCTTCCAGGAGGGCCTCCCGATTCAGCCTTTTCAAGGCCCAACGCGGACCGCCCTCAATCGGGCCTCTTCGGACTGGGGCGTCGGAGTTGACTGTTTCGGCGGAGACGTCGAACCGAATATAACGATGGTCCGACAACGTCTCCACCTCCTCGACGACGCGCCAGTCTCGGATACGGCGTGCTAGTGCGGGGCTCGCGAATGAAACGTCCACAATGGAACCGCCCCGCTGACGCACGCACGTATGCACTGACCCCTGATTGAGGACGAGCAGGCCGTTCTCGACGGCCCACTGCTCCAGCAGCTCGCCTCTAGCGTCTGTGGCCGGAGAACCCCAAGCCGTAGACTTGGCGTTGAGGTCCCCGGCGAAGAGCACGACGCGAGGACGGCTGCGAGCGACGACGACGTTCAATTCGAGGAGATACTCCTCGAAGTCGGCGAGGGAACGGTTGGGTGAGAAGTAGCCACCCACCACAACCGTATCCTTTACGAGTGCTGCGACGCAGCCCCGCCCTCGGTAGATGTTCTCGAAGGACGGGGTGCGGGCGGCGGCTAACGAAATTAGCGCCACCGAGCCGCTGAGGTCCCCCACCCAATCGTCACGGGGGGGGATAAAATACGGCTCGGCGACGAGGGCGACGTTGATGGACCACTGCGCCATGCTCTGGAGAAGAAGGTCCTGAGCTCTGGCGCAGTGGTTTATATTCGCCTGAATGAGGCGCAAAAGTGGAGCCATTATTCGTGGTCCATTTGTGGCGTGTCGCCTGGCGCCTTATTCGCCACGGGAGTGGCGCCCTTGTTGGCCGATTGGCCGTCTCTTGCTGCCTTCTTCTTGGTGGGTGCAGCGCAACTTCTTGTGCCGGCCCTATGATCGGCCGGCTTGCCCGCCGCCGCACACAAAACGCAGTGCGGCGGGGCCTCACAACTGCCGGCCAAATGGCCGGGCTGGCCGCATCTGAAACAGCGGCCGCTGCAGTCGACCGCAGAGGTGCACTTTGCGCCAACGTGGCCACCACTCAAACAGCGGAAGCACCTCTGCGGTTTCGGCTCCAGGAGCCGCACTTGCGCTGACACCCAGCCTATCAATACCCGACGGCCGTCGGCCAACTTTTTAGCCACAGCCACGGGGCAGGTGATTACGGCTGTGCCCATACCGGCACGGCCCGGACGAATCGGGCCGCACCGGATTTGTTCCGGGGGACATTCCCCAGCCTTAGAGACCGCGGCAACGACTTCGTCCACAATAATCGAATCATCCAGGCCCCCGATTCGAACTTCTGCACACTTTTGGGGCCTGGTGATTTTGACATCTTCCGCCGGAAGGAGTTGGCGAAGGCTCAAAGCCAGTGCGTCGGCCTGCTGGGCGCTACCGGCCCCAGGCACCTCGATGAGGCGGGCCCCGGTCTGTGTGATTTTACACCGGAGGCCCGTCGTTATTCCTAGCGTGGTGGGGTCGATAGCCCCACGCGCCTTCTTTAAGAGCTCCGCGTAGGTGGTCCCCCGCTCCAACGCTGCAGGTTGCAGTGTTAATACCACTGCAGTGGAGCTGGGGGTGCGGAGCTTCTTGGCCGCCTTCTTTGCCGCCTTTTTTGCCTTTTTTGTGGCTTTTCGTCTGGCCTTCGCCGCTTGCTGTTTTTCGCCGACGGTCTGCCAGCCGTCAGGTTGGGGAGCTGAGGGGGCGGAGGTCGCTGGCACACTGGTCTGCTGGGCAGCGGGAGCGGGCTGGGCCTTTTTCTGGCCCCTCTTCCTGCCCTTTGGGGCGTTAGTTGCCGCGGCTTTCTTGGGCGCCGTGGTCGTGGCCTGTCGTGGTGCAGCCGCTGCAGCCGCGTAGGATGTTGACGGCTGAGGCTGTGGCTGCGGGGGCGGCTGCGGTTGTTGGGCCGCTTGCCGGCCCGCCGTAGGGGGCCTTATTAATAATTTGCCCTCCAGGGCGGAGAGGCTCTGCCTCATCTGGGCCATCTCTCTGCGGAGGGCAGCCAAGTCCTCCGTGGCCTTGTCCGGCGCATTGCCCTCCGCGCGCCTCTGGAATGCGACACGGAGCTCCTCTTGTTCGCGCCTAAGGGACGCGATTTCAGTGGCGAGGCGTGCGTTCTCCGCCTGCAGCTTCCTGGTCTCCTCAGACGCTGTGCGACTGAGGAGAACGTCCGCGATTTCACTTATCGCGACTACCGACTCCTTTAGGGACTTCTGACTCGTCCCTTTCAGGCCCTTTGACTTTTTGGAGACCATAGTTATGGCCTCCAGGGCGCTTTTGAGGCGTGACCGCAGATCAGTGGCGGTGGCCTCGTCCGGCTCGCCAGCGGAAGTCTCCGAGAGACGCGAGCTTCGATCTGCGACCACTTTCTTCGTGGCCGCTTCGATGCGCCTCTCTTCCTCCTCGTCGCGCTCGAGGAGCTTTGCGCGCCGCTTGGCGGCTGCGAGCTCCGCGCGAGCCTTGCCCAGGCCCACAAAGTGCCCGTGGGTGGGCGGTCGTCCACGGGTTTTGAAACCCCTCACCGTTAGTTTTGGTTTAGTGGGGGTTCCTTCATCGCTCGAAGCCGAGCCTGGCTCCGAGCGTGGGCGCTTGCGCAGTGCCCGACTTGGGCTTTCCGCGCTGCGCACGCTAATCATTGACACTATGGAGCTATCCGACTCGGAGAGCTCCAACTGCTCCTTCAGCGCTTTCAAGCGCTCATCATCCTTGGAACCCGCATTACTGGGCGTGCGAGTTTCCGGTTTGTCGACCGACTTCGGTATAGTTTTTTGGTTTTTAATATTTGGTTCCATAATTAAACCCACGAGTGCGGGAGAAATAAACAGTCGACCCGGGCAGAGATCCCGCAATACCCGGGCAAGCCTAATACCTCAGGGCGGCGGCTGGTGCCCTGAGGGGGCCGCACTAGAGACTGACCTCCCTGTCAGCCACGCATCTCCTCGCCGTGCGGCAGCAACTTGAGATTAGGGGATTTTTATAGTGCTTACCTTGCACGCGGTCCGGGCGGTTAAGCCAAGACCCTCGGTCCCGTAGACAGCCGCGAGACGTGACCACAGACACTGCAAACTACGGGATTACGATCTAATCTGGGACGGTGACAACGAAGGTGGAAGAGGGGGAAAGGAAAGAATAAAAGGGGGAAAGGTAAAAAGGGGAGGGTTAAAGAAGAAAAATAAAATAAAGGTAAAAGTGTAAAAATAAAAGGTAAAAAGGGGGGGAGAAAACAAAACATAAAAACGTCCGAAGACGGAAGGATGAAGCCTCCGCTGTCAGCCCGGCGGCAGTGCGAGTGCACACCGAGCCCGTCCAACACCCCATCCCATGTCCACTCTGCCCAGGCAGAGGAGTACCGGGAGAGGCGGTGGCACCCAAAGTGGGCGCAGGAAGCAGGGCCAGGAAAACAGGCCCGCACTCCCAGCGGCGCCGGGAAGCGCCACTCTATGGTAACTTTTTAGTGAGGTTTTCTCCCTCTTAGTCCGAAGACCCGCGGGCAGGAGGCCAAAAAGCCCCCTGCTAACGCGTTGACCAGACGGTGGCCGGAGTTCGACCATGCCCGCAACCCACAAAAGGCACAGGAAGTGAGCCCGCCCGCCCAAGTGTCCCCGCAAGACCCCAAAAAGAGCCGTACGGGAACGGGGTGGAAGCGGGGTCCCGAAGGACCCCCAATTCCGGGTGATTTTTTAGTGAGCTTGTCTTGCTCGCAGCCCGAAGACCCGCGGGCAGGAGGCCAAAAAGCCCCTGCTAACGCGTTTTGACCGAACGGTGGTCGGAGTTCGACCATGCCCGCAACCCACAAAAGGCGCAGGAAGCGAGCCCGCCCGCCCAAGTGTCCCTGCAAGACCCCAAAAGGAGCCGTACGGGAACGGGGTGGAAGCGGGGTCCCGAAGGACCCCCAATTCCGGGTGATTTTTTAGTGAGCTTGTCTTGCTCGCAGCCCGAAGACCCGCGGGCAGGAGGCCAAAAAGCCCCTTGCTAACGCGTTTTGACCGAACGGTGGTCGGAGTTCGACCATGCCCGCAACCCACAAAAGACGCAGGAAGCGAGCCCGCCCGCCCAAGTGTCCCCGCAAGACCCCAAAAGGAGCCGTACGGGAACGGGTGGAAGCGGGGCCCCGAAGGACCCCCAATTCCGGGTAATTTTTTAGAGAGCTTGTCTTGCTCGCAGCCCGAAGACCCGCGGTCCCGAAAGAGTCGGGATTACGCGTTGGTAACCGGACGGTAGTCGGGGTTCGACCCACCGTCCGCCCACTGTCAGAATTAGCCGTGAGTAGCAACTTGCTACTCACGTTGCCCGGGGTGCACCACGCGGAGGTTTCTGACACGCACCCCAACCTAACCTTTTTTTTTTTTTTTTTTGTTTTACGAGGTGGAAAATCCCTTCGGATCTCCGACTCTTGGGGGAAATAAGAGCCGGAGTATGTGGTGTTTCCACTAAAAACCACCTCGACTTCCGCCATGTACCCGTGTGTCGGAGGGTAGGGCTTCGCATAAGCATTCATCGCTACCCCCCGACGGGTATTGGCCCGCCAGATGGTCAGGCTGGCCCCGCACAAAACCCCCTTGGCGGCGGATTAAGGTGTTGGGCTCCGCCGCCAAAACACTCAGCGGTCGCAGAGGATAGGGAGGACGGCAACGCAACACCGCATCTCCTCTTCCTCTGCGGCCCCACCGCGACGCATCGAATGGTGCGCCCCCATTTGGTCGCGGGAGATAGGGCGCGCGGCAACGCAACACCGACACGCCTCTCCTCCCGCGACCGCACCCGACTGCGAGGGACAGACAGAACTGTCCCCCGCACCCGCACCGTTGGACGCATCCTGCGCAGGCCCAGTCAAGCCCACGCGGAGCGTCCCCTCCTGGATCCCTCTTAGCTTCACCGCGGGTTACCAATCCACGGTTACTGAGCCCCCCCACCACGACAAGGTGGAGATCCCACGGGGGGGACCCCAACCTAACCTAACCTAACCTAACCTTTTTTTTTTTTTTTTTTGTTCACTACGGTGGTAAAACTCTCCTTATGAGTCATCTCAACTCCGCCAACCCAGCCATTAGAACGGCTGGGCTTGGGACTGACGGAGGAGGTATGTGGAGGCTCTCCCCTAAAGTCGTTCGGGGCATACCCACTAAAAACCACCGCGGTGTCCCTACGGGTCCCGTATGTTGGCGGGGTCACGCGATTCGCGATTTGCATACTTTCTCGCGACCCCGCCCGGGATTGGCCCGCCGTTGGTGTTGGCGGGCCCCGTCTATATATGATCTCGCAATCATCCATCAAACTTCTTGCATACATCAAACTTCTCTCATCCATCACCTCACAAAGCTACTTGGGAGGCAGCGAGGACACGCACCGCCTCCCGCCTTTTGGCGGACAGGGAGCAGCCCCAGCGCTCACCGTCCGCAGGCACTAAATAAAATTAGGGTGGTCGGAGGTCGTCTCTTATTCGACGTCCTCGACGCCCGGACCTACGGTTGGGGAGAGGGCGATGTATTTCCCTCTCCCGCTCCGCCGCCTCCTTGCTCAGCATGACTGCTTCGCAGAAGGAGGCGACGGCGTTCCAGGACCTCTCACTCCGGACCATAGACAGAACTACGGCCGGGAGCGAGAGGACAACCGTATCAAGAGCCGCGACCAGATCACGGCGCTGCGATGCCCAGGCTGGGCACTCCGCCAATGTATGCATTGCCGTGTCTTCTACGGGGTCGCGGCTGCTGCCACAATGGTGGCATCCGGGCGTTTCCTCCCGGCCTATCCTCCACAAATACCGGCCAAAACAACCATGGCCGGTGAGGATTTGTGTCAGCCGGAAGGTGAGGACGCCGTGACGTCTCTCCGACCACTCTTCAACCACGGGACTTACCGCCACTATCGTGGCGTGCCCGGCGCTGGGGTGCACAAGTCTGCTCTTCCACTCCGCCACTAGGACCTGGCGGAGCTCCGACCGACGCGCCTCGATGTCGCGGTGCGCCGGTCTCTCGCCCTGCTCCAGAGCTTGCTGGCGCCATGTATAGAGTGACGCCAGCAGCTCAGCTTCCAGATCCCAGGGCGGTGATCCGGCTAGGAGGCTCGCTGTCTCGAAGGAGACCGTGCGGTAGCCTCGTATTAACCTGACGGCCATGGCGCGCTGCGGTGCGCGAAGCGCCGTGATATTGTGGGCCGTCAGGTCGTGCGCCCATATCGGGGCCCCGTAAAGGGCCATGGACCGCACGACTCCTTCGTAGAGCCTCCGGCAGGAGGCGGTTGGCCCCCCCAGATTGGGCAGCAGTCGCGATAATCCTGCCGCTGCCCCTAGAAGTTTGGGGGCCAAGCGTCCAAAGTGCTCACGGAAATCCCATCGGCTATCGAGTACGAGCCCCAGGTATTTTAGGCTCGTCCCAATGCCGATGCGGACCCCTCCTACCATAATGTGGGCCCCTGCGGGTGGCCGTTTCCGAGGCCCGTGGAAACAAATGGCCTCGGATTTAGAGAGGGCCACCTCTAGGCCCAAACGCCGGATCCTTCCAACGACTTGTGCGACCCCAGCGGTCGCCCTTATAGCCGCCGCCCGGTACGTCATATCACTCGCAGTGACGAGGGTGTCGTCGGCGTAACAAGTGACACCCACGCCAGGGAGGAGCGTACCGCGCAGCACCCAGTCGTAGCCGATGTTCCACAGAAGGGGGCCGAGGACCGACCCCTGTGGAACACCGCACGACATAACTCGCCGACTAATACCGAGATGACTCGGGTAGACGATATTTCTCTCATTTAAATAATCCCCGACTATACGGCGGAGGTATGGAGGCACTCCATGATAAGTGAGTGCCTCACGAATACAACTCCAAGGCAGGGTGTTGAAAGCGTTGGCGATGTCAAGAGACACCGCCAAGACCACCCCGCCCCGGGAAACCTGTTCCTCCGCTAGACTCCTCACTGATTTTATGGCCTCTATTGTTGAGCGCCCTCGGCGGAAACCAAACTGCACGTCCGCCAAATCCGGGCCCACCGTAGTAAGGTGGTGGACGAGGCGCTCCGCGATGATATACTCGAAGATCTTCGCGACCTCGTCCAACAACACTATGGGCCGGTAGGCGGACGGGCTGTCCGCCGGGCGCCCTGCCTTTCTGATGAGGACCAGCTTCCCCGTCTTCCAGGCTCGTGGAAACTGGCCCCCCTCAAGGCACGCTGTGAGGAGTCTCCCTAGTCGGGGTCCGAGCTCCTCTATTGCCAGGACCCACGCTCGGCCAGGAATGCCGTCGGGTCCTGGGGCGGTGTTTTTGATCCGTAACACCGCCGCTCGGAGTTCTACCCGAGTCACCTCGGGAACGTCGTCGTCTATGTCCGCGTTGGCTGCCGCGGAAGGCGGCGCCGTCATGGGCGGAGGGATGTGTTCCGCCCGTGACGGGAACAGAGCGGCCACAACTTCTTCAACTAGCTGTGGCCGGAGACTTTCCGTTAGAGGGGGCGCCCAGGAACGTAACTTGTTCCTGACCATTAAATATGGGCGCCCCCACGGATCTTCGTTGAGCGTCTCCAGCAGTTCCTGGCGGGCGTCTTGCTTGGCCCGCCAGATAGCTTCCTTCAAGTTGCTCTTGGCCGCTCTGTATGCCTCATACAATTCCGCCTCCCGGGCAATGGAATCGGGAGGGCGGCGACGCCTCCTGCGAAACCGGGCGTACTGGCGGCGCGCTGCGACGCAGATTCGCCGCAACTGCGCGATGGTGTCGTTCCACCAGTACACCCGGCGTGGCCCAGACGTGTTACGGACTCTAGGCATCGCCGCATCGCAAACTTGCGTCATTGCCCTCCTGAACCAATCCGCCTCCATATTAATATCGTCAGGCCTGGAAGGTGTTGATACCCAGGCCTGAACTATGGAGGCTTCCAGGAGGGCCTCCCGATTCAGCCTTTTCAAGGCCCAACGCGGACCGCCCTCAATCGGGCCTCTTCGGACTGGGGCGTCGGAGTTGACTGTTTCGGCGGAGACGTCGAACCGAATATAACGATGGTCCGACAACGTCTCCACCTCCTCGACGACGCGCCAGTCTCGGATACGGCGTGCTAGTGCGGGGCTCGCGAATGAAACGTCCACAATGGAACCGCCCCGCTGACGCACGCACGTATGCACTGACCCCTGATTGAGGACGAGCAGGCCGTTCTCAACGGCCCACTGCTCCAGCAGCTCGCCTCTAGCGTCTGTGGCCGGAGAACCCCAAGCCGTAGACTTGGCGTTGAGGTCCCCGGCGAAGAGCACGACGCGAGGACGGCTGCGAGCGACGACGACGTTCAATTCGAGGAGATACTCCTCGAAGTCGGCGAGGGAACGGTTGGGTGAGAAGTAGCCACCCACCACAACCGTATCCTTTACGAGTGCTGCGACGCAGCCCCGCCCTCGGTAGATGTTCTCGAAGGACGGGGTGCGGGCGGCGGCTAACGAAATTAGCGCCACCGAGCCGCTGAGGTCCCCCACCCAATCGTCACGGGGGGGGATAAAATACGGCTCGGCGACGAGGGCGACGTTGATGGACCACTGCGCCATGCTCTGGAGAAGAAGGTCCTGAGCTCTGGCGCAGTGGTTTATATTCGCCTGAATGAGGCGCAAAAGTGGAGCCATTATTCGTGGTCCATTTGTGGCGTGTCGCCTGGCGCCTTATTCGCCACGGGAGTGGCGCCCTTGTTGGCCGATTGGCCGTCTCTTGCTGCCTTCTTCTTGGTGGGTGCAGCGCAACTTCTTGTGCCGGCCCTATGATCGGCCGGCTTGCCCGCCGCCGCACACAAAACGCAGTGCGGCGGGGCCTCACAACTGCCGGCCAAATGGCCGGGCTGGCCGCATCTGAAACAGCGGCCGCTGCAGTCGACCGCAGAGGTGCACTTTGCGCCAACGTGGCCACCACTCAAACAGCGGAAGCACCTCTGCGGTTTCGGCTCCAGGAGCCGCACTTGCGCTGACACCCAGCCTATCAATACCCGACGGCCATCGGCCAACTTTTTAGCCACAGCCACGGGGCAGGTGATTACGGCTGTGCCCATACCGGCACGGCCCGGACGAATCGGACCGCACCGGATTTGTTCCGGGGGACATTCCCCAGCCTTAGAGACCGCGGCAACGACTTCGTCCACAATAATCGAATCATCCAGGCCCCCGATTCGAACTTCTGCACACTTTTGGGGCCTGGTGATTTTGACATCCTCCGCCGGAAGGAGTTGGCGAAGGCTCAAAGCCAGTGCGTCGGCCTGCTGGGCGCTACCGGCCCCAGGCACCTCGATGAGGCGGGCCCCGGTCTGTGTGATTTTACACCGGAGGCCCGTCGTTATTCCTAGCGTGGTGGGGTCGATAGCCCCACGCGCCTTCTTTAAGAGCTCCGCGTAGGTGGTCCCCCGCTCCAACGCTGCAGGTTGCAGTGTTAATACCACTGCAGTGGAGCTGGGGGTGCGGAGCTTCTTGGCCGCCTTCTTTGCCGCCTTTTTTGCCTTTTTTGTGGCTTTTCGTCTGGCCTTCGCCGCTTGCTGTTTTTCGCCGACGGTCTGCCAGCCGTCAGGTTGGGGAGCTGAGGGGGCGGAGGTCGCTGGCACACTGGTCTGCTGGGCAGCGGGAGCGGGCTGGGCCTTTTTCTGGCCCCTCTTCCTGCCCTTTGGGGCGTTAGTTGCCGCGGCTTTCTTGGGCGCCGTGGTCGTGGCCTGTCGTGGTGCAGCCGCTGCAGCCGCGTAGGATGTTGACGGCTGAGGCTGTGGCTGCGGGGGCGGCTGCGGTTGTTGGGCCGCTTGCCGGCCCGCCGTAGGGGGCCTTATTAATAATTTGCCCTCCAGGGCGGAGAGGCTCTGCCTCATCTGGGCCATCTCTCTGCGGAGGGCAGCCAAGTCCTCCGTGGCCTTGTCCGGCGCATTGCCCTCCGCGCGCCTCTGGAATGCGACACGGAGCTCCTCTTGTTCGCGCCTAAGGGACGCGATTTCAGTGGCGAGGCGTGCGTTCTCCGCCTGCAGCTTCTTTGTCTCCTCAGACGCTGTGCGACTGAGGAGAACGTCAGCGATTTCACTTATCGCGACTACCGACTCCTTTAAGGACTTCTGACTCGTCCCTTTCAGGCCCTTTGACTTTTTGGAGACCATAGTTATGGCCTCCAGGGCGCTTTTGAGGCGTGACCGCAGATCAGTGGCGGTGGCCTCGTCCGGCTCGCCGGCGGAAGTCTCCGAGAGACGCGAGCTTCGATCGGCGACCACTTTCTTCGTGGCCGCTTCAATGCGCCTCTCTTCCTCCTCGTCGCGCTCGAGAAGCTTTGCGCGCCGCTTGGCGGCTGCGAGCTCCGCGCGAGCCTTGCCCAGGCCCACAAAGTGCCCGTGGGTGGGCGGTCGTCCACGAGTTTTGAAACCCCTTACCGTTAATTTCGGTTTAGTGGGGGTTCCTTCATCGCTCGAAGCCGAGCCTGGCTCCGAGCGTGGGCGCTTGCGCAGTGCCCGACTTGGGCTTTCCGCGCTGCGCACGCTAATCATCGATACTATGGAGCTATCCGACTCGGACAGCTCCAACTGCTCCTTCAGCGCTTTCAAGCGCTCATCATCCTTGGAACCCGCATTACTGGGCGTGCGAGTTACCGGTTTGTCGACCGACTTCGGTATAGTTTTTTGGTTTTTAATACTGGAATCCATAATTAAACCCACGAGTGCGGGAGAAATAAACAGTCGACCCGGGCAGAGATCCCGCAATACCCGGGCAAGCCTAATACCTCAGAGCGGCGGCTGGTGCCCTGAGGGGGCCGCACTAGAGACTGACCTCCCTGTCAGCCACGCATCTCCTCGCCGTGCGGCAGCAACTTGAGATTAGGGGATTTTTATAGTGCTTACCTTGCACGCGGTCCGGGCGGTTAAGCCAAGACCCTCGGTCCCGTAGACAGCCGCGAGACGTGACCACAGACACTGCAAACTACGGGATTACGATCTAGTCTGGGACGGTGACAACGAAGACAACGTGGAAGAGGGGAAAAGGAAAGAATAAAAGGGGGAAAGGGAAAAAGGGGGGAGGGGAGAAAGAAGACAAAATAAAAGTAAAAGTGTAAAAATAAAAGGTAAAGGGGGGGAGAAAACAAAAAATAAAAACGTCCGAAGACGGAAGGAAGAAGCCTCCGCTGTCTGCCCGGCGGCAGTGCGAGTGCACACCGAGCCCGTCCAACACCCCATCCCATGTCCACTCTGCCCAGGCAGAGAAGTACCGGGAGAGGCGGTGGCACCCAAAGTGGGCGCAGGAAGCAGGGCCAGGAAAACAGGTCCGCACTCCCAGCGGCGCTCCGAGAAGCGCCACTCTATGGTAACTTTTTAGTGAGGTTTTCTCCCTCTTAGTCCGAAGACCCGCGGGCAGGAGGCCAAAAGGCCCCCTGCTAACGCGTTGACCGGACGGTGGCCGGAGTTCGACCATGCCCGCAACCCACAAAAGGCGCAGGAAGCGAGCCCGCCCGCCCAAGTGTCCCCGCAAGACCCCAAAAGGAGCCGTACGGGAACGGGGTGGAAGCGGGGTCCCGAAGGACCCCCAATTCCGGGTGATTTTTTAGTGAGCTTGTCTTGCTCGCAGCCCGAAGACCCGCGGGCAGGAGGTCAAAAAGCCCCCTGCTAACGCGTTGACCGGACGGTGGCCGGAGTTCGACCATGCCCGCAACCCACAAAAGATGCAGGAAGCGAGCCCGCCCGCCCAAGTGTTCCCGCCAGACCCCAAAAGGAGCCGTACGGGAACGGGGTGGAAGCGGGGTCCCGAAGGACCCCCAATTCCGGGTGATTTTTTAGTGAGCTTGTCTTGCTCGCAGCCCGAAGACCCGCGGGCAGGAGGCCAAAAAGCCCCCTGCTAACGCGTTTTGACCGAACGGTGGTCGGAGTTCGACCATGCCCGCAACCCACAAAAGGCGCAGGAAGCGAGCCCGCCCGCCCAAGTATCCCCGCAAGACCCCAAAAGGAGCCGTACGGGAACGGGTGGAAGCGGGACCCCGAAGGACCCCCAATTCCGGGTAATTTTTTAGAGAGCTTGTCTTGCTCGCAGCCCGAAGACCCGCGGTCCCGAAAGAGTCGGGATTACGCGTTGGTAACCGGACGGTAGTCGGAGTTCGACCCACCGTCCGCCCACTGTCAGAATTAGCCGCGAGCAGCAGCTTGCTACTCACGTTGCCCGGGGTGCACCACGCGGAGGTTTCTGACACGCACCCCAACCTTTTTTTTTTTTTGTTTTACGAGGTGGAAAATCCCTTCGGATCTCCGACTCTTGGGGGAAATAAGAGCCGGAGTATGTGGTGTTTCCACTAAAAACCACCTCGACTTCCGCCATGTACCCGTGTGTCGGAGGGTAGGGATTCGCATAAGCATTCATCGCTACCCCCGACGGGTATTGGCCCGCCAGATGGTCAGGCGGGCCCCGCACAAAACCCCCTTGGCGGCGGATTAAGGTGTTGGGCTCCGCCGCCAAAACACTCAGCGGTCGCAGAGGATAGGGAGGACGGCAACGCAACACCGCATCTCCTCTTCCTCTGCGGCCCCACCGCGACGCATCGAATGGTGCGCCCCCATTTGGTCGCGGGAGATAGGGCGCGCGGCAACGCAACACCGACACGCCTCTCCTCCCGCGACCGCACCCGACTGCGAGGGACAGACAGAACTGTTCCCCGCACCCGCACCGTTGGACGCATCCTGCGCAGGCCCCGTCAAGCCCACGCGGAGCGTCCCCTCCTGGATCCCTCTTAGCTTCACCGCGGGTTACCAATCCACGGTTACTGAGCCCCCCCACCACGACAAGGTGGAGATCCCACGGGGGGGACGCACCCCAACCTAACCTTTTTTTTTTTTTTTTTTTTTGGTATCGGGTTGGAAAATCCTCATGGAGTCCCTCCGCCCCGGGGGAAGGACGAAGGGGACTGTCAGACTCTTACTGACTAAAAACCAACCCGTATTCCTCATGTACCCGTGTGTCGGAGGGTGGGGATTCGCATAAGCATTCGTCGCTACCCCCCGACGGGTATTGGCCCGCCAGATGGTCAGGCGGGCCCCGAACAAAACCCCCTTGGCGGCGGATGAAGGTGTTGGGCTCCGCCGCCAAAACACTCAGCGGCCGCAGAGGATAGGGAGGACGGCAACGCAACACCGCATCTCCTCTTCCTCTGCGGCCCCACCGCGACGCAGCGATGGTGCGCCTCCATTTGGTCGCGGGAGATAGGGCGCGCGGCAACGCAACACCGACACGCCTCTCCTCCCGCGACCGCACCCGACTGCGAGGGACAGAAGAACTGTCCCTCGCACCCGCCCCTTTGGACGCATCCAGCGCAGGCCTCCGTCAAGCCCACGCGGAGCGTCCCCTCCTGGATCCCTCTTAGCTTCACCGCGGGTCACCAATCCACGGTTACTAAGCCCCCCCACCACGACAAGGTGGAGATCCCACGGGGGGGGTACCCCCCCCCAACCTTTTTTTTTTTTTTTTTTTTGTTCACTACGGTGGTAAAACTCTCCTTATGAGTCATCTCAACTCCGCCAACCCAGCCATTAGAACGGCTGGGCTTGGGACTGACGGAGGAGGTATGTGGAGGCTCTCCCCTAAAGTCGTTCGGGGCATACCCACTAAAAACCACCGCGGTGTCCCTACGGGTCCCGTATGTTGGCGGGGTCACGCGATTCGCGATTTGCATTCTTTCTCGCGACCCCGTCCGGGATTGGCCCGCCGTTGTTGTTGGCAGGCCCCGTCTACATATGATCTCGCAATCATCCATCAAACTTCTTGCATCCATCAAACTTCTTGCATCCATCACCTCACAAAGCTACTTGGGAGGCGGCGAGGACACGCACCGCCTCCCGCCTTTTGGCGGACAGGGAGCAGCCCCAGCGCTCACCGTCCGCAGGCACTAAGATAAATTACGGTGGTCGGAGGTCGTCTCTTGTACGGCGTCCCCGACGCCCGGACCTACGGTTGGGGAGAGGGCGATGTATTTCCCTCTCCCGCTCCGCCGCCTCCTTGCTCAGCATGACTGCTTCGCAGAAGGAGGCGACGGCGTTCCAGGACCTCTCACTCCGGACCATAGACAGAACTACGGCCGGGAGCGAGAGGGTAACCGTATCGAGAACCGCGACCAGATCACGGCGCTGCGATGCCCAGGCTGGGCACTCCGCCAATGTATGCAGCGCCGTGTCTTCTACGGGGTCGCGGCTGCTGCCACAATGGTGGCATCCGGGCGTTTCCTCCCGGCCTATCCTCCACAAATACCGGCCAAAACAACCATGGCCGGTGAGGATTTGTGTCAGCCGGAAGGTGAGGACGCCGTGACGTCTCTCCGACCACTCTTCAACCACGGGACTTACCGCCACTATCGTGGCGTGCCCGGCGCTGGGGTGCACAAGTCTGCTCTTCCACTCCGCCACTAGGATCTGGCGGAGCTCCGACCGACGCGCCTCGATGTCACGGTGCGCCGGTCTCTCGCCCTGCTCCAGAGCTTGCTGGCGCCATGTATAGAGTGACGCCAGCAGCTCAGCTTCCAGTTCCCAGGGCGGTGATCCGGCTAGGAGGCTCGCTGTCTCGAAGGAGACCGTGCGGTAGCCTCGTATTAACCTGACGGCCATGGCGCGCTGCGGTGCGCGAAGCGCCGTGGTATTGTGGGCCGTCAGGTCGTGTGCCCATATCGGGGCCCCGTAAAGGGCCATGGACCGCACGACTCCTTCGTAGAGCCTCCGGCAGGAGGCGGTTGGCCCCCCCAGATTGGG
Organism: Euclidia mi; assembly: GCA_944739405.2. NCBI lineage: Eukaryota > Metazoa > Arthropoda > Insecta > Lepidoptera > Erebidae > Euclidia > Euclidia mi. Next base: position 22,959 of record OX123184.2, read on the forward strand.
CAGCAGTCGCGATAATCCTGCCGCTGCCCCTAGAAGTTTGGGGGCCAAGCGTCCAAAATGCTCACGGAAATCCCATCGGCTATCGAGTACGAGCCCCAGGTATTTTAGGCTCGTCCCAATGCCGATGCGGACCCCTCCTACCATAATGTGGGCCCCTGCGGGTGGCCGTTTCCGAGGCCCGTGGAAACAAATGGCCTCGGATTTAGAGAGGGCCACCTCTAGGCCCAAACGCCGGATCCTTCCAACGACTTGTGCGACCCCAGCGGTCGCCCTTATAGCCGCCGCCCGGTACGTCTTATCACTCGCAGTGACGAGGGTGTCGTCGGCGTAACAAGTGACACCCACGCCAGGGAGGAGCGTACCGCGCAGCACCCAGTCGTAGCCGATGTTCCACAGAAGGGGGCCGAGGACCGACCCCTGTGGAACACCGCACGACATAACTCGCCGACTAATACCGAGATGACTCGGGTATACGATATTTCTCTCATCTAAATAATCCCCGACTATACGGCGGAGGTATGGAGGCACTCCATGATAGGTGAGTGCCTCACGAATACAACTCCAAGGCAGGGTGTTGAAAGCGTTGGCGATGTCAAGAGACACCGCCAAGACCACCCCGCCCCGGGAAACCTGTTCCTCCGCCAGACTCCTCACTGACCTGATAGCGTCTATTGTTGAGCGCCCTCGGCGGAAACCAAACTGCACGTCCGCCAAATCCGGGCCCACTGTGGTAAGGTGGTGGACGAGGCGCTCCGCGATGATATACTCAAAAATCTTCGCGACCTCGTCCAACAACACTATGGGCCGGTAGGCGGACGGGCTGTCCGCCGGGCGCCCTGCCTTTTTGATGAGGACCAGCTTCCCCGTTTTCCAGACTCGTGGAAACTGGCCCCCCTCAAGGCACGCTGTGAGGAGTCTCCCTAGTCGGGGTCCGAGCTCCTCCATTGCCAGGACCCACGCTCGGCCGGGAATGCCGTCGGGTCCTGGGGCGGTGTTTTTTATCCTCAACACCGCCGCTCGGAGTTCTACCCGAGTCACCTCGGGAACGTCGTCGTCTATGTCCGCGTTGGCTGCCGCGGAAGGCGGCGCCGTCATGGGCGGAGGGATATGTTCCGCCCGCGACGGGAACAGAGCGGCCACAACTTCTTCCACCAGCTCTGGCCGGAGACTTTCCGTTAGAGGGGGCGCCCAGGAACGTAGCTTGTTCCTGACCATTAAATATGGGCGCCCCCACGGATCTTCATTTAGCGTCTCCAGCAGTTCCTGGCGGGCGTCTTGCTTGGCCCGCCAGATAGCTTCCTTCAAGTTGCTCTTGGCCGCTCTGTATGCCTCGTACAATTCCGCCTCCCGGGCAATGTAATCGGGAGGGCGGCGACGCCTCCTGCGAAACCGGGCGTACTGGCGGCGCGCTGCGACGCAGATTCGCCGCAACTGCGCGATGGTGTCGTTCCACCAGTACACCCGGCGTGGCCCAGACGTGTTACGGACTCTAGGCATCGCCGCATCGCAAACTTGCGTCATTGCCCCCCTGAACCAATCCACCTCCATATTAATATCATCAGGCCTGGAAGGTGTTGATACCCAGGCCTGGACTATGGAGGCTTCCAGGAGGGCCTCCCGATTCAGCCTTTTCAAGGCCCAACGCGGACCGCCCTCAATCGGGCCTCTTCGGACCGGGGCGTCGGAGTTGACTGTTTCGGCGGAGACGTCGAACCGAATATAACGATGGTCCGACAACGTCTCCACCTCCTCGACGACGCGCCAGTCTCGGATACGGCGTGCTAGTGCGGGGCTCGCAAAAGAAACGTCCACAATGGAACCGCCCCGCTGACGCACGCACGTATGCACTGACCCCTGATTGAGGACGAGCAGGCCGTTCTCGACGGCCCACTGCTCCAGCAGCTCGCCTCTAGCGTCTGTGGCCGGAGAACCCCAAGCCGTAGACTTGGCGTTGAGGTCCCCGGCGAAGAGCACGACGCGAGGACGGCTGCGAGCGACGACGACGTTCAATTCGAGGAGATACTCCTCGAAGTCGGCGAGGGAACGGTTGGGTGAGAAGTAGCCACCCACCACAACCGTATCCTTTACGAGTGCTGCGACGCAGCCCCGCCCTCGGTAGATATTCTCGAAGGACGGGGTGCGGGCGGCGGCTAACGAAATTAACGCCACCGAGCCGCTGAGGTCCCCCACCCAATCGTCACGGGGGGGGATAAAGTACGGCTCGGCGACGAGGGCGACGTTGATTGACCACTGCGCCATGCTCTGGAGAAGAAGGTCCTGAGCTCTGGCACAGTGGTTTAAATTCGCCTGAATGAGGCGCAAAAATGTAGCCATTAATCGGCATCCATATTTGGCGTGCCGCCTGACGCCTCAGTGGCCACGGAAGTGGCGCCCTTGTTGGCCGATTGGCCGTCTCTAGCTGCCTTCTTCTTGGTGGGTGCAGCGCAACTTTTTGTGCCGGCCCTATGGTCGGCCGGCTTGCCCGCCGCCGCACACAAAACGCAGTGCGGCGGGGCCTCGCAACTGGCGGCCAAATGGCCGGCCTGGCCGCATCTAAAGCAGCGGCCGCTGCAGTCTACCGCAGAGGTGCACTTTGCGCCAACGTGGCCACCGCTCAAACAGCGGAAGCACCTCTGCGGTTTCGGCTCCAGGAGCCGCACTTGCGCTGACACCCAGCCTATCAATACCCGACGGCCATCGGCCAACTTTTTAGCCACAGCCACGGGGCAGGTGATTACGGCTGTGCCCATACCGGCACGGCCCGGACGAATCGGGCCGCACCGGATTTGTTCCGGGGGACATTCCCCAGCCTTAGCGACCGCGGCAACGACTTCGTCCACAATAATCGAATCATCCAGGCCCCCGATTCGAACTTCCGCACACTTTTGGGGCCTGGTGATTTTGACCTCTTCAGCCGGAAGGAGTTGGCGAAGGCTCAAAGCCAGTGCGTCGGCCTGCTGGGCGCTACCGGCCCCAGGCACCTCGATGAGGCGGGCCCCGGTCTGTGTGATTTTACACCGGAGGCCCGTCGTTATTCCTAGCGTGGTGGGGTCGATAGCCCCACGCGCCTTCTTTAAGAGCTCCGCGTAGGTGGTCCCCCGCTCCAATGCTGCAGGTTGCAGTGTTAATACCACTGCAGTGGAGCTGGGGGTGCGGAGCTTCTTTGCCGCCTTCTTCGCCGCCTTCTTTTCCTTCTTTTTGGCCTTTCTTCTTTCCTTCGCCGCTTGTTGCTTCTCCCCGACGGTCTGCCAGCCGTCAGGTCGGGGAGCTAGGGGGGCGGAGGTCGCCGGCACGTTGGTTTGCTGGGCAGCAGGAGCGGGCTGGGCCTTCTTTTGGCCCCTCTTCCTGCCCTTTGGGGCGTTAGTTGCCGCGGCTTTCTTGGGCGCCGTGGTCGTGGCCTGTCGTGGTGCAGCCGCTGCAGCCGCGTAGGATGTTGACGGCTGCGGCTGTGGCTGCGGGGGCGGCTGCGGTTGCTGGGCCGCTTGCCGGCTCGCTAGTGGAGGACTTATTATTCTGCCCTCCAGGGCAGAGAGACACTGCCTCATTTGAGCCATCTCTCTTCGGAGGGCAACCAAGTCCTCCGAGGACTTTGCCGGTGCGTCGGTACTGTCCCGCTTCTCGATTGCAGCGCGGAGCTCCTCTTGTTCGCGCCTTAGGGCCGCGATTTCAGTGGCGAGGCGGGCGTTCTCCGCCTGCAGTTTCCTGGTCTCCTCAGACGCTGTGCGACTGAGGAGAACGTCCGCGATTTCACTTATCGCGGCCACCGACTCCTTTAGGGACTTCTGACTCGTCCCTTTCAGGCCCTTTGACTTTTTGGAGACCATAGTTATGGCCTCCAGGGCGCTTTTAAGGCGTGACCGCAGGTCAGTGGCAGTGGCCTCGTCCGGCTCGCCGGCGGAAGTCTCCGAGAGACGCGAGCTTCGATCGGCGACCACTTTCTTCGTGGCCGCTTCGATGCGCCTCTCTTCCTCCTCGTCGCGCTCGAGGAGCTTTGCGCGCCGCTTGGCGGCTGCGAGCTCCGCGCGAGCCTTGCCCAGGCCCACAAAGTGCCCGTGGGTGGGCGGTCGTCCACGAGTTTTGAAACCCCTTACCGTTAATTTTGGTTTAGTGGGGGTTCCTTCATCGCTCGAAGCCGAGCCTGGCTCCGAGCGTGGGCGCTTGCGCAGTGCCCGACTTGGGCTTTCCGCGCTGCGCACGCTAATCATCGATACTATGGAGCTATCCGACTCGGACAGCTCCAACTGCTCCTTCAGCGCTTTCAAGCGCTCATCATCCTTGGAACCCGCATTACTGGGCGTGCGAGTTACCGGTTTGTCGACCGACTTCGGTATGGTTTTTTGGTTTTTAATATTGGAATCCATAATTAAACCCACGAGTGCGGGAGAAATAAACAGTCGACCCGGGCAGAGATCCCGCAATACCCGGGCAAGCCTAATACCTCAGGGCGGCGGCTGGTGCCCTGAGGGGGCCGCACTAGAGACTGACCTCCCTGTCAGCCACGCATCTCCTCGCCGTGCGGCAGCAACTTGAGATTAGGGGATTTTTATAGTGCTTACCTTGCACGCGGTCCGGGCGGTTAAGCCAAGACCCTCGGTCCCGTAGACAGCCGCGAGACGTGACCACAGACACTGCAAACTACGGGATTACGATCTAGTCTGGGACGGTGACAACGAAGGTGGAAGAGGGGAAAAGGAAAGAATAAAAGGGGGAAAGGTAAAAAGGGGGGAGGGGGGAAAGAAGACAAAAATAAAAGTAAAAGTGTAAAAATAAAAGGTAAAGGGGGGGAGAAAACAAAAAATAAAAACGTCCGAAGACGGAAGGAAGAAGCCTCCGCTGTCTGCCCGGCGGCAGTGCGAGTGCACACCGAGCCCGTCCAACACCCCATCCCATGTCCACTCTGCCCAGGCAGAGAAGTACCGGGAGAGGCGGTGGCACCCAAAGTGGGCGCAGGAAGCAGGGCCAGGAAAACAGGCCCGCACTCCCAGCGGCGCTCCGAGAAGCGCCACTCTATGGTAACTTTTTAGTGAGGTTTTCTCCCTCTTAGTCCGAAGACCCGCGGGCAGGAGGCCAAAAAGCCCCCTGCTAACGCGTTGACCGGACGGTGGCCGGAGTTCGACCATGCCCGCAACCCACAAAAGGCGCGGGAAGCGAGCCCGCCCGCCCAATTGTCCCCACAAGACCCCAAAAGGAGCCGTACGGGAACGGGGTGGAAGCGGGGCCCCGAAGGACCCCCAATTCCGGGTGATTTTTTAGTGAGCTTGTCTTGCTCGCAGCCCGAAGACCCGCGGGCAGGAGGCCAAAAAGCCCCCTGCTAACGCGTTGACCGGACGGTGGCCGGAGTTCGACCATGCCCGCAACCCACAAAAGATGCAGGAAGCGAGCCCGCCCGCCCAAGTGTTCCCGCCAGACCCCAAAAGGAGCCGTACGGGAACGGGGTGGAAGCGGGGTCCCGAAGGACCCCCAATTCCGGGTGATTTTTTAGTGAGCTTGTCTTGCTCGCAGCCCGAAGACCCGCGGGCAGGAGGCCAAAAAGCCCCCTGCTAACGCGTTTTGACCGAACGGTGGTCGGAGTTCGACCATGCCCGCAACCCACAAAAGGCGCAGGAAGCGAGCCCGCCCGCCCAAGTATCCCCGCAAGACCCCAAAAGGAGCCGTACGGGAACGGGTGGAAGCGGGACCCCGAAGGACCCCCAATTCCGGGTAATTTTTTAGAGAGCTTGTCTTGCTCGCAGCCCGAAGACCCGCGGTCCCGAAAGAGTCGGGATTACGCGTTGGTAACCGGACGGTAGTCGGAGTTCGACCCACCGTCCGCCCACTGTCAGAATTAGCCGCGAGCAGCAGCTTGCTACTCACGTTGCCCGGGGTGCACCACGCGGAGGTTTCTGACACGCACCCCACCCCCCCCCCCCCCCAACCTAACCTAACCTAACCTAACCTAACCTAACCTAACCTAACCTAACCTAACCTAACCTAACCTAACCTTTTTTTTTTTTTTTTTTTTTTTTTTTTTTTTTTTTTTTTTTTTTTTTTTTTTTTTTTTTTTTTTTTTTTTTTTGTTCACTACGGTGGTAAAACTCTCCTTATGAGTCATCTCAACTCCGCCAACCCAGCCATTAGAACGGCTAGGCTTGGGACTGGCGGAGGAGGTATGTGGAGGCTCTCCCCTACAGGCGTTCGGGGCATACCCACTAAAAAAAAACCACCGCGGTGTCCCTACGGGTCCCGTGTGTTGGCAGGGTCACGCGAGAACCTAACCTAACCTAACCTAACCTAACCTAACCTAACCTAACCTAACCTAACCTAACCTAACCTAACCTAACCTAACCTAACCTAACCTAACCTAACCTAACCTAACCACACGGCTGTCGCCCGCGCCCCTGACAGCCACGAAAAATAACTGCTCCGCGCTAAAAAATTCGTTAAAGTGGCAAAAGTGCAGATACAGTGACGTGCAATATACCAAAAGTTGCGTAATCGCGACGCGCGTGTGCTAACAAAAGTGCCCAGACGGATTTCAGTGAAGGAAAAAACTTGAAGTGAAAAAACTGAAATTTTGGGTTTATAACCTAAAAACTTTGTGAAATTTTAACAGTTTTTCAACAATATCTCGAAGGAACGATCGACGACCCCCAAATTTTTTTGTGCATCCAGGAGGGGGCAACTTGCCCGCAGCTGCTGCCACCATCGAAAGTCCGTTTTGCCCACGGGTTTTTCCGGAAAAACGGAAAAACTGTTTGACCACGTGCGTGAAAAAACGTGAAGGAGCAGAGCTGCGCCCACCAACTTTTGGCAAGTCATACAACATACTGTTATTAGCACGGAGGCAGTTTCAGAAAAATTTTCCGGACTCTGGAAAATTTTTTACAGCAATTAGAAGTTCCGAACTTTGGAGGCCTGCAGCCGGGTAGCGAGAGGGAGTACAGCAATTTTGGAACTGCTGTTGGCTGCGCGCTAATTAGCTCTATAAGTACCCTAAGTTTGAGAATTTTCTATAAGTTACTTTCTCTAGGAAAATTGAAAAACTGAAATTTTCAGTTTTTCCGAATATTGTGTATGAAAATTTTGGAAATTGTTTATGCTAATTTCAGGTTCTGTTAGGGCGTGATTTATGTTATTTTTTGATATTTTTTCCGAATTTTTACGACCAAGGGTCGCGAAGTTATTAAATTTTTTCTGTTTTTTCTAAATAAATACCTAAATTATCAATAAATTCAAAATTTTTTGCTTTCATTAGCTTCAGAAGGCGTATTTGGCCTGGAGGAAACCCAAATCCGAGTCAAATACGACCTCATTTAAAAAAGTTGACTTTTTTCGGCCATTTTGTTTTTGTAGGTTAAAAGTTTGTTATTTAAATAACTCGCGAACCATTGGTCGTAGAAATTCGGGACTTTTTGTGTCGTGTGTAGACTTAAGATAGGCATAAGTTAGGATAGGTTTCAGGCGATTTTCAGGCCTGAAAATTTCAGGCTCCAGAACCTACCTTGCCGGATAGCCGAAGTCAAACCGGTCACTCCGGAGAAAACCCGGTCCTTCTAGGCCTAGTGGTTGCGGAGATACAGCGTGCCAAACACGGCGTTTGACAGCTGGGCGGCCATTTTGTTTTTCTTTTAAAGGCTGTATCTCCGAAACTATAGGTCCGGGAGAGTGGGGGTTTCCGGATTCCTGACCAGGAGACCGACCTCTTCCAGGTCAGCTACCTTTCAGGTCGTTTGGAGCCTGAAATTTTCAGGATCCTGAAAGTGGGTCGGGCAGGTAGGGTGAGCTGCGCTGAGTACGCCGAGCCCAAACTCGAGGGTTCGCGGCTTCTCCGTTGCGGAGCTATAACACTCCAAAAACGGAGTTTGACAGCTCGGCCGCCATTTTGAAAAGTTTCAACTGGCCGTAGCTCCGAGACGGTTTGGCCTAGGAGCTCCGGGTTTTCGCTCGGGGGCTCGGCGTGGCACTGTCTACAAGCCCGGCAACCTTTCAGCAGTTTTCAGGAGCGAAAAATTTTTCAGCCTGAAAGCTGAAAAACCTTGTAGGTCTCGCCAGGCCCTTTCAGGAGAACCCAAGCACGGTACCATTCGGAAGGATAGTCCGGGAGATACAGCGTTTTAACCTCCGGTTAACCTTTTAACCTAGGTTTGGCCGGAAACTTTGAAGCGCTGTATCTCAGGGACCCTTTGGGTTACTGGGGCCGTGTTTGGTGTCGTTTGGAAGGGCTTGAGGAGCCCTTTAAACTGGTGCCATCAAATCGACTCTACATAGAGTCCCCAGGGTTTTTCGGTGCAGGGCCGGAGTTTTTCGCCCCTGAAAGCCCAACTTTCGCCTGGACGTTGAAAAAGAAGGAGACTGACTGTCCTTTTGACTAATAGAGTCGGCGACTCTATCACCAACAAACATTTTTATTTTTATTGTTTTAATTTAAATTTTAAATCGACTATTGGACATAGCCATTAGGCTAAGTAGACGACAGAGACTAGTCAGTAGACTAAATAAACGGCCCCTATTGGGCAAAATATTATTATTAAGATTTTTCTTGACTGTTTTTCGTGTGTGACCCTGTCTAGAAGATAGGAGAACGGCCTTATTGGGCAAAAATTTTTGACAATTTAGACAACAGGGCGACAATTTACTTTTACAAGTTTGTCCCTGTTATCCTACCGCAGCGCGATGATGCCAGGAATTAGGACCCCGTCGGTAAGGACGGAGAAAGTAGATAGGGAAAAAGAGAGAGGGGTAACGAGGTCACCGGAGATGGCCAAAGACAAGCCATCAGTCCGAAAGAGTGTGGACCTTATAGAGAGCTCACACACCAGAGCTGGCTCTGCCTCTCCCACCACCAGCATGACAAAGCAGGCCGGTCCTGCTGTAAAAATGACCAAGGCACCTTCCTCCACAGCCCAGAGACCGCAGACCGCGAAGGCAACAACACAGGGCAAAACGGCTGCAGAGCTGATAAATATATCCCCGCCAAGAAAACAGTATGCCAGTCGATCGACTGAGGCAACAGCCTGCCTTATCAGGGCAAGGGGGTATCTTGAGCAGTCGAAAAATACCAAGACTGAGATAAAGGAGGAGGTGAAGAAAGCCCTTGACAGACTGGGGGAGCTGGTGAGGGAGGCAGAGGCGGAGATACGAGCTATAAAGAAAGAGAGGCCCCAAAAGGGGGACGTGAGAAGTGGAAAGGAAGAGCGAAAAGAGCCTTGCCCGGAGGAGACCAGCCCGCTACAAAAGAGCCCGGACATAGTAGCAATCATGTCAAGACTCGAGCAGCACACCCAGATGCTGCTCGAAAGTGACAAAAAATTAGACCAAATAAAGGAGGCAATTCGCGAGGGGCATACAGAGCTGCAAGGAATGGAGAAGCCCTCCTATGCGAAAGTGGCAGGACACGGAAGCGCAGCGGCGGCGGTAAAACGCGACACGCTGCATTCCTTAATCGTGTCATCCACCGACGAGACGGAGACCGGTGAAGAGGTGCTAGAGAGGGTCCGTAAAGCGGTGGACGCAAAGGAGGGGTGGATACGGGTGGAAAGAGTAAGAAAGGCAAAAGACAGAAAAATTGTCATGGGGATGGGTACCACCGAGGAACGGGAAAAACTCCGGGCCAGACTGGCGGAACGGGCCCGTGACCTCACCGTCGAGGAAGTGCGGAACAAGGACCCGATGCTGGTCCTAAAGGATGTCTTGAAGATCAACTCGGACGAGGACATCATCAAGGCCCTGAAGAACCAGAATCGGGACGTGTACCACGGACTCGACGGTGGAGAAACGGGCACGACGGTAAAGTTCAGGAGAAGAGCCAGGAATGCCCTCACTGAGCATGTTGTTATCAGCGTGGCGCCGGCCGTGTGGCAGCGCGTCATGGCAAAGGGTTACGTCCACATAGACTTACAAAGGATCAGAGCCGAAGACCAGAGCCCCCTAGTGCAATGTACGCGTTGCCTAGGATACGGCCACGGCAGAAGGTTCTGCAAGGAGACGGTGGACAGCTGTTGTCACTGCGGAGGCCCTCATCTGAAGGCAGAGTGCGCGGACTTCTTGGCTGGGGAACCGCCTTCTTGCAGAAACTGCAAGAAAGCCGGGCTGGCGACCGCTGATCACAATGCGTTCAGCGACTCTTGCCAAACAAGAAGAAAGTGGGACCGGTTAGCACGAGCGGCGGTGGCTTACCACTGCTGAGGGCACCCACGTCTCCCCCCGGGCTCCAATGGAATATATTTTTGCACAGGCGAATCTTCAGAGAAAGAGACTGGCTACCGACGAGATGCTCCTGGAAGCAGAGAAACGGCACGTGACCGCGGCACTGTTACAAGAACCTTATGTCGGCGGAAGTAGACGGATGAAGATGTACAGCGGAGTTAGGATCTTCCAGAGTGCCAAATTAGGGGAGGGTACTGTCAAAGCGGCAATAGCCGTTTTCAATAATGACGTGAGGGTAAGACAGTACCCAGAACTCACCACAGATAACATCGTTGTGGTGGGGATCCAAACTGGCGCCTGGGAAATCACGCTGGCATCCGTCTACTTCGAGCCGGACAAGCCGTTAGCGCCATACCTGGAGCATCTCAAAGCCGTTAAAACCACAGTCGGAGCTAAGCCCTTTATAGTTGGAGGAGACGCCAACGCCAAGAGCCCTTGGTGGGGCAGTGACGTGATTGACTCCAGAGGAGAAGAGGTTGTCGGGGCCCTCGGGGAACTCGACCTGTACGTCCTCAACACAGGAGATACGCCTACCTTTGACACAATAAGAGGGGACCAAAGACTGACCAGCTATATAGATGTGACAGCGTGCACTGCAAACATCCTCAACAGGGTAACAAGTTGGAGCGTGGAGGAGGACCTGGTTAGCTCCGACCACAACGGCATCGTTTTTAAGATCTCACTCGAGAAATCCAAGGGCGTCGAGGTAAAGCGGACCACCAGAATATACAACACCAAAAAGGCCAATTGGCCGCAGTTTCATAGTAAACTCGACCAATTGGCCAACGAAAACCAGTTAACAGAGGCAAACCTTAACCAACTTCAGGGGAAAGCCAGTATTGACAACGCGGTGGACGCATATACCAGGGTTATCGGGGAAGCCTGTCGGGCATCGATGCCCATAAAGAAGACAACGGGGAAACTAACGCTGCCGTGGTGGTCGGAGAAGCTCACTGAGCTGAAGAGGGAGGTCTCCAGGCGAAGACGGAGGATAAGGAACGCTGCGCCGGTCCGAAGGTCAAAGGTAGTGCGGGAGTACTTAGAGAAAAAAGAGGAATATCACAGAGAGGCCTCGGGGGCTCAGACAAGAAGTTGGAAGGAGTTCTGTACAAAACAGGATAGGGAAGGTGTCTGGGAGGGTATCTATCGGGTTATAGGTAGGACTAGGGAGAGGCTGGAGGACTCACCGCTGTTCAGGAATGGTCAAGTCCTGGACGAGGGGGATTCCGCCAAATATTTGGCGGAGACCTTCTTCCAGGAAGACGACCCTAACTCCGATAATGATTACCACCGACGCATCAGAGCGGAGGCACAAATGGTGGGACAAGGTGGGTCTTGTGACCCGCCATTTACATTGACAGAACTGAAAGCAGCGAGTGAGTCCTTCAACCCCAAAAAGGCCCCGGGAGTGGATGGCCTCACAGCCGATGTATGCAGCCGGGCCATAGCCAGCTCGCCGCGGACGTTCCTGGCTCTCGCAAACAAATGCCTACAGCACGGGTATTTCCCGAAGAGCTGGAAGGAGGCAGTGGTGGTGGTTTTGCGAAAGCCAGGAAAGCCCGATTACTCGACCCCGAAGGCGTACCGCCCCATAGGCCTCTTGCCCGTCATGGGCAAAATATATGAGAAGATGCTGATGGCCCGCCTCAGGTTTTATTTGTTACCCGGGATTAGTACTCGCCAGTACGGATTCATGCCACAAAGGAGCACCGAAGACTCCCTCTATACCTTAATGAAACACATTAGATCTAAACTCAAAGAGAAGAAAATCATCACATTAATTTCTCTAGATATAGAGGGAGCCTTCGACAATGCCTGGTGGCCGGCAATCAGGGTCCGACTGGCTGAGGAAAAGTGTCCTGAGAACCTGAGAGGGGTCATCAGCAGCTACCTCAGCGAGCGAAGAGTCAGGGTAAGGTACGCCGGAGAGGAGTACTGTAAAGAAACTGCGAAAGGCTGTGTACAAGGTTCAATCGGGGGCCCCACTCTCTGGAACCTTCTTTTAGACCCGCTCCTCAAGAGCTTGGAACCCAGAGAGATATACTCCCAGGCATTCGCGGATGACATAGTGTTGGTCGTCGATGGTGATACCGCGTTGGAAATAGAGACTCACGCGAATGGCGCCCTCGAACATGTTCGGGAGTGGGGTGTTCGTAATAAGTTAAATTTTGCACCACAAAAAACAAGTGCCATGGTGCTAACCAGAAGGTTAAAATACGACACCCCACGACTGAGCATGGGCGGGGTCGACATCAAGATGGCGAGGGATATGAAGCTGCTCGGTGTCACCATCGACGACAAACTTACATTCGGAAAACACATAACAAATGTCAGCAAGAAGGCCATTGCGGTCCACAAACAGTTGACCAGGGCAGCAAAAGTTAGCTGGGGTCTAAACCCTGAAGTCGTAAAGACAATTTACACCGCGGTCATTGAACCGATCGTGATGTACGCGGCCAGCGTGTGGGCGCCGGCAGCCCAGAAACTGGGGACGTCAAGACAGCTGGGCACAGTACAACGGGGTGTGGCACAGCAAATGTGCAAGGCGTACCGCACCGTCTCCCTGAATGCCTCCCTCTTGTTGGCTGGGGTGCTCCCACTCGATCTTCGCATACGCGAGGCGGCTTCGTTGTACGAAGCCAGGAGGGGGGCACCACAGCCGATACTGAGGGGCAGGGAGGTGGAGCGGATGGCCTCTGCACTCGAGTCTCCCCATCCCGCCGAGCGTATCGACCTGGAGTTTGGAATCCTGGGGGATCAAGAGCAGGCTAGCGCCAACCCAATCCCGGACGTATCTATTTACACGGACGGGAGCAAGATTGGTGGGCGCGTCGGGGCCGCGTTGTCCATATGGACAAACGGCACCGAGACACGCGTCCGCAAGTTGGCGTTACCTGCTTATTGCACGGTCTATCAGGCCGAACTTCTGGCGATATGCAAAGCGACTGGGGAGATTGTTAAGAGCGCGTCGTCGTCGTTCGGGGTCTTCAGCGACTCAATGGCGGCCTTGCAGTCGGTGAAAAACCACAGTTGCCTTCACCCCCTGGCGGTGGAAGCCAGAGATAAATTAACAACAGCATCTCGCCAGAACAAGCTAGTCAGCCTGTTCTGGGTAAAGGCTCACGCAGGGATCGAAGGCAACGAGAGGGTGGATCAGCTGGCTAAAGAGGCGGCCGAGAGTAGCAGGAGGGCTCCGGACTACGATCTGTGCCCGATTTCATTCGTCAAGCGTCACATTCGTTCGGGGACGCTTGACGAATGGAATCGGAGATACACCACCGGTGCTACAGCTGCCACGACGAAGTTGTTCTTCCCGGATGCGGTGGCCGCGTACACCACGATCAGGAAACTCAGCCTGGACGGGGTCATCACTCAGGCTTTGACTGGGCACGGTGGGTTTTCAGAATACTTGACGCGATTCAAGTGTAAGGAAAATCCATCGTGCATCTGTGACCCCGTCCAGGAGGAGACGATTGAACATTTGCTCTTTTGCTGCCCTGTTCACGCTGTGGATCGCATAAACCTTGAGCAAGAATTAGGAGAGGTCGTTGACAGACACAGTGTTGCAAGAATAATGCAGGGTAAAGACAGGGACAAACTTGTAGAGTACTGCAAAAAAGTAGTGAGAATTGTAAATAAACGCAATAAATAGGCATTAAAATTATGTACATTTATATTATGATAATATAGAATGCTACATATATTGTTATTATTAAGTATAAGAAATACAAGTAGGATAAAAGCAGTAGATATAAGAACCCTAGTCTAAGAAATACCAATGTAAGATGTAAAAGATAAAAAATTGTAAGTAGAAAATAAAAATATAATAAGCAAAGAAAGATAGAATAAGTAACCAATTGTAAATAAAAAGTAAAAAGATGTGTAAAACCCCTAATTTCAACACCTGCCTGGGTTCCTAGAAAGTAAGAAAAGAAATAAAGTTAAAATATTAGAATAGAATAGAGTCGATATGGGTGAGACCCCCCATGATAAGAATAAATGAGTGATGAATGAACAAGACAAAGTATGAGGAATGGAAGTACGAGAAGCATGCAAGCGAGAACTGGAATGACAAAGAGAATTAGTTTTAGTAAGGCGCCGAACAAACGCAGCGGTAGGACTGTAAAAAAAAAAAAAAAAAAAAAAAAAAAAAAAAAAAAAAAAAAAAAAAAAAACCTAACCTAACCTAACCTAACCTAACCTAACCTAACCTAACCTAACCTAACCTAACCTAACCTAACCTAACCTAACCTAACCTAACCTAACCTAACCTAACCTAACCTAACCTAACCTAACCTAACCTAACCTAACCTAACCTAACCTAACCTAACCTAACCTAACCTAACCTAACCTAACCTAACCTAACCTAACCTAACCTAACCTAACCTAACCTAACCTAACCTAACCTAACCTAACCTAACCTAACCTAACCTAACCTAACCTAACCTAACCTAACCTAACCTAACCTAACCTAACCTAACCTAACCTAACCTAACCTAACCTAACCTAACCTAACCTAACCTAACCTAACCTAACCTAACCTAACCTAACCTAACCTAACCTAACCTAACCTAACCTAACCTAACCTAACCTAACCTAACCTAACCTAACCTAACCTAACCTAACCTAACCTAACCTAACCTAACCTAACCTAACCTAACCTAACCTAACCTAACCTAACCTAACCTAACCTAACCTAACCTAACCTAACCTAACCTAACCTAACCTAACCTAACCTAACCTAACCTAACCTAACCTAACCTAACCTAACCTAACCTAACCTAACCTAACCTAACCTAACCTAACCTAACCTAACCTAACCTAACCTAACCTAACCTAACCTAACCTAACCTAACCTAACCTAACCTAACCTAACCTAACCTAACCTAACCTAACCTAACCTAACCTAACCTAACCTAACCTAACCTAACCTAACCTAACCTAACCTAACCTAACCTAACCTAACCTAACCTAACCTAACCTAACCTAACCTAACCTAACCTAACCTAACCTAACCTAACCTAACCTAACCTAACCTAACCTAACCTAACCTAACCTAACCTAACCTAACCTAACCTAACCTAACCTAACCTAACCTAACCTAACCTAACCTAACCTAACCTAACCTAACCTAACCTAACCTAACCTAACCTAACCTAACCTAACCTAACCTAACCTAACCTAACCTAACCTAACCTAACCTAACCTAACCTAACCTAACCTAACCTAACCTAACCTAACCTAACCTAACCTAACCTAACCTAACCTAACCTAACCTAACCTAACCTAACCTAACCTAACCTAACCTAACCTAACCTAACCTAACCTAACCTAACCTAACCTAACCTAACCTAACCTAACCTAACCTAACCTAACCTAACCTAACCTAACCTAACCTAACCTAACCTAACCTAACCTAACCTAACCTAACCTAACCTAACCTAACCTAACCTAACCTAACCTAACCTAACCTAACCTAACCTAACCTAACCTAACCTAACCTAACCTAACCTAACCTAACCTAACCTAACCTAACCTAACCTAACCTAACCTAACCTAACCTAACCTAACCTAACCTAACCTAACCTAACCTAACCTAACCTAACCTAACCTAACCTAACCTAACCTAACCTAACCTAACCTAACCTAACCTAACCTAACCTAACCTAACCTAACCTAACCTAACCTAACCTAACCTAACCTAACCTAACCTAACCTAACCTAACCTAACCTAACCTAACCTAACCTAACCTAACCTAACCTAACCTAACCTAACCTAACCTAACCTAACCTAACCTAACCTAACCTAACCTAACCTAACCTAACCTAACCTAACCTAACCTAACCTAACCTAACCTAACCTAACCTAACCTAACCTAACCTAACCTAACCTAACCTAACCTAACCTAACCTAACCTAACCTAACCTAACCTAACCTAACCTAACCTAACCTAACCTAACCTAACCTAACCTAACCTAACCTAACCTAACCTAACCTAACCTAACCTAACCTAACCTAACCTAACCTAACCTAACCTAACCTAACCTAACCTAACCTAACCTAACCTAACCTAACCTAACCTAACCTAACCTAACCTAACCTAACCTAACCTAACCTAACCTAACCTAACCTAACCTAACCTAACCTAACCTAACCTAACCTAACCTAACCTAACCTAACCTAACCTAACCTAACCTAACCTAACCTAACCTAACCTAACCTAACCTAACCTAACCTAACCTAACCTAACCTAACCTAACCTAACCTAACCTAACCTAACCTAACCTAACCTAACCTAACCTAACCTAACCTAACCTAACCTAACCTAACCTAACCTAACCTAACCTAACCTAACCTAACCGCATACCCTCAACGAGGGTGACGTCCCTACCTTCGACACCATCCGCGGTGGAATACGATACTGCAGCCACGTGGACATAACAGTATGCACGACGGACATGCTGGATTTAGTCGACGGGTGGAAGGTTGACGAAGACCTAGTAAGCTCCGATCACAATGGCATGGTATTCAACATCAAATTAGAAAAATCCCTAGGCATGCACATAAAACGAACTACCCGGATATACAATACTAAGAAGGCGAATTGGTGTCAATTTCGTGAAGAAATGACACAATTACTTCAGGGAAAGTGCATGACCGAAGAAGAAATTGCAAAAATCAATAGTACATCTGCAATAGAACAGGCCATAGATAAATACACCCAGATAATTAGAGACACATGTGAGAAAATTATACCCAAAAAACAAAATAAACACACACTTACAATGCCATGGTGGTCGGAGAACCTAGCCAATCTGAAAAAGGAAGTCAACACTAGGAGACGTCGTATAAAGAACGCAGCTCCAGTCCGCAGAGAGCGAGTCGTCGCGCTGTATTTAGAACATAAGGAGAAATACGAGTCGGAGGTAAAGCGTGCCCAAGCCGAAAGTTGGAAGGAGTTCTGTGGGAAACAGGACAGAGAGGGAATGTGGGAGGGGATCTATCGAGTCCTAAATAGAGTTACTGACCGAGAAGAAGATCTCCCACTAACGCATCACGGAAAGCCGTTGGACACCAACGGGTCAGTCAAGCTACTAGCCGAGACCTTCTACCCAGAGGACGGTACGGAGAATGACAATAGCGAACACACAAATACACGCACAAAAGCCCGGCAACTGAACGAGGATGCCCATAGTGGATATGTGCTCCCGTTCACGGAGGGGGAGCTGATGAGTTCGCTTCTGTCCTTCAATCCGAAGAAGGCACCGGGGGGCGACGGCTTCACGGCCGACATCTGCACCCAAGCCGTGATGTGCAATAAACTCGTGTTCCTGAACCTGCTCAACAAGTGCCTGACGCACCAACTATTTCCGAAGATCTGGAAAAGCGCAACGGTCATCGCGCTCAGGAAACCCGGCAAAGACTCCTACACCGTACCAAAATCATATAGGCCCATTGGACTTCTGCCTATCATGGGCAAGGTGTACGAGAAAATGCTGGTCGCCCGATTGAAACACCATCTTTTACCCGGCATGAGTACCTGCCAGTACGGCTTTATGCCCCAGAAAAGTACCGAGGACTCCCTCTATACCCTGATGGAATACATCCGCAACAAACTCACGCAGAAGCGGATAGTTGCTCTCGTGTCCCTGGATATAGAGGGAGCGTTCGACAACGCATGGTGGCCGGCCATAAAGGTCAGACTGGCAGAAGAAAAGTGCCCAGTATACCTACAGCGGGTCATGAGCAGCTACCTTAGCGACCGAGAGGTGCGGGTCAGGTACGCTGGCGAAGAACACCTGAAAACCACTAGCAAAGGTTGCGTCCAGGGCTCGATCGGAGGCCCCATACTATGGAACCTGATTCTAGACCCACTGCTCAAACAGCTCGTCAAGCGAGGAGACTATGTGCAAGCCTTTGCAGACGACGTCGTGCTCGTCTTTGATGGTGAGACGGCCCAGGAAATCGAGAGACAAGCCAACCCCGCTCTCGACCATGTTCAAGCGTGGGGTATCCGAAATAAACTAAACTTTGCACCGCACAAAACATCTGCCATGGTAATAACCCGCAAACTAAAGTACGATACACCACGCTTGAGCATGGGCGGTACACATATAAACACTGTACAAGAAATTAAAATTCTGGGTCTCACAATAGACAGCAAACTCACTTTCAACACGCATGTCGCAAACGTATGTAAAAAAGCTATAGGCATTTACAAAAAACTAGCCAGGACCGCTCGGGTTAGTTGGGGATTGCACCCCGAGATAATCCGCACTATATACACAGCGGCGGTTGAGCCAACAATCCTGTATGCAGCAAGCGCTTGGTACCCAGCCGCAACTAAACTGGGCGTGCGCAAACAATTCAATATAGTCCAGCGCGGATTCGCGCAAAAGTTGTGCAGGGCCTACCGCACGGTCTCCCTGAACTCGGCCCTTGTACTGGCGGGTATGCTCCCTCTGGACCTCAGAGTTCGTGAGGTGGCTTCATTGTTCGAAGCCAAGAGGGGAAACCCCAAGCCATGGCTCGGGGACAGGGAGGTCGAGCGGATGACCCCTGCAATAAACGCACCACATCCCGCAGAGCGCGAAAGCTTGGGGTTCGGGACCTTGGTAGACGAGGAACAATATTGCAATAACAGTAACTACGCAGTTAAAATCTTCACTGATGGCAGCAAAATTGAGGGCAAGGTCGGTGCCGCGCTATCCGTGTGGGATGGTGAGACCGAAACCGATGCCCTCAAGTTTGCCTTGCCATCATACTGTACCGTCTACCAGGCCGAACTACTAGCTTTGAGTAGGGCGATCGGGGTTGTCTCGCACAGTAGAAAGAACAGTTTTGGGATCTACAGCGACAGTATGGCGGCTCTCCTTACCGTTACCAACCGGGACTCCCTCCACCCCCTAGCGGTAAAAACAAGGGACATACTGAGGATATGTACACTTCAGAACAAGGATATCTCCTTGTTCTGGATTAAAGCACACGCGGGGCTGGAGGGAAATGAGAGAGCCGACCAGCTCGCGAAGGAGGCCGCGAAAAACCTGAAGAAAAAACCCGACTACGACCTTTGCCCTGTTTCATTCGTCAAGCGTGTCATTCGTCAGGGCACGCTTGAGGAATGGAACAGGAGATACCGGGAAGGCGAGACAGCCTCGATAACCAAGCTCTTTTTACCTGACGCTCGTTACGCATACAGGATTGTTCGCAAAATACCAACAAACAGTGTGACGAGCCAACTGTTAACTGGGCACGGCGGGTTCTCCGAATACTTGCATCGTTTCAAGTGTAAGGATAACCCGTCGTGTCCATGTGAGCCGGGCGCCGTGGAATCGGTTCCCCACATACTCTGCCAC